>JAWNNP010003460.1:0-352500 GCA_035044805.1 Leucophenga maculata
AGGAACTTTTTGGTTGTCAGTTGGCCAGTATGATGGATTTTCCGTGGAAATATGACTACAAGCAGTTCACGCCTTTTCGTAATCGTCAAACGTGTTCCCCATTCCGTATTTTTAGCATTAAAGCCGCCTATGATAAATGTGTAGCAGTGCGAATTGATTTCGTTTAAACCCCCTCCTCTCTCCCTCTTTCACAGTGTGCTAACTGCCAAAAGTATTATTCCGCTAGCGACGCAGTCTGTGTTAAGTGCGCTGGTCACCACAAAACCATAAATTGAACACCATCCTTTGGCAAAGGTGAAAGGTTATGCAGTGGTAATCAGCAGCCAAGGACTATAAATCAATAAAAGTTCAAAGCTTCCCTGCACTTCGTGAAGAAAAACTTAACAAAATTAATCGAAAACAAGCAGATTATAGGTTGCTCAAATGTCTAAAAAAAGCAAACCGAAATCGGAAAATTATGGTGAAACAACTAATGCAAGAAATGTCAGCCAGGCGATCCATGTAGTCCAAGGCCTGACGATTAATAACGTCAACTATTTTGGGATCTTTTAGCTCCTTTTCGATATTTGTAGTTCGCAAGAACCATGAAGCATTTGAAATCCTAAGGAGGAACTTTGCCTGCAGCACTCTTATTTTGTTAAAATGAGTTCTCGCTGCGATGCCAAATACTTGTAATCCATATCGCCAGGCCGGCGCATTTATGACCTTCAAAATGTTAAACTTATTTTTTAAGGATGAATTGTTTTTGCCATTGAGAAGCCAGCTTAATTTGACAATCCTGGCTCTGAGGGAGCTTACCATGATGCCTCTATTGTTGCTAAACGTGAGTCTTCTGTCTAGGTAGACGCCACGGTATTTGTGCCCGGGTATTTGTGTCCGCTAGCACATTTGCTCAGTTTGATACCTATATTCCACTTCTATGCCCACTGTCCGAAATCATGCAAATACAATTGGAGTGCATCAGTGGCATATGTCTCTAGACAGGATAGCTGTCGTGTGTGAAGAGTGAGTACAGTGTGGGACCAAGCACATCTCCTTGAGGTACTCCAGCTCGGATGACCTTTACTCAACTTTATTCCATTCAGGGCAGCAGAAAAGGTTCTATCTCACAGATAGCTCCGCAATACTAAGTACAGTTGGGGCGGCAACATACTTTGGAGTTTATACAAGAGGCCATCGTGCCAAACTCTATCGAAGGCCTGCGTTATATCTAAGTAGGCCGCTACCACATACTCCTTGGCCTCAAAACCTTTCAGATTGAAATTGACCGCTCTATTTAATTGTTCTGGAGTGCCATGGGCTTTCCGGAATCCAAACTGGAAATGTGGTATCCGTTCCAGCATCCTCGTCAACAGACACTTTTCGCATAGCTTGGCTACCGCAGGAATTAAACTGATGGGCCTGTAAGAATCCACGATCGACGGGCTCTTTTCTGATTTATGGATCATACAGATTTGAGCCTTTTTCCACTGCCTTGGTATATGACCTAACCTCAGCAGTGCATTAAATATTAGAGCCAGGAAAAGTACTGCTTTGGCTGGCCTGACTTTGAGCGAAAAGTTGCCTGGAGACATTTTATATGAAACTCAATTTTTTCGGCTGAAATGGAAGCAACTGTGTGGTCAAGTTGCCCGGGGCTGTCTAGCGTTAATTTTACCTCCCTTTTTGTTTCTGTAGAAGTCGTGTCGAAAGGCTGGAATCTTGCCGACACATTTTTTTGCAAAAGTTTCAGTTCGTTCTTGCGAAGATATGGCGCAGGTACCGTCAATCTTCCTGATTGGGTTCTTTGGGACTGCTTGTCTTTTATAGATCTTCGCCAGTGACCAGAGCGAGTAGTTTGTGCTTGCATTAGCTGTGACTTTTTGCAGAAATGGATCAGTTTCCTGGTGTTTATGTTTCACCAATAGCTTTTTGACCCTATTAGATACCCTACGATAGACTATGTCCACTATAGTGTCACGTGTTCGACTGTACTGACGCCTTAACCTCTTATTTATCCGCAATAGCGTATCTATAGCCACTCCCGGACATGCGGGCATACCAGGAAACGAGCAAGCAGATGACTTGGCTAGAAGAGGGGCAGCGTCCCCCTTCATAGGCCCAGAACCCTTCTGCGGGCTCGAACCAGGAATAATGAGGATCCTGGTAAAAGAGGAAGAAAAGAAAGCAAGAGACTTTTTCTGGGATAAGTGTGAAGGATTAAAACAGAGCAAAAAGCTGTTAGGACCTTACAACAACAGAAGATCGGAAATTTGCAACGGTCTTAAAAGAAATGACTTAAGAATGGTTTCAGGCTTCCTGACTGGACACTGTAAACTTAGGAGACAACTATGCAAAATCGGAGTCGAAAGTGATAGCACTTGTAGATTCTGTCTGGAGGACGACGAAACTCCGGAACATATTTTGGGAGACTGTCCAGCTCTGACCCAAACCAGACACATGTATCTTGGCAATTACCAAGTGACCGGAGGGGCGTTGCATTCACTCAATCCTAAAAACCTATTGGCCTTTTTCAGGGCAGTTGGGCTGGATGAGTTGCTGTAAGTCAACAACTGTTAGGGCACAATAGACCTGTAAAGGTCGCAGTGCGTACTACCCACTAATAATAATAATAATAATAATCTATAGCCACTGGAAGCCTCGTTAAAGGTGGATATCCTTGATTAGTGTTAGAGGGAGCAGCACTGGAGGCTGCAGATTATACTTTGTTGACGAAAAGTGGGCATCTTTAATATTCTCAACCTGCAGAATCTTAATATTCAGCTCCAGAGCTTCTTCCAATTCACGGCATACTTGCTCGAAGCGGTTGCAGTCGTCTCTTTGAAGCCTTGAATAATTTAAAATAGGGATAGGTGGTCAGAGGATAATTGATACACAACCCTGATCGTTAGTTAGTTCATTAGATCTCAGTCCATTATAGACGAAAAAAAAATCTATAACGCTCGGAGTGTGCTGCTGAAGTTTGCGCTGAAGTATTTACAATGGTTTTTTGTAGTGTTCTGCCTCTCACATCCTCTCTCTAGTTTCCCCAGAAACGATATTTCGCATTAAAATCCCCACCAATCAAGAACCTGCTCCCAAGCCTTCTAAAAATATCCTCAAAGTCGACTGCAGTCCAAGGAAATGAAATGAAATGAGAGGTTCATGCTGGAAATGGGATACCTGCTGCTTGACCAGCACCGCCGCTCCCCCGAAAACCTTACTCAATATACTAACAATAATATAGAAAGTTATCTAACCCATCTAAGGCCATATTTCTGCCTATAGAAGGCTACTAAATAATTAAGAAGATTTTCCAACTTTGGAATCATATTACAAACAAACCACTTGACCGATATTGATGAAACAAAGCTTGTTCACAACCTGCTTTAATCATGAAAATGTACCAAAACGAATTAAATCAAATTAATATAAATATTAAATAAAAAAAATATTAGTATTAAATATAAACAAATTATAGCTTATTGAAAGAAAAAAAAACGGAAGTAAATTCTGTTCAGCTCTAAATTTAATACTTTTTAAATTGAATCCAATTCAATATGCCTCGCTAAGTTAATTTATTTAATAGTTGTCTTTGATGAAATTGTGTCACAACTAACTAGTTTCACTTTGAGGCCGATTTCGCTACAAACACGTACAAAATTTTGCAACGAAATTGCGCAAATAGTCACCAGAGCACAGCACACATTTGGACGACGAAGTACTTCGAAACTTATTAGGCAATGCTGTCTGATAACTTCGACCAATCAATCAAACAAAAGATTTGATGTATGAAATGCGAACTGGAAGGTCAGTCAGACAGTCAGCACAGGACACACGCTACACGACCCCACGTCACGTTTAGGACCCCAAAATTATGCTAATGTATGAACAAGTATGTACGCTTTTAGTCTTCGGTGGAGTAAACTTTTCTCAAGGAATAACATTTTGCAAGCACCCATGAAAAATTATCATAAAAAAAAAAAAAAAAATGTTTGCAAAGGTTGAACCGAACCATTAATACGCTTCATTGTGTCAAAAGCTTGCATTTATAGTACATATTACTAGGCCATCTAAGGCCTAATTTATAATTCGCAGTTAGGTATTTCAGACAAAAAAAATTGTAGGAGGAGGCCGAGCAGGTATAGAGATATTTCAGTATACTTTGACCTATTTTTGTTGAACTACAGATGCGTCAAATGTTAAAAAATATCACAACAAAATAGATACTTGCCCCTTAATATTTATTAAGAAATTCAAAATTCTATAAAATTGTTGAATTTCTTTTATAAATGTTTGAAATAATTGTTACAAACTAACAGACTTATTGCTGATGTCGCTTATAATGTTGCATTCCGAAGGGCGTTTAAACGTAGAAACATCACAAGATAAAACTGTCAATCTCAATCATAAATTTCCGCATTACATGCGAAGGGACACAACAAAACAAAAAAAAAATGAATGAAAAAAAAATGAGTAGAAAGAAAAAATTCCTGAACGACATAAAATCGAAGATAATCAAAAATAAATCGAAGAAAATGCTACAAGCCAAGCAGCAAGTGATTTTCCAACAATTTTCTTCCACCATGCCACACTATTAATTCGTCTCCGTCTCTGTCACTCACTCAGATGTACAACTTATTGCTGTCTCATTGTGAGTAATTTGCTTCTCGACTAAATTGAAATTAATTCAGCATTTATACGTAATCATTTCCAACGTTACGAATCGAATCAAATCGATTCAATTCGATTCAATTCGATTCGCATCGCATCGAATCGTATTCGAATCTGCAATTACTTGCAATTATTTTACAGGCTACTCATCTGTTCAATCGACTTTTAGTGTGTCCGTCTGTCCGTCTGTCGGCTTGAGCAACACCCTCCCCCCGCCCCCCATATAACGCCTACTTGTACATATTTTCATTTTATGTCCAGCAATGCAGTCGCCGTCTACTTCGCAATTGCCACCATTACCGCGATTTTCATATTACATTCTTTGCCAACAGTCTATATTGAGGCCATTTTAATTTTGCATTGCATCGATTGGCCGCAAATGAAACTCAAAAAGAGGTAATGAGCTACTGCATGGCTGCACTGCTGGAGGGTATTCATGGGTCACTTCGACTCTTTTAATAACTAGTTTTAACTGGGTTTGGGTTGCTTCGATGGTGTTCGTTCTTTCGAAGGCTGAGTGCAGCAAAGTGCAAGAGTAGAATTTGTAATTAACACCAAACAGTTCAGCGGCGTGGAGTGTGGAGTGTGGAGGAGCATCGTAAGCACTGCGAAGGCGATTAATGAAAAACGAAAATTGAATTTAAGTTCAGCAGTCAGCAGCAAGCAAGCGCATAAATATTGTAAACTCCCTTTGTGCCATTCGAAAATAGTCCGCGCCGCACCGCACCGCACCGCCCCGCACCATGTCTTACCAATATTACCAATAGCTGAAGATGAATGGTTTTAATTATTAAGATCATGCTGCACTTTTTCAACTATTACTATTTGCTGTTCGTTCATCGTTTAAATTTTTCGTAGTGCAGCAAGTTTTTAATTACTTATGCGCTTAATAGCAGTTAAAGGACAAGAAAGAATGCCATTTGTATGGATGCTATGCATTATGGTGGATTGATGGCACGTTGAGGTCTCAGAAGCGTGCATGTTTGATATGTCACCTGGTGAGACTCGTCGTTCATACGACTGGACCTAGATATACGATGGATATGCGTTCTTATTTTCCTGCTTTTATCTTTTCTTTGTGCGTAAAATATGTTTATTCACAATAGACACCCAAAACAGTTCAACCAAAACAGTCAAATTTTCCGGCTGACGTTGGTTAGGTCTAAGTTGAATTGTTGTCTAATGGGATCGTGATTCGCTGTTGTGCAGGACACCCACCCTCCCCCCCCCCCCCCCTCCCTTCTGTAGAGAATCCACCTGTCTGGAAAACCCTCAGGGAATTCTTCAAAGAGAATCCCCTTGTCTGGAAAACCCTCAGACTCACTGAAGATTCCCCCTGTATAAAGAATCCCCAGTGGATTTTTTTGGAATTAACTTTTGGGGACGTTTTCTGTCTGGGAAGCCTCCAAAGTGAATCACCCAAAATGAATCGCCCAAAGGGAATCCTCTTGTCTAGAAAACACCCACAGTGTCCCCCCCACGGTGGCCCCTAGGGAATCCCCGGCCTGGGGAACCCATAGGGAATTCCTCAAAGTGGATTCGCCAAAGTCCGCCAAAGGGAATTCTCCTTTGTGGGGAACAACCAGGGAGTCCCCGCAGGCAACGTCTAGGGTGTCGCCCTGTCTGGCAAACTATAAAGTAGATATGAACTAAGTCTGCAACAATAGTCCGTATTTGCATGATGACGCTATCACACACACAAAGCGTTGTTAGGGTAAAAAAGTACCTTTCCGAACCTTTTGATAACAAGAGAGTTTTCAGGCAGGGTGCTGCTCTGTCGTGCGAAATTTTCAATCATCTGATGGACTACATCTTGCGCCAATGACCGTACGTACAAATTATGTCAGGCTCGATCTTTCAAAGAGAGGTGAAGATGCTCACGTATGATATTGAAATCTTCGTTACACAAGAACGACGAACCAGCAAGGCGTTCTCGGAGAATTAAAAACAGTCTCGGTTTTAGTTTCTAGCTGTGAATGAGAATAAGTCGAAGTACTTGGTGTCTTCTCGTACGCCTTCCACACCTCTTGGCCGTTCAGTGACGATGGAGAATTTCAACTTTAATGTTGTAGAAAACTACCTTCATCACGCTTGCAAATTAGTAGTAAGGTCCTCTCTCAAAAGACGAAAACGAAAATCTACACAACGCTGATACTCCCGGTCCTACTGTATGGCGCAGAGGCATGGACTTTGAGAGAGTCTTTGAGAGCAATATTTTTCGCAGGATTTTTTGCCCTATTAGAGTCGGCGACGAGTTTAGATTCCGTATGAACTGCGAACTGTACAAGATGGGTAAAGGTGTTTCAATTGTTGCAGGTTTGGGATCACCATCAACAAGGCAAGTCTTTCAAAATGTGTCTTTTAAGCGTCATGCGTTGAGTTCGGATCCGTGAATGACTGTGAGCGTAAATTTTAGTCATGTCCGTCTATCGGCCCACAATATACAGAGTATTGATACATTACTGGAACATAATTATAACCAAATCATAGACAATTGTTGATGGCAGATGACAGACGTGGCATTGAAATTCGCCGAAACAATTAATTTACAATTACAAAGCCGTATTAAGCAAACTAGAAAGAGCAACAATTCACAGGAAATGAAACGCACAAAAAGATTTGCAATAAGAACAGCGACTACGCATGAATATATGTAAATAAATACTTTGTTACAAAATTTTTGTCACGACTGCTCCTGCTGCTGCTGCGGATTAACGTCCTTTCATTTGCTTACGAATTCGGCGGAGTTATTGTATCTCTTAACATTGCATAAATATTGCTCAAACAGTTTTGTACGAATTAGCTTAATCTAAATTTAATGAGTTTCTTAAGGAAAGCCGTAGCCGTTGCCGAAGTCGACGCTGATGTTGCCTTCAGGCGCCCACCTGTTTTTTATTCTTAGCCGAATTGTCGCATGAATTGATTGTCTTGTTTAACTGGCTTTCAGAGAGCTACACGTAACTCAAGAAATTGGAGGCTTGTTACACACGAAGTAAAGATGCGACGGACAAGCGTAAGCTGTAAACTTTTCTAATTTTGTACCGAAAATGAACAAAATAATATTAATAATATGCAGCAGACGATTCAAGTTGACTTGAGTTGAATTTGAGCAGACCATGATATTCAAGACAATCGTATGACCAAATGTAGGCATGGACGGACGACATAGCAGCATTCGCAGCTGTGAATTTTGTCATTAGAGGGAAGTAGGCGTTAATTAAATTTCGATTAGTTTGGAAAATGTGGAAAATGTTTTACACAACCAAACACAAGCAGCGCCTGTCAAATTTACGCAAGACATTTTACTTGCGTCCTGTCCTTTTTTGTCATCGTCATCGTCAACGTCCTCGTCGTCGTCATTGACATTGTTGTCCTGCTGTGTTGTCTGCTGCCATGTTTAAATTATTGGTATTCATTAGCTGCTGCCGCTTGTACATGATTTTCACGAAGCTCGCGCCTAAATGTCAGCATCAAAATGTTGCAGCGTCACTGCTTGCCTGCTACATACACCTCAGCTTCCGGTGACAAATCTTGAAAAAACTCTGTAAAGCGTTTCATGTTTCTTCTATTTTTTTTTTTTTTGACTGGTAGCAATCTAATTAAATACGTGATGTGTTACCCGTGCGCCTTTGCATTTTTATTGCGCATTTGGAGAATTTTTTTTATTTTCCTTCCAATAGAAATTAAATTTTTTTTCATTTTCTAATTTATTGAATTAATATTGCTTTCCGTTCAGAATATTTTACCAATTGCAACAAATATTAAGCGTAACGAATGCGAATGCGACGCTTGAATTGGAATAGTTAATTGAAGTAGAATCTGTTAAAGAATTAGAACAACTTGAACAAGGCTAATAATAAAATACTGGCGGCATATTTAGCAAATATCTGCTTCCAACTTGCGCTTTTAGGCAGTGTGTCAACCATATATAATCCAAAATGTGAACGTTTACTTTTAGTAGTGTGCGTGGTATAAATTTGCTTGTGCGCTATATCTCCAGGGCTGTCCAGTACCACTTGCACTCGCCTTCTACGACTACCGGAGTTGCATGATCTTCAGCAAAAGTTTACGCATGCTGGCCCAGCTTCCATTAGTTTTGTGAGTAGGGTGCTTTGCAGGTATTATCCTCTTATAACGTTTCGTCTTAAGAGACCACAAACCACAAATTCTGCTGTGGTCTAAGTGTATTGCGGAGGTAGGTAAAGTGAGGAACTTCGAAGTAGCTTAACAGCACCTGACTTGGAGGCGTCAAAAATGGTAGTTCCGGATGGGATGGCAGTTTTAATGGTAATACCGAGGACTATGGCAGCGATAGAGATTTCACCAGCGGTGTTCACGGTAACTATTGTTGCCGGCTTTAATACATACGAAAATCTCTAGAAAGCGAAGTCAACCAAATACCAAAATTACCGGAAAGCCTAATAAATACCAAACGCTATTATATAATGCACTAAAAAATACCATTAATGGATTTCTTAAATAAAATTTATATATTTTATGTATTTTAATGCTGTGCACAGAGAAATTCGTGCCTATTTGAATATGAATCTGAAGAATGTTTATCCGTGGCGGCCACCAGAATTCATCTCAGCTTCTGGTTCTGGTTGCAAAATGACTGATTTTGAACCACTAACTGAACCCTTCAATTGAAAAAGTGGCTCCAACCAGTGCAAATAGTGTTTTCCTTTGCGTGTTTGTTTATTTCTTTAATCATTGAAAGCACATTGAAGCCTTTTGTACATGAATATTTTATTTGCTTTGTGTCTGTCGGCATAAGAACATATTCAAACTGCAAGTCTGGCTAGGAATGGAATCATCACTTTTTGAGTTTGGTTATCACTGCTCGTTTTTCTCTATTCTTTCCTTATTGCGTGTCCTAAGCATGCACCTCAAATGAAGTCCTCATATTGATACGTTTAAAAAGTCCATTATACAGACCGGAACCCGATGAACGCTTATCTGGTATACTTGCAGCAAGAAAGAGTGGCAATGGTTCGTTAAATTGAAGATCTAGTGTGCACAGCAGCAGACTTAGTCGTCGTTGTGGAACCTATGGCATTCTTAGCCAATTCTACAGTAACAACTGCGGCGCGTAATGATGAAAGCTTTCTTGTTGATATCCGGTGGTGTGTCAGGCGTTCATTAAAACAGCTGCCAAAACTTTGGTGATTACATGGGCTAGAACCTTCTTGATATCATCGTCTTACAGTGTTTTAAGCAGGAACGGTTGTAAGCAAATTGACCTGAAATTCTCCGCGGTAACGTGGCGGCTATAGATTTAAATGCTACCTCAACAACTTTCCATTGAGATGGAATACAATGAAGCCTAGTGCATCTCACACAGATCGTATGTAACCAACTTTTGTGTGTTGGCGTTGAGCTGGTGATATTCCATAAATACTCTTTCTATATCTATGTGCAATTTTTAGTAGAGCGATCCAAACATAATATGCTGCCAGCTACTGTCCTCTTCACCAAAAAGAAACCATGAATTTATATGCTTTTATAAAATTACATTTGTCGTCTCTTGAATACAATAATAAATGACTAGATTGCATCTTCATTTTAGTGAAAATATGCTGAATATGAAAATGCAAACAAGAACTATTTCTAAAGAATATTCGTGTTTGCTGCTGAGCTGTTATACAATGAGAATCAATCTAGGCTGCTGCCTACAGACTTTCGTCGTCCAATAATTGGAAACGATTCGACGATTCGGCTGAGGTCGTGGCAGCTACTGTTTGCTGCTCGCCCTTCTGGTTACCAGCAGCCGGCTTTTTCTTGGCCGTTTTCTTGCCTTGCTGCTTTGAATGAACCGCACCGAGCGAAGGGAAAAACTGGATGTTGGTGATGTCCGGCGCAGCACAATGGCGTCGGGAGCTCTGGCCAGTCAAAACTCTCTGGTGGTTCTGAAATGAGAATATTACGCTATGTACGCAAGAATTACTTACAAAGCTACTCACCAACTGGCGGATACCCGGTGGAATATAGACCGCTGTGGACTTGCTTACATTTGCCGGCAGCTGAGCGGGCTCCATTGGTTTGCTCCATGCAGTTTGAACAGCATTGCTATTGGCCTTTGAATCGGTTTGTTTGTTTTTGGCCGCCAGTTGCTGTAAAAATTGTAATGTGTCACAATTTCTATGACGCCACTGATTACTAACTCACCAGTTCATCGGGTTTTGTATGGTTCTCATCACCGTCGCCGTTAACTGGCGCAGCATTTCTACTTCCACTGGCTTCATTCGGTCCGCCGGCGGCAGCTGCATCGTCAGCAGACGCTTTAGTAGTTGTCTCCAGTTTAAGACAATTCTGCAGATCGTTCATCAACTCCTTAATAGACACAAAATTTGGATTTGCCTTGGACTTGGACTTATTTTTATCGCGCTTGGCAAAGAAGGCGTCAAGGTCGGCCATGTTGCAGTAATACGGTAAGCAAAAAAATATGATTGTGAAAAATGTTGCCGCTGACAGTGAGGCAGAATTTACACAGAGTCAAAAGTGCTAAGATTGACAAGAGAACCAGGGCTGCTAATATTACTCAGAACGACACATTTATGGAACTTAAAACGCAGCAATCTCATTTATCATCACTGTTCACCTCTTACTGCGGGCAACTGATAATGACGGGAAATGCCTGAAAAGTCGAACATAGAAGAGTGTTCAAGAAAATATGTGATCGGATTTTAGAGAGGAGCTCAATAATCAACGCCAGCCACTCGACGATGAGCAACTCCTGGTTTCTAGTATTCTGCATTTAAGCAAAGGAATTTAAACTGTGGTTCGATAGAAGACAAGTATAAACGTTCAACGAAAAATCGAATAGCTTATCTTTTCATTTAAATTATTTGTAATTGTGTTTCGGAGTTTGTAAGACACTAAAGGAAGCCATTAAGTGCGTATGATCTTGAATACGATACAATGATTCCCTGTCCCGGATTTTGCTATTTGTTTATTGTTAGGCACCAGGATGCGATTTATAAAGTGGTTTGTTCGGCGGTGGAAACTGCAAGTCTATACCCTTTACCATTCGACTGTCCTCAAATGCATATTACTTTGAACTTTGACTGATGTTTCGTTATGAGTTTGCTTGCTAAGATCTTTCCGCGAAGAGATAGTCTGAACCAGAGACCTGCATTGAATTGTATCGAGCAGACTCGGTCAATCTCGTTAAAAATGGGTACAGGGTGTAAGTTCGAGTAGCATACTCAAACCGTGAAGTTTGCATTCAAACGAGTATGCGATGCAATATTCTGAATTTTCGAGGGAACTCCCTAAAAATTTAGGCTCTTCAATTTCGTGAAGCCCTTCTTATTGTTCTTCTGCTATAATTGCATATTTGTCTTCATATTCAGGGCTACATTAAAGTGATTGCATATTTACATGATTCAGATGTTGCCTTTATTGACATTTTGGACCACTGCTTCTGTCCGATTCTAGAGATCGCTTTAAGATGTGTGTCCGGGGTTGTTGTCCTAACCTAGACTCCGAACTGTCAATGTCCATGGGTTTTACTCTATCCTGTATGATTTGTCGCTTTGATGCTCAAGTGTCCTACTTTTGTTTCTGTGAGAGTAATCACTTCTTTTAAACGATTGTTATTTGAACTTCGCCAGTTTTACAAAGCCCGAACCATGAACTACAGAAAATCGTCAACTACCCATGATATACATTTCTCAATGGTCTCATTTTTATCTAATTGTCTGATTGTGCATGGACAAAGTTCCGAGTGGTTCGATCGAACGAGTGTTTCAGGTGCCTCGTGAACTGTTTTACACTCGTTTTATACTCGTTCACGCTGATACCGTTTGGTTGGTACCATGTTGACTCGAGTATTACGGACAACATGATTGCTGGCTGGTACTCGGTGTATGAGTAGATGATCGAGTGTGCACGACAATTAGGTACCTGTTGCAGCTCTCTGGTATGAAGCTTTAGTCCTACTGCTTTGGCTATTGTTTCGGATGAGAATACATTTGTATAGCATGGTAGACTATTTAGATCCTTTTTTCACTCCGGCGGTATTGCAATTGATTTGTGTGGTGTTTTATAAGGAGTTCTCTGAAAATTTCGCAGAAAATATGTAAGCTTGTGTTTTGCTGTAGGAACTCATGTTTCTTTGTTGAGTTCGCGGTAGGGAGTGCTGTGGTCTGTGCAGTTGGTTTATTATTTAGGGGATATTTTGTAGTTTTTAATTACGTTTATTATTTCTGAGTTGTATGTTCCCGCAGCCTTTAAGCGTGCATGGCAGACTGTTGGTCTATTGGCTATAAAGAAAGATGCTTTCCAGGCTTTCGAATACTTAATTGCTGCGTATTTTTAACAGGATTCTGAAGGATTCTACTTTATTAATTTAACAAAAACAAAAACTGCGCCTAAAGTTTAGCTAAAATATGTGATTTTGCGGCAAAGACAATTGTTGCCTGTGGCCAGGAATATGTGTGAACAATCTCATTAACTTGTAAGCACCGTTGAGCATACAACAGTGGGATACACTTCAGATAACCGCCGACACCGCCAACGACGACGACGATGACGACGACGACGGGTAAACAACTTCCAATATAATGTGTAAAAGTATTTGTTAATAATTTATCATTTGTTAGCTTAGTTGTTTCTTTATATGTGTGTCTGTCTGTCCGTCTGTTGCAAGTAATTAAAGCATTCTTTTCTGCCGTGGCCAAACCGCAGAAAATCAGTCAGACGGACAGCACAGGACAGTCAGTCAGTCCAACAGCTGTGAGTAACATTTATTGACTGCGTCTTCTACTTGTATTCTATTTCGCTCAGCTTATTATGCCGACCCGGGCCCGGGCCCGTACGCTCTGGCTCTAATGGAGCGTATGAGTAACCAATTTAATTAAATGTATATTTCTGCACCTTGTAGCACAGCACTTTGCCTCTGTGCATCATTGTATCTGTGTGCTTTTTTGTGCGAGCGAGCGGCATATATTGTCTCGACTGCGGCGTCTTTAATTAGCGCAGACCAAGTACAATGAAAATGTTTTAATACGCACACATAAATATTTGATTAGTTGCCGCAACATGTGTAGTACTCGTAGATACAAAAGTATCTGTGCGTACGTATTTGTATTTATTTGCTTACATTGAACATAAATTGAAGGACCTTATCTGTGGCAAATAACTTTTCGACGACGCTCAAGAAAATGGAATATTCAAATAGGCACTTTGTTGGCACTAAATTAAGCCCACAGACAGACGGACAGACAGACAGACAGCGCTACGCAGTTGGCATAGAGTGTGCGAGAAACTTAATATAACATTTATATTTGATTAATAAAACTTTGTTAATAAATACAAGGTTGCCTCAAATGCGTTAAGGATATACATGCAGCATACAAGTATGTGGATAGACTTGCGCTGGCCTTGGCTTTCGAAATCTCCATTTATACACTTATTCAAAAAAGAACTCCTTCATATAACTTCTGCGCAACAAGTTTCACAAATCTTAGTCAATAGAAGCCACCGAAACTAAGGAGAAGCCTCATAAATATTATGGATCGCCTGCAGCATTAATGTCAATGACTAAAAAGTGGTTTACTATGTTTAGGTCGCTCAAAAGAAGTCGTCCCGCTAGAAATGTTCGATGAAATCTATGAATAATATTGAACGATTTGGAAATGCTGAGACTGTAGGCATCTCAACTAAGCGGGTTAGTTATTAGATTCGATATTCCTTGACGCAGGCAGTGCTATAGAAGGAGTCCCAATTAAAAGGTCTGTGTGCGTCAAAAAGAAATGGGTGCGGGAGTCGTTGTTTAGAATTCTTAAGGGAATTAGTTTATCAATTTCGCTGCAGCCTCAAGTTTGTTGCCAACTGTTTAAAACACCAGTTCAGAGCGATACCCTCCTAGATATACTGCCAGCGTTGTGACCCATCAGCTGAGCCAAAAGGAAAGCGCCAGGAAGTCTTGGGTGTTCTTTATGGAAGTGGGAAGATGCCTTCTCTTCTTGATTAGATGAAGCGGTACGGTGGCAAGATGAATCGTAATTTAATGATCTAGAGCGGAGGAAGAGAGAGAGGACACATTAAGTGCAACAGCGTGCATTCAACAAATCGGTCTTGTAATTGGCAAGGCAGGTGCAAACGTGAACCGCATAGAGAATGAGTTTAGTTGCCGGGTCGATGTCCCCAAGAGTGGCTTAAATGTGCAGGTGCTGGCCAATTCGTTGCGCAATGCGACTGATGCCATCGAACACATACGAAAGCAACGCAATGGTGGCGGTGGTGCAGGTGGTGATAGCAGCACCTACTGTGGAGGCGACAGTAATGGATGTACCGGATGGGGTGGCAGACTTAATGGTAATACCGAGGGCATTGGGATTTGGGTTTCGAACCTCAAATTCGCATAATTTTAGTGGACATTCGTGACGACCGTCAAACAGTAATGACTTCAGCTAGTTGGCCACCAAATGTGCGTCGCATAGCGCGAAGCTTTGTGAAAATATGAAAGCATCTGAAAAAGCCTTGGTATTATATACAGTTACGTTATTAATAATGACGTCCCGTGGAACATTAAGGATTATGTGCACCGCTTTGGACGTAACGGAGTTTCAGGTCGCTCCGGCACATCCTTTACTTACATAAGACCGGAAGACAAAGCCATTGCCCGACCACTGATAGCTACATATATTAGAAGAGTCTAAACAGTAGCTGCCTGATGAGTTGCGCAAGTTAGCCGCGATAATAGCTGCTGAACGCCACGCTAAGAAGGTAAGTGGAGGAGGAGGATGCGGGTAATATTAATCGTATTAAAGCATTAAACATTGTAATTAATAAATTTTTACATCCATAAAAAATTGTCAAATTAAAGTTCATTCAACTGCAAATGCAGCAAATAGTGCGGACGGACAAAACAGATCTAAAGTAGCGCAATAAACTTGCTACTGTATGAATATGTGTGTGTGTGTGTCTGTGTGTGTGTGTGTGTGTACATATGTGCATGTGTGCCAGTTTAAAATTGAGCGCATAACTTGACCAACATAAAAGTTGACAGACTGACACACATTTCAATTCTATCCAATTCAATCCAACGAAGCGAAACGCGAAATAATACGAAACGAAGCAGCGCAATGGCATAGCATAAGCATAAGAAGACAGAAGAAGAAGAAGACGACGGAATGCTGTTGATAGCGCCAAGTAGCAGAAAACTGTAAAACAAAAACAAGGCAAACCGAAAGGACACCCCGCTTTTTGCACCAACTACCACGGAATAAGTCTCTTTTCCATCGGTTATAAGATTCTGTAGCGGTTAATAAAGACAAGACGAAGTACTTCGTGTCTTCTCGCACGCCATCTCGCGTCTTGGACGCTCAATGACAACTTCAATGTTGTTGAAAACTTCGTCTATCTTGGATCCGAAATAACCAGTAACAATAACGTCAGCCTGGAGATCAGCCGAAGAATAACACTTGCAAACAGATGTTTTTTTTGACTGAGCAAGCAAATGTGAAGTAAAGCTCTCTCTCGAAAGACAAAAATCAAGATCTATAAGACGTTGATACTCCCGGTGCTATTGTATGGCGCAGAGGCATGGACCGTGATAGAGACGTATGAAACAGCGTTGGAGAGGAAGATTCTTCGCAGGATTATTAAAGTCAGCGGCGAGTTTAGGTCCCGTATGAACCGCGAGCTGTACGAGCTATTCGATGAGGTTGACATAGTCCAGCGCATTCCATTCCAGCGGCTGGTTACCTCATTCGAATGGATGAAGGAGCCCCGGAAGTGAATCTAGACATTCGCATTCGATGCAACAAGAATGTAATAATGAATTATAATTCATTCATTTATAATTACAAACAAGAACAGAGCAATTAGGTGTACTAGACTTCCAGGGTCTAAATATACAAGCTTCAAGACTCTACAACAGTTTTGCAAAGACATGATAGTAGCGAGATCGAACGAAAACTGGTTATATCGGTTGATTGTTTATTTGGTTTTGGTATCGAGACCACAATTGCCGATTTCCAAACGTGCGGATATCAACCTTCATTAAATATGTTCAGCAAATTCATTTGCAATAACAAATTTTTTTGGGTCTTAATGTGGGGCTGGAACTGCAACTCAGACCAAATTTTGGAACTGCGAGGTGAGGCGAGGAAGTTCTTGCATTACATTTTTTTTTCATTACAACGTAAAAGATTTTTAATTACAAACTTGGCATTCACAGTGCTTTATAATTTGACAAATTTATGTTTCCAAGTGAAACAAAAACATCAGAAATTTGTTGGGAAAGCAGAAAATTCAGAGATTTCTTTAACAACAGCCACTGTCAAGCGCGGAGACTTTGGCAAGTATAACTTAGTAAATGTCATTGTCTTTATTGTAGAGGAACCCCCAGCCACTCCCTATACAAGTATATATATATGCATATGTATATCTATCTGTACTAACTGTCCAATTTCGTTGCCACAATACTGCAAATGCAATAAATCTTTGAAGTTCACTGCACACCGCCTTAAGTAATAACTCAAGCAATGAAATCCAAGAGACAACGTTGGCGACGGCGACGGTGTTGCCGACGACGACAATAAAAACAGCAGATGAAGTGGAAGCGCTGCAAGTTCAAGAAAAACAAGTCCCGTCCCGTACTGTCCTGGTCTTGGTCTTGGTCGACAGCATCGTCGCTCTTAAAGAAGCTGTCAACAGAATGAATAGCAGCCGCTGTCGGCTGCCGCCAGAGGAGTAGCACATGACTGCCTCCTGCTAAACATGACAACAGCTTAAGTTTCTGACGTATTTTTCTTATCTACAATTGCAGCGCCAGCGCCTGAGAGTAGGCATCTAGTAGGAGGATTTGAGGTTTTGATAGAAAGAACGAAAGACGCCAACGATTATGTTGCAGTTGAAACTCAAACTTCAGCGCTAGTATGCAGGATAACACGCGTTTGCTAGGTTTTGCTAGGACATAAGCAATGTTGGAGCGATGCCATTGTCCTGTTGCCGCCGCTGCTGCTGTTTGTGCGGGCGTCATAGACATATATGTACATGTATAGACACTGTTTTAATATGTTGATTTTCTACATTTCCGAAGGCTGTTTGCATTTATCATGTGACAACTTTCGAGCTTAAAAAACTTCACCGACTTCACTCACCAACTGCAATGTGTAATCGGGCAAGCATTCGAATGATGCATGCATTCATGTATGTTGGAAACTGAAAAATTACAAAAGACAAAAAAAAAGGACAAATCAACACAAATCAAATAAAATATTTAACTGCAGTCGTCCTGAATCTTTGATACGCTGCACAGAAATTTTTAAATCAAATATATTAAATATTTCAACCGTACTTACTTGCTTAAATGCATTACGGAGAGATTGCTCAGCCCAAAAAAGCATCTGTTTGCAAGCGTGCCTCTTCGCCTGATCGCCAGGCTGACGTTGTTGTTGCTGGTTATTTTGGATCCAAGAAAGACGAATTTTTCTACAACACTGTAGTTGAAATTCTCCATTGTCACTGACCGTCCAAGAAGCGATGATGGAGTGCGAGAAGACACCAAGTACTTCATCTTGTCCTCATTCAC
This sequence comes from Leucophenga maculata, assembly GCA_035044805.1. Taxonomy (NCBI): domain Eukaryota; kingdom Metazoa; phylum Arthropoda; class Insecta; order Diptera; family Drosophilidae; genus Leucophenga; species Leucophenga maculata. The sequence goes on from JAWNNP010003460.1 coordinate 18,200, forward strand.
CGCTAGACGCATGGACCGAGACTTGCTCACTTGCCGTTCCTGCGTGCCGATGATAGCGAGCAGCTTCACTTCCTTTTGGAGCCTATTGGTTTTGTGCAAATGTATGTAACAGGTAAAAATAGTGGTCGGAGACCCCCTAAAGTAACACCCATTATGGTCAGCAGTAATAGAGGAGTCGATATAGCCATGTCCGTCTGTCCATCTGTCCGTCTGTATGAACGAAAGGATCTCGGAAACGGTAATAGATAGAGACTTCGTGCTTTTTGCATTCGACTAGGACTTCTCCGGAATTTTATATTAATGCCAGTACAGAGATATCGTTCCTCTAAGCCAAAATTCAAAAAGTTCATCAAAATCGGATAATAAATGACGATTTTATAAGCAATTGAATTTGAACGACCTATGAAACTTCCGTCCTCCCTTTTCTTTTCATACATAAAAAAATGTTTTATAAGACAGTTTTCTTCGTGCAGTGAGAAGTGGTCATAAGCTTGGCCATAAGCTCGGGTACAGGGCCTCTTACAGTCGGTTACGCTCGACTGTAAAATAATGAGAAACCAGTTCGCAAAGACAAAATTTTTGGGTGGCCTTTAACAATTATAGGGGATGAATGGAGTAACGCAATTAAAGGTGAGTGATCTGAACTTAATTGAAAGTTTTCTTCAATTTTCAGCAAATTTCTGCAGATTCCTGAATAAACAATAAAATCTAATAGATCCGGGACTTTTGGAAACTGTTGATGTCATGTTTTTTTGTTCCTGGTTTTTCCTTTTTTGTTTGAAAATTGATTGTCGCGAATTTGCTGATAAGTTTTTCTTTTCGTGGCGGTATAGACCAAACTTTCAGAATTTTCAAAGAAAAAAATTAACAAAAAAATGCAATCATCAACAATTTGTATTTTGTTGTTTTCTTCAACATTTCGATTTGTTTGTTGGAACTTATAACACATAACAAAATTCCAAAATATAAGAATTTTATAATATTTTGCCATTAAATTATTGCAGAAATATCGAGAAATTTTTACTAAAAATATGACTGAAAATATTTTCACTCAAACGAGTTAAAATTTCTTAAAAGTTCTTCGATTCATTTTGAAAATAAAGTTTTGGCAGATACTAATATGTAAGCACGTACTTCTAGTAAACTTGTTGTCTTCCGGGAAGTTGTAAATTGTGCGAAAGCTGTTTCAAAGTTACTCAGCTATTTTGCACACAATTTAAATTTCGGGTGTCATGGAAATATTTGATTTACACTGAGTACACCAATGTGAGTTAAAGAAAATAGAACGAAAGAGAGAAAGTATGCTGCACAACCAAAACAAAAAAAATATATCCTGTATATGGCAACAAAGAAAGAGGTAACGAAGTAAATTAATCCCTTGAGCTATTTGTTCAAAACTTTTATTTACTTTATTTAAATTTGCTTTTGGTTTTGGTTTCGGATTTGATGCTGTACACATGTAAAAGCACATTTGGCTCAAGCAAATAAAAGCTAACAAAAAATAAATACATTCTTAATCTAAAATAAAAAAAATTTTAAAAAGAAATTTAATTAAAATAAGTCGGCTAAAGTCAACAAATTGCGCAACAGGACTACATTCAGGCTCAAAATTAAAATAGTTAGACCACTTGAAACGAAGATATCGCCCATCTAGTAACAGCACGTCTATGGCATAGATCGATTGGAATAACAAGTGCAAGTATTACACTCTGTTTTAAATAGGATTAACGATGTCGTCATCGCCTTTAGTCCTCTAAAATATTGCATACCTATTAACTAGCCAACAATACAGCAATCTCATAAAACTTTGCGTTTTTGTAAAATAATAAAAAAAAAAATATATTTCAAATATTAAATAATCATACACGTATATATAAAGCGCTAAATGTCTTTCAGTAGCCCTGGTGATCGCGTCTAGAATTCAGCTTGCTGCACACCCTGTATCCATTGTACACAATGGCTATGCCCATGGCGCGCAGCTCCACTTCGTACTCGGCTGCTTCACGCTCGAACTGCTCGCGCATTTGAATACCTCGCGCTCGCTTTAAAATGGTTCTACTATCATAAAATCTAATATAAACCACCTCTCTGTCTACTTTTTGCATTACTCACGCGCTTGATCCCTGAAGTTCTGAATATAGTAAGGCTCCAGCTCAAGATCTATGCAACCCTACTATTTGAAGCAAAAATCGATTTTTTTGACGAATTTTCGGATCCAGACAAACCCCACGGATACAATGGATGTTTACCGCTAACCTTTATGAAACACATCTTTCCGAATAGATAGGTGCCGCTCTAACGAGGAGAAAGCCGAAACTTTTGCGGACAATCTAGAAAACCTGTTCAAAACCTTCAACTTGGCATCGTCTGCTGATGTTGATTACACACTAAACCAACTTAGGCTTCCCTGCTCTCCAATATTTAATACACGATCTGTTACGTTCGAAGAAATAAAAGTGCAAATCAAGGCACTCAAACCGCGAAAATGTCCAGGTTAGTAGGACTGCGAAGGGTCTGTCTTTTCAAGCCGTGCAAAGTATCTGATAATGTGATATAATTACGATGATACTAAAGACCAGAAAGCCCAAAGGACAGGTCATATATAGACCGATAAGTTTATTGCCAATATTCTCAAAGATTTTGCAAGGAAAATTTGAGCTGTGAATTAATAATTTAAAATTTTCTCGGAAAATATTATTTTTTAAGCGGGTTACATTTCCATCTCGATGTCTCTGTAAGGAAGCAATATTGGCGTGTTTGAGGTTTGAAATCATCACAGGAAAACGTAAATTAGTCAATTTGTACTTAGCAAGTGAAAGTTGGTTAAGGTTTCTTGTTATTCTTCTTGAAAATTAATCTTGTAAGAGCCTTTATTTAAAGCAAAAAATATATACGGATGCTAATATCTATAATTGGGGGATGGGATCGTTTGCAAAATGTCACAAAGTTCTGAATTTCGCCAAACAGCTAACAAAAGACTTTTGGGTCACATATGCTTGAAATTATGTTTCAAACGAAAGTTATGGCCTCAAGACCTTAGCGTGCCAGTAGGTGGGCAGTCTCCCCTACAAGTTACTAAATTAGGGTCCATATATTTTATTATATATCGTCATAATAGGGATGTCTTACCCGTAGCTTCCTATTTAAAATAACTGAAGTTATTTTTTTTTGGCGGTGTACCAATCCCTATTGAAGGGGGTTGAATTGAGGGGGTTGAGAATTATTGTTGGATATTGCCAACTTTTCTCACAATGTAAACACTTGCAAGTGACCCCTTAATTTCCCATTTTTTATTGCGCTGTTTCTTTCATAAATTCGGAAGTTTTAGGCCCTGTACCGAAGGTACAAGAGCCTATTGGGTTTGTGCAAATGTATGTAACAGGTAGAAATAATGGTCGGAGACCCCCCAAAGTTACCCCCATTATGGTCAGGAGTGATAGAGGAGTCGATATAGCCATGTCCGTCTGTCCGTCTGTATGAACGAAAGGATCTCGGAAACGGTAATAGATAGAGACTTCGTGTTTTCTGCATTCGTCTAGGACTGCTCCGGAATTTCACAAGTTTATTTTGAAATTTTGCCCCTCTCCCCCCTTCCCCATAAAATCACCCCCAAGGAGAAATATTTCTTCGGCACAAAAAAAATTGAGTAAGCCAGTATAAAGTTAACGTCCCTCTTAGTCAAAATCCAAAAAGTTCATCAAAATCGGATAATAAATAACGATTTTATAACCAATTGAAGTTGAATGACCCCCCTTTTCTTTTCATTCATATTCGAGCAGTGAGAAGTGGTCATGTGTTTGGTCATATGCTCGGGAAACGTTTAATGTGTTTGTTAGGAGACCTGAACTGGTACAGGGCCTCTTACAGTCGGTTACGCCTGACTGTATTTTCTTACTTGTTTTTTTTGCGCATTTTCAAATAAAATTGGATAACAAAAGTGGACAAATCCGAGGTCAACCATATATTTCTCAAACTCAAGAACAGGAAACACTATGTGACGTTTAGCTTCCAATCTTCTGTGAGTTCACTTTTTAGTCGTAAGGAATGCAAGAGATGTCACAAACATATTCCTATCTGAAATTTTTAGCTTGTAAATATTCTATCCGGATGATTCAAGCAATTCTACCTATTCTTCAGGTAAACTTTCGATGAGATGTCTTGCAGTGTATTCCACTCAGTCTTGAAGCTTTACATTAACCGATATCCCAGTCTTCTGCACTACACTACACTGTCTTAGAAAGTTTCGTCAAACTTGGATCCGAAATGACCCGCTTGCAAATAAATGCTATTTTGGGCTAAGCAAGAAAATTAAAAGCAAAGCCTTCTCATATCTTCATATCTCTGAATCTCTCCATTTGAGGCACATTAGGCTTAGTTTAAGCTGTTGGAACGAAAGTCGTAAGTATGTAGTTGAATCTTTAATATTTACAAAAAAATTAACAAATTATATATTTCATACACAAAGATGTTCACATGTGTGTATCTCAATAGCCTTGCAAATCTCTGTGCATCTCCCATTGGAAAATATTTGAAAATATAAAACTTTATGCTTTGCAATTCTAGTAAATAATTTTAAGTCATTTGTATACATCAAGTCGTTGCTTGCTGTTTTTTTTTTTTTTTGTCAACTTATTCAATTTGAAACTTGTTTAAAAATTTTTCCAACTAACTATTTTGCCTTCGCCATAGACTGCCTGTCCTTTCGTAGAATCAAATGCCTTCATTCATGGCATGTCTGCGAACTTTGTGGGTTTGCAAAATGAATTTGGTTTTCGCTTGGTTTGAGTGGAAATATAATTAAAGCATTTCATGTTTAAACGTTTCATCATTATTTGAATACCAAAAATAATTAAAAATATGCAAAGTTGTTTAACACTCATACACCGACACAGAAAGGCTTATGCTGACATAGATACAAATGAGCTGTTGTAGTCCTTTGCACCGTTGTCATCGGCATTGCTTACTGTTGTTGTTGTTTTTGTTGGTCGCTTGTAGTTGCCAACGTGTAACAAACTATATCCCGCATCTCTTGGTCGGTCGACAGCTATATACAATGTGGTTAGACTACTTACAAAGCAGGCAACAGTATGACCGCCAACCAGACTCGATGCTGACCGAAAGACCATTCAGTTGGTCGTTTGTACAAAGCTGAACTGAAAAGGACGACAAGAAATGCTGCAGCCTTAATTTTTTTTGCTTCGATTTTGTTTGCCAATGGTGACAAAAAACTTCCTCTACACAAAAGCTTTTAAACATACTTAACTGCTTCACACATATTGTTAAATGGTTTTATCCATTTGTCAGAAAATTGTCAGTTAACGCACTAAAGCAGACAATGTGGCTGCCACAAATATATATATATGAGGTGTATATACATATATGTGTATTCTTGAATTAGTTTGTCGTGACAAGTCGACTTGTTCCAGCAGTGTTCGAAATGCTACGAAAGCGGTTTTCAAATATTAAACAAATTCAGCTATTCTAATTTTATTTTGAACTCTTCCGAATTTTCTTTTCAGCATTTAAGTGCATAAAAAGAAACGCCCTTTTTTATTTTTTCAACGTATCCTTTTACGTGAAATTCAATTTTCACGATTTCTCATTTGAAAAAAAAAAAAAAAAAAAATATTTTTTGGATTGCAACTGCAATGTCTGGCATTTTCCCTTCATAAACGAGTATATAAATTTTTTTAGATTGTTTGTTGCTGCCATTTAAGTTTCACATTTATTTCACACACATTCAGAATTTCTTTCATTAATTTTGTCTGCTGCTGTTTTCTCGCCTCGCATTTTTCGTGCATTACAAATGCAACGCTTCCGATTTTCCGGCACTGATATGCGCTATGGAAACCGCAATAAACTGCAACTGCCTGCGTACACACGTACATCTAGAACACATGTGTATTCAAACATCTGTTTCTATTGCCTTTGGAGTCCTTTGCTTTTCAAGCATTCAAGCTTAAATCATTCGTCCTAGCTGGCGGCTTTCTATGGTTGTATGAAAATTATTCAAGTTAATATTTGTATAAGTGGAGAGTTTGAAAAAAATCAGAAAACACTAAAAAGAAGAAACACTAAAGAATACGGAGTTTCCAAAACTCTTGAAGATGCTTTTAAAAAATAATCATGGTTACGTAGCCGTCGAAGCCTTAATTTTCGTTTTTTCTGTGTTTTAGATGCGCTTATAGAAGATGCATTGCTACGTAGATGCTGTAGAGAAGATTCTAGTTGTTCCTTAGTTTCAGATGATCTTGAAGAAGATTCATTGGTACATGGTTGCTGAAGACGTGATTCTCGTTGTTCCTTAGTTTCCGATGCTCTTTTGAAGAAGTTTGATTGCTAGGCATCCGCCGAAGTCTTGATTCTCGTTATTCTTGAATCTCTGGTCAACTTGAAGAAGATTCATTGCTACGTAGATTCTGAAGGTGTGATTGTTATTGTTCCAGAATTTCGCGCTAGAGGCCCTGAAAAAGAAAGCATAAGCGGTCGCAGCTTTCCTGAACTACCAGAATAATGCTATACAATGAAACCACCCACGCGCACTCGCTTGTATGCATATTTATATAGATTTATATATGTACATAGCAGAGCGTGCTCTTCAGTATTTGTGCCGAATGTCTGTCTGTCTGTCTGTCTGTTTGTTTGTTTGTCCAATTGTTCGTAATTGTTTGTTATATAACAACTACAACAACAACAAGTAGAACTCACAGTCAGCCAGTAAGTCAACAATGTGATATGTTTGCTGGGAAGATGCAACTATGCTATGCTATGCTAAGAAATGACAAAATTAGTATACGCTTGGGTTGCGTTAGTCACCAAAGTCACTACAAAATTTAGGCCCAAAATAGGCTCACTGTGATTCCCCTTCTTGACCTATTTTAAAATAAGAGATTAAAAACTGTGCGAAGTATATGTTGCCATGGGTTTTTGGAATTGGTTCTATAATCAGCAACTAGTTTCAGGTTTACTTTTACCTGAAATTTCTGAACACCTGATAAATTATATTAACTCACCTCCTCAATTAGTAGGGTAACATAAATTCGTACAAACTTAAACCAATTCTTTCTAGAAAATAGTATAAAAGTGAATATATTCCAGAAACCTTTTAAAATGAAGATCTTACTTAAATGGCCGTCAACCGTCTTTCGGTCATGGCCGCACTTAGGCAGGCGCGCCAGCCTCCATACTCTTCTGCGCGCTGGCGCCAGTCGTTTTGAATGCCAACTACAAAGAGATCTCTCCATACCTGGTCATTCGAACGCATGCCCGTTCGTCCTCTATTTCGGCGACCTCCAATCAAGTTTGAGTCCCCCATGTAAAGCATGCGTGTTGGAGCTCTTTCTTCCATTCGAATGAGGTGACCAGCCCAGCGCAACCGCTGGAATTTTATGCGCTGGACTATGTCAACCACATCGAATAGCTCGTACATCTCGCGGTTCATACGGGACCAAAAGTCGTTGCCGACTCTAATAGGACCGAAAATCCTGCGAAAAATCTTCCTTTGGAAGACTTCCAACGCTGTTTCATCTGACACAAGCACGGTCCATGCCTATGCGCCATACAATAAGATCGGGAGTATCAGCGTCTTATAGATCTTGATTATTGTCTTTCGAGACATTTTCTTGCTCAGCCCATAAAAGCATCTGTTTGCAAGCGTGCCTCTTCGCCTGATCGCCAGGCTGACGTTGTTGTTGCTGGGTATTTTGGATCCAAGAAAGACGAAGTTTTCTAAAACACTGAAGTTGCAATTCTCCATCGTCACTGACCGTCCAAGACGCGATGACAGAGTGCGAGAAGACACTAAGTAATTCGATTTGTCCTCATTCACCTGTAGACACATGACACACGGGTCTTTTCCAAGATTTGGCGTAATGTGAATATTTGGACACTGGTTGACCTTTTTGGTCTGAAGCCACACTGATATAGTCCTATCAGTGAATCCGTATATGACTGTAGCCTATTACACAATACGCGAAACAGAATCTTACATCCGATGGAAAGAAGACTTTTTCCGCGGTAGTTGGCGCAAACAGCGGCGTCTCCTTTCTTAAAGATAGGACAGAGAACACTGAGATTCTGTTCATCTCTTATCTTGCATAAAAGTTGGTGCATATTCCTAGCCAACTCTTCGTCGTTGGTCTTAAATAACTCAGTTGGCAGCCCATCAGAGCCTGCCGCTTTATTATATTCAGCTTTTTTTTATCCAAATCGACCTAGTTATAGTCCGGTGCCTCTACAATAGTGCCATCATTAGCTGATGGTTCCGGTGTCATTTCTCCATCGGCGGAATTGTGCGCTTCATCACCTCCAAGATAAATAACTCCTCCATAATCTCAGTGATTCCTGTTCATCTGTCACCAGATTTCTATTGTCATCCTTACAGAAAGTTACTCCGGGTTTAAAACCTTCAGTCAGACGCTTGACCTTTTGATTGAATTTTCGAGCTTCATTTCTGTCACATAACTTCTCAACATCTCCAAACTCCTGCTTTTTCTGCTTTTTCTTGAACAGGCGTTTCTCCTGTCTCCGTTTCTTTTGATGTTGCTCTCTAACAACAGAGTTTGCTGATAGGAAGCGTTCTTCTCCGCAGTAGCATTGCGACACTCCTAGTCGTACCAAGAATTCTTCACAGGTTTTGTATAACCAATCCTTGGCAGCCCTATCCATGGAGCGGGTGGTATGTTTATTAAATTAGTTAATGTGACTCTATATAACAATAATATTGTCTCTTTTAAGAGTTTCTTGAATGAAGATCTTACTATATATATCTTGGCGAAGATTCCAGCACTAATCTGCCATTACGTGGATGTCCCACTTATAGGATCCATGAGAGAAACACCAAACTGTTTAATTTGCAGCACAAGTGATTGAAAACTGTTACCTGTTACATTAAATTATTTCGAATAAAAATAATTTTTATATTTAAAGCATTTGCATACTTGATTTTAAGTGTATGAATCAATATCAAATACACTGTACGAGTACATATCTTGGCATATCTTGGCACGGCAGGACTCTTGAAGTTGAGTACATTTCGCGCGCAACACCGCTAACGATGTGTGCAATGGCAGAAGGCTTCGTATTTAATAGCCCGTCAACGTCCTTGCGGCTGTTAAAAACAGCAACGTCAAGACATATGTATTTAACTTAACTGAATTTAAAAGAAAAAAAAAAAAAAGGACACACAGAGAGGGCAAAGTACTCTTGTAGAAAAATGCATCAACATCGTCAGGCATGCGGCGACAGGAAGTTGCGCGCATAAAAATATGCAGCACATTATTTCTCTTCTCTTTTTTTTCTTTTATTTCCTTTTTTATACATTTGTACCAGTTCGTCCCCTTAACTATGGCAGGCAGCTGGCTAAATTCATTAGCGCTCGTAGTGCCATTTTTTCTTGCTTTTCTCCTTCACTTTTATGGCATAGAAAAATAAAAATTGTAGAAAAGTGATTTGCGCTGTTTATAACTCAATCAAAGTGCAGTAAAGGGTGTGTGTGTGTGTGTGTGTGTGTGTGTGTGCGTGTGCATTTTTGTGTGTGCTGGCTTGAAATTTAATTTAAGAAATAGATTATTTAGTTGTTGTAGTAAGTATGATGTTTATGACTAGAATTTCTTCGAAGACTTCAGGTCTTTACCGAAATATAAATAGTGCCCCTCGTAGAATATAAACCCGTTCGTTTTCCCTTTCTAAACTAGTAAGCGTAGCAAAACCATTTATAAAACAAATAGAACGAGCTGACATTCATAAAAAAAAACTGAGTATCGCACAATTCTGTACATTAAAACCTTGAAATAGGATTTTTCTACAAAATGCATCCCGATTGCGTAGACGAGCAGATCAGCGCTTTTTGCATCTGGTGGATAGACAGGGTTAACGCATATTGTAATGCGTTGTTGACCATTGACGAAGCCAACGATTATTTTGATTCTTGGTGGGACGACGAAGCCCCGGGCGTCTATAAACCCGATATGGAAACGATGAACATGTATGATTGCCACAAATTCAAACGCGAAGTGGAAGTACAGAAGCGTTCACAGCTAATAACGTCTACAACAACAACCAAAGCGACGCCCTTCCTCCAACGAGCGACGTTTACAAAATTATTCGAGGACAAATTTATGATTGTGCCCATATTTCAAACGGTTTCCTTCATTATCGTAATTTCAATACTTTTCTGCATGAGTTTCCGACGCCGCAAGCTGCCTCCTGAGCCAGACTTGCCGCCTGAAATTTTAGAAAAAGATAGACAGCTGATGATCGAACTAGATTTGATGCCATCTCCATGGGAAGTCTATGACAATAAACGTCGAATGCGGAAACGTAAGCCGCGAAAGCCACCACGCAACAAATGTCAGAAACGCGCGCGCCTTTGTGTGAGTCGTCTGCGTCGCAAATGCAGACACTTCTGGCTGCACAACGAGCGAGACATTGAGCGACGTCGTCGCTATCAAAAGTATCGCGAGGCTGTTCGGATTAAGTATAATAAGGATCGCTTGAGACGTTGGCGCGAATTGGAATCGTGGGAGGAACTGCCAGAGCCGGTGCGGCCGGAAGCGAAACCAAAGAAAACGAAAAAAACAAAAGAGCAGCAAAAAGTAGTTGAAAATGATACGAAATGAACAGCTGTTTAAAGAAAATAAGAAGATGAAACAGTGAAAAAAAAAATAAAAAAATCAAATGAAATAATTTCAAAAAAATATTTTTTAATATTGAAAATTTAAATATTTGTTTATTAATTGTTTTGTTGTTGTTGTTGTTGTTGTTGCTTTTACACTAATTATAAATTTTTGTATTTAAATTTTAAAATTTAAAGAATTTTGTAAGGGGTTTCAAAATTTATTTGAAGAAGCTTGGGAAAACGTCAGCATTTTGAGAAAAGACCCAAAAAGAAAAAAAAAAGTTCTTTTCATCCAACCGAAAAGGGGAATATGGTATCGGTTCAACCCTTCAAGATGTGACAAGGAATCCTCAAAATGGGAACGGCTTTGTGTTAGGAAAAAAAGGAAAATTGGGACAGCTACCAACACATTCGTACGTTTGCGCAGAGATAGCATTCCTTTCGTGAATAATAGAATCCCAGTGGTGGTAGCAAATACTTAGAAGAATCAATGATGTTCGATTGTTGACCTAAAAGTAGTTTGGCATTTTTAGAGATCAACACAAACTTTCCATTGAAATTCCGAATACTTTATTTTATCCTTTTAAGTTTAAACAAATTGGAATTTGCGCATATGTGTCTCCAAAAGTCTCCATTCATTGCCTCTATACATGTTCTGTTTTAATTTAAGTATTCTTCATTCTCGGAACTTTCATCTTTGGAGAAAGAACTCGTCTTACACTTAAATTTCTTCTTCTTCTACATCCATCTATTCACATATAAACTTCAGATTCAGAATCAGCGGATCGAACTTAATGAAAATCATACTCGATCCAGATGCACAAAATTTGCTCAGGTGTAGACGAGTTCAAGTAGAGTGGATGCTGGTGGTGGTTGGTGAGCAGGTTAGTGAGCTGCCTTCTCTTCAGGCGTCTGACTGGCCACGAGTTAACCAGCATTGGTGCATGCCTGTTGGCATTAATTTGAAGTCGGCCATTACATTTATTGGCTGGAAGAGAAGCAGACCTGCTCTTCAACCGGTGCCAAGTTGAGGTCTCTGTGGAGGTGTGGAGGTATTGCGGACAAACCAAGGAAATACAGTAATGTGCCGCATGGCTCGGCTCTGCACCTTTAGTCGATTCGACATTGAAGATTGGAGTAATTATTTTGAGAGAGAGAGGAGAGAGCTTGCGTCTGCTGCACATGCTGCACCGGCAAGTCACCACTTTGGCTTGGATGTGCCTCCTATGCAGATTAAGGCCCCGGTAGATAACCTCAGCTCGCTGTTACAAGGGCGGGCCGTGTATATGCGCAGGTGGAATCTGCTGTCGACAGAGGGGGGAAGCACATTTTATCGCTTTTCTCAGCGTGAAGCTCACATTCCATCTGTTGGCTCAGTCAGCGAGAGCATCTACATACATCTGTACTATATCGGCAGCCAGCTGCGGCCAGATGCATATATCACCTGCATATGAGGCGAGGAGCAGGGATGTGTCTGGAGCTTCAATTGTATTAGCATCATGACCAGGTATGTCTGTGGCATATAAACTAAATAGAAAAGGACCAAGTACGCTTTGTTGTGGTATTACTACGATTGCTGGGTGAGGAGAAGACTGACGTACCCTGCCTTTGACCCTGAAGGAATGGTCCTCCAAGTAGAACTGTATTAGAGCAGAGTAGTGCGAAGGCAGCTTATTCTTGACCTTTTGCACGAGACCTAGGTGCCACACTCGAACGAGTGCCTGCTCGATATGGCATTGTAATATTGCCGCCGGTCGAATGCTCGTAATTCGTGTCATAGCGAGAGCGGAAGCCAAACTGATACTCCGAAATCAGGCTCCGGGACTCCGCAATGATCGCAAGCCTTGCAATGACCAGTCTTTCCCAAACGTTCGAAATTGAATGAAGGAGACTAATTGACCGGTAGGATCCAGGGTCCATCTCCGAATGGGTCCACAGGTAAATCAAGCTGAAGTGGTAGCATCTACCTCTTCGTCTGATGTTAACAAAGGCTTCTGCTTGCTCTCTCTCAGAGCGGTACCAGTTACCGAGAGCGTTTTTTATGGGAGCAAGTCGAATAGGCTGTCGTCTATAATTTCTTGTGGCCTTCCATAAGCAGAAGTTTGCATCTGATGTGGTGTTCATATTCTTCAGCATATGGTCGAACATCTGACTGCGTTGCTGGTTTAGCTTATACTTGAGATGGTTGCTTGCACGGTTTCAGCATGCTCTGTCTTCTGGGTGTTGCATCCGGATAAAAGTCCTTCGAGGCGAATGTTTTTTCTAGAAAAAATTGCGCAGCTCACTAGACGGAACTTGTGCACTTTATAAAGAAATTCAAGAAACTAAAATGGGCAACACTACAAAAAATACAAAACAAATTGAAACATCTTGGAGTTATAGTGAGACTGGGAAGCTTAATGTGGAAGAAAGGGCGAACAAAGCAGCAAGCACCTGCAAGATCGTAAGATCGATAATATTTTATGCAATTTCGGTTTGGTGGCAGCCAACTAAGAAGCCCATATATATAAGGCTGATGGAGAGAAACCAAAGGCAGTGATTAGTCTGCAATTGCTTTGAGACTTAACACCCCAAAAGCACTCGATACCCCTTTGAACCATAAATCAGCATAGACACAATTAAAGTTACATTGTGTACCAATTAATAATGCTAAGGACTCGTAGAAGACCTAAGAGCTTGAAAAAGTTGTGGCTTATAGAATTTTTTTTTTTCATAAAGTCAAAGTAAAAATGGCTTTTTGGCTTTCGCATATCAACTCACAACTTGAATAGCAAAAATAACTAAAAACAAACTAAAACCATGAAACGACTATCTGAATAATATTCAACTTGATTCAAGGTGTTTTGTATAATTTACCAAATATAAAGACAAGCACACACACACACACACACAGCTATATGCAGACATAAACATAGACGACTGCATATTGCGGCTAAAATGATGGTAAAACTCTTGAAAGAGCTTCATATGTGTGTGTGTTTGTTTGAGCGTTGTTTGAATGTCCTTATGCAAATGCTATAAACATGCACAAACACATAAAAAAAAAACTATAATAAGGATGATGACGATGAAATAAGGAAAAATTCAGAATAAAAAAAAAAATGACAAATAGGAGCAGCAGAAAAAATCGTAAGCTGGACTGTGGATCTAAATACTATATAGTATATAACTAGAAGCTGATTTTATTTTTATTGAAAATTTAATTAAAACCAAAAAGTGTCACAGTAAGGCCATGTCTTTCTGTCCAACGGTAGTTTCTAGTTTATAAGAATCAAAGCGAAAAATTATTGAAATTTAGACTCATGATGTTAGGTGTTCAGTTTAGATCATTCCACTTGCATACATTATTGTAGGTCAGCAGCTTTCGTACTAGTTTTTGTTGTTTTAGCAATTTGTATAAACATTTCGCAACAATATCAACAGCAACACGAAATAACAAAGTAACAGAAGAAATGCATATGCATACAAAATTTATATTCGCGTAGGTCTATACATACAAGTACGAGACGACACAACAAGGTTGCTAAGCTACAGTGAAACTTCGCTGAGCTAGAAAGCAGAAAACTGTAACAGCATAAGAAATGCAGAACCACAATGATTTATTGTAGTCGCCGCGTATAGAATAGAGTTTTCTCGAGATGATATTTTTAATGAATTTCTTTATGTCTACATTTTTTTAATTTTCTTCCAAAAGTTCGGCAAAATTTTGATCGGTTCTTGGCGAACGAAAGTTGACGAGAAGATACAAACAGCAGGTGGTCCCTAAGTTCCCATTCAGGATGGCTGATAGATCCTGGGCAAGATCTCCAAGTGAACGAGCAGAGGCATTTGCTTTCAACTTAGATAATCGCTTCCAACAGTTTGGTCTTGCATCAACGACCATCCGGTCAACTTAGCTTTCCATTCGCTCCCATAATAGTGGAAGAAGTCTCAGCGCACATTAAAGCTCTGAAACCCAAAAAAGCTGCTGGAGAAGTTGGGCTGCATAACTTTACTTTAAAAGTATTGCCATTGAAAGCCATTCTCTTTTTGGTGCTCATCTTCAATGCTGTGCTGAGGCTGGGACATATTCCTAAGCAATGGAAGAAGGCAAAGATCTGCATGATTCATAAGGCTGCCAAAAGTCCCTCTAACTTGGATTCGTACAGGCCTATTAGTCTACTGCCTACGGTTTCAAAATTATTTGTCTATTGACACGAATCCTTGACGTGACATAAATTCAGGAGCAGGATACCCTCCTATCAATTTCAGATGGAACACCTGAACAGCTTAATAGGGCTGTAAATTTCATTCATGAAGGAGTACGTGGTTTCCGCTTGTCTTGACATTAGGCAGGCGTTTGATCGACTGCTACGTAAGCTTAAGAGTCTGCTGCTTCCTCAGCTCAGGTTTTTGCATGACAGGGCTTTTTCTGTGCTATTGAATGGCGTAGAGTCCAGGGCTGTTATACAGACTGTTCACGCACGACATGCCAACTGGCTTTGAAATACCAATTAAAAAAGCCTAAGATTTGCTCATCGCAACTTATGCAGATGACACAGCTATCCTGGTCAGAGACAGCTGTGTATATGAAGCATCTGATATCCTGCAGCAATACTTGCGCAGGATATTAGAGCGCTGGGCTAAGCAATGGACCATTGGCATTAACCCTAATAAGTGTGCCAATGTGGTGTACTCCTGGACAGGCGGCTGACTTTTAGAAACCAAATACAAGCGTTACCAAAGCAATTACTGGTAGATTGAGGAAGTTGCATTGGCTACTCAACAGCAGAAACAAACTTTCGCTGAGGAATAAAGTCGCCATTTACAAGATAAATATTGCTCCAGCTTGGCGGTACGGCTTACAAGTTTATCCTAGCTAAAGTCAGGATACTACAGGCCAAGACATTGTGCATATTTTTCATACATGGTTCCACTGTATTTTTATTATTTGTTGTTTTATTATTGCTGTTGTTGTTGTTTTTATTGTTGTTGTTGTTGTTGTTGTTGTTGCGGTATTGTACTTTAGACAAGGATAACAATAATTACTGCCTTAATGCGGCTTTCGATATGCATCATGGCATGGCATATGCGGCACATTTACTGCATATGGCTGACAACATGGAACACACGACACCGACACCGACACCAAGTACTACCAGCTACTACCCGCCCGCGTTTCCAATGCCGCATACTCACCTGGGGCTAAAAATATACACCAAACACAGAAACACATATAAAAGAAGTACTTGATATAATCACCAGCGCGACTGCCTGCTAACAAATTCACATTGCAGAAATATTGTAATAATTTTTGTTTTCATTTTGTTTTTGATTTGCTGCATATTTATACGCTGTACCCGCCCACTTTTCGCACCTGCTGTAGGTGCTAAGTGTACAACTTTGGATATATGTAGCCACATATGGCCATACAATAGCTTTCAAAGTCAAATGTAAAACGAATTGCTGGAATAATATGCGCCACATTGTTTATCTATTTTTTTGTTTTTAACAATACCAGCAACATTTGTTCTATTTCGATGTGCGGTGACCTTCATTGATTGCATTTATGTACAAGAATGAAAGTGAAGGATCGATTGGAATATCTCCGCTGACAGTGATTATCAAGTGTCGTGAAGATGGGGATTGTGAGGAAAATTGTTGACTGCCATTCAATGAATCTTGTTGCAAATGGCCCAAGCAGCTCACAACATGCGTTGGCCACGTATAACTTGGGTAGCCTATGAACAGCCATTGGAAGGTGAACTAACTGTGAGAATTCGACCAACAGGATTTGCTGCGCTGGGCATGAAACCTGCCACCCTAAAAAAAAAATTACCCCAATAAATACAAAAAGAAAGCATCGGATAAAACCCGATGGTGTCGATACCCGCAAACGATATAAAGACCACGATTTACGGCTATGCACCTGGAATGTGCGCACCCTTAATAGGGAAGGTGCAAATATCCAACTGGTTCATGTCCTCGAAAGATTCAAGGCTGAAATCACGGCAATCCAGGAAATACGATGGATCAGACAGGGCTGCTCTAAAAAAGCACCCCGTGACATCTACTATAGCTGCCATACGAATAAGCACGAATTTGGATGTGCTTTCGTGGTGAGTAGGGAACTACGTGGCCTCGTCTCCAGGTTCATGCCTGTTGACGAGCGCCTAGCCGCGATACGCATCAAGGCAAAATATTTTATAATAAGCCTGATTTATGCGCACGCCCCGACGGAAGAGAAAGACGACGTTGCTAAAGATGAGTTCTATGAGCACTTGGAAGGTCTGTACTAGCGCTGTCCCAAACACGATGACAAAATCGATCTTAGGACTCGATTTCAACGCCAAGATTGGGAAGGAAGTAATCTTTGGCCCAACCGTCGGAAAATTTAGCCTTCACGACACTACCTCCAATAATGGAGAGAGGCTAATCGATTTTGCCGCAGGTCGGAACATGGTAGTTAGTAGTACCAGATTTCAACATCTTAACATCCACAAGGCTACATGGCTGAGTCCAGAACGAATAACACGCAACCAAATCGATCATGGTTTGATTGACGGGAGGCACGCATCGAGCGTGTTGGACGTGCGAACGTTACGCGGTCCCAACATTGACTCGGACCAAAATCTTGTCGCAGACAGCGTAGTGCACGCCGCACGTTCCAACATGCAACGAAAGCTAGACGTCGGCAAGCTGCAATCAGAGCAGACCGCAGCAGCCTTCTCAAACACACTCTCCCGACTGCTCCGGGAAGTTTCTTTGATTTCACGAGATATATGTGAGCAGTGGACACATATCACCCGCTCCATGGATAGGGCTGCCAATGATGTCATTGGTTATACAAAACCTGTGAAGAATTCTTGGTACGACGAGGAGTGTCGCAATGCTACTGCAGAGGAGAACGCTTCATATTAGCGAACTCTGCAGTCGGGAGCAACGCGAGCTGTTAGAGAGCGATAACGTGAGAAACGGAGAGAGAAGAAACGCCTGTTCAGACGCAAGAAAAAAGACCAAGAAAGCCGGGAGATTGAGGATGTTGAGATGTTACGTGACAGAAATGAAGCTCAAAAATTCTATCAAAAGGTCAACCGTCTGACTGAAGCTTTTAAGCCCGGAGTAACCTTCTGTTAGGATGACAATGGAAATCTGGTAACGGATGAACAGGAATCACTGAGATTATGGAGGAGTTATTTTTCTAACCTACTCGAAGGCGATGAAGCGCACAATTCCGCCGATAGAGAAACGACACCGGAACCACCAGTTAATGATGGAACTATTGGAGAGCCACCGGACTATAACGAGGTCGATTCAGTTAATAAAAAGCTGAAAATAATAAAGCGGCAGGTTCTGATGGGCGGCGGCGAAGAGTTGGTAAGGAGTATACACCCACTTTTATGCAAGATATGGTCCGATAAACGCATACCCAATGACTGGAATCTCAGTGTTCTCTGTCATATCTTGAAGAAAGGAGACCCCGCTGTTTGCGCCAACTACCGCGGAATACGTCTTCTTTCCATTCGATATTAGATTCTGTCGCGCGTATTGTGTAACAGGCTGAAGCCATATACGGATTCACTGATAGGACTATATCAGTGTGGCTTCAGACCAAAACTTGGAAAAGACCCAAGAGTACAACAAAGACACACACCACCTAATTGTCGATTATAAAGAAGTTTTTCGATGGAGAGATCTCTCCGTACTTGGCATTCAAGACGGCGTGCCTTCCTTAATGCGGCCATGACCGGAAAACGGTTGATGGCCATTTAAATAAGTAAGATTTGAATTCATTAACGACCACACAATCTCATTGTAATCCGAGAAAGCCAGACTATTACAACAATTCGTACAAGCTTTCAATAATTGACGAAGCAATGTGCTTTCAACTCAGCCAGTAGATTTGCTTCTTGCGACATTATTCATCACAGTTTGCCTGTGCTGTAAACTGTTCTCATGCTCCAACAGGAAGTTGCTTATGGGTTTCCAATCTGTTTACACATGAAATGTATTGAAAAGCTGACCAGTTTAGAATTTTTATAATTTTTAGTTTCTTACACAAAAAGTGATGAAGTTTCTTCGATCCAACACTGAGCGAACACATATTTATTCCTGTATTACCTTTTAAGCATTTTACATTGTTGCTCCTACGTAAACCCTCTCAACTGCGCTTTTGTAGCTTTTGTAGTTTAATAACTTTACGCGTAGCTTAACGTGGAATCCGTGCAAGTCTACGCGCTTCATTTGTTATGCAAACGCCCACAGCAACGAAATATGCGTGGTTCTTGTGGTTGTGCTTGGACGTATCTGTTGTATATATAGTTTAGGTGTATATATTTCAATTTGTTCATGAATTTACAATGTTTCGAAATATGGTTGGACAGACAGACAGACAGACAGGCAGGCAGGTAAGTAAGTACTTAACTGAAGTCATTTTTGGCATGGATTTCATGAATGCAATCAAAGCCAACACAATCAAAGCCGCCAAAAGATTAGCAGTAACCAAATTGGTTCTATAATACGCTGTTACATTTAAATACGTACTATATAGTTCTATATAATCGTATTAAAGTGTGTGTGTGTGTGTGTGTGTGTGTGTGTGTGTGTGTGTGTGTGTATATACATATTTGGAACGCACGTGTCCGTTGACTGGCTCATGCATCTTATCGATCAGCGGCCCTAATTACACCTCAAGTGAAAAAGTTTTATTAAAAGATTCGGGTAAATGCTTTTTGGGAATTATTAAGCCGCTTAACATGCACGTCGCTTTGGGTGTACGCACCCTGCCAAGGCCGCTGAACTGAGATTATTTAACGCAATTGCCTCAACACCTTCGACTGAACTTATTTTGCGCTTTTGAACGAAAGGATATTCGAGCGGCTTTTCCTACTTTTTGGTTAGGGGGTTAATTGAGCCAACTAATGCGCCTTTAATGGCTGGTTAGTGCGGCGTTTCTTAAATAACTTCTTAACTACGTTTTTTGTTTTTGTTTTTGTTTTTGACTTGCAGACGCCACGTAAAAGTGCAAAGTACGCAAGGTAGTAGTTTAAGGTATTAAAAAGTTTTTCGAAATTTTTTCCCGTTATTTTTAATAACATTTACAAACACTGAAATTGTTGTTGTTGGTTTTAGATTTTTTTTTTTTTTTTTTCTTGTGCTTTGTTCAAAGCAACTCTGAGTTTGAGAAATTAGCCAAAAAAAAAGATTATATCCGCCTCTTTATCTGTCTCCTGTCTGTTTGAATCAGAACTATTCTCCAGTTTTTAAGGTATATATACGAAATAGGGTTTGTCATGTCGTGCAGCTGTATATAGCCATGAGTAGTATTGCTTTCTCTCTATATTATTGAAAGAGATTTTATTCTGAACAATTTCCTAATTTGAGGAACATCAAATACATCATCTCTTATTTTCACATCAGAAAGTTTAGGACATACCTTTTGTAAATAGTTCAAAAACTTACACTTTTTATCAAGTGCTTTGACAAACTGTTTTATAAGACCTAGCTTGCAGGATCTTTGATGCATTTTCGAGGGATTAATGGAATGGAAATAAGGAATTTCAAGCAAATTCAAAAATTTTAAGAATTGTTATTCTAAAATTCGTATTCAGCGACCTCAAAACCCTCAATTAACGAGTTTAAATCGAATCCGATGAATTATTTTAAAAAGTTATTCTCGATATTGTTTTTTTTTTGGATATTTAAAAACCCTGGCGACATGAGCTTACATGGACCTCGGATACGTTAGTCTAATAAGATGAAAAATGAAAAATTGTGTTGCGTTTCAGCGCTAGATTTTTTCTATGGAAGGGCAAGTTTGTTCTAATGAATCTAAATCAGAAATTAATTATTAATTAGTTAATCGTATCAGCTGCAGATTTTAATCAAATATATTTCACTCAATGTATTTTTTAATGCATTATTTTTAATAACTTTAATAATTTCTCGTGACATTGAAGGAAAAATAAGGACCTGAAATAACACACTCACCAGAGGCATAATTAAGTTTGGTGTATGGAAACATTTTTAATTTTAGGGTTTTGTCTTTTATCTTTATTTATTTTTTGTTGGGGGGATGATTAGAGGTCTGGTATTAGAGAGAATGATCGGTATGATGAGCTTGGTTGTAATATATTGTTTTCTGATTTTAAAGGGAAGCTTCTTGACAGGTAGAAGGCACCGAGAGTGAATCAAATTGCAGAATGGTGGATTGGATTTATTTTATTTGCTTGGGATTTGGACGGATTTCAACAATATAACTATGTAGCGCCAAGTAGAGCTTTACGGTGGGCCCGGAGCTATGCCTTTAAGTAAATGAAAGACGACGTTTAGTGTGTTTGTCTGTGCAATGCGTAGAGCTGCACTAATACAGTGCGCTGAGCGTGGTTGCTTTCCTTAATCCGAGATCTTGAAGAAAGTGCTGTCCACCACCAATGTAGACTTGTCCGTCTGTCTGGCTGGCTGGCTATGAACTAAAAGATCTTGTAGACCATAAATGATAGAGCTTTTTGAAGTTTGGATATTTAATAAACCATGCTCACTCTTGCGCATTTAGTTTATTTATTTATTTATTTATTACACATTACCGTGTACTCCTCTTTTCCGTGTTAATTGTTTTTTAATTTAATTTAATTTTATTAAATTTTATTCATTTTATTGATTTAATTAAATTAATTTAATTTTATTATTTTGGACATACAAGATTGTAAAAAATTGTTGCATACTTTTGTGCAAGAAAATTGGAAGAGATTGCTTCGAAGTTCTGCACTTACAATTGCAGCAGTTCTACTTGCTTTTAACTGCATCTGCAAATAAGCAAAATACTAAAATCTACGATTATGCTTTGCTATGCCATGTATTCGCAAGATACTTCTAAATAGTTACAAGCCAGAATAACATCATTTTGATGTCGTCTAAAGTTGTTCCAACTTATCGAATGGTCAAGTTGTGTTGCTCAACTTTCCTAATTAAGCGTTGTGTCGACGTTGTCGTTTGGTCCTTTTTGTCAACGCAAAGTTTTGGCCTTGTAACCTAAATTTGTATTTATTATTGTTGTCGTTGTTGTTGTCGTTGTTGTTGTTTGGCGCACAATGATCCTTCTGCTAGTATATATGGTATGTTTGCTCTTCGGCACTTGTTCTTTAGAAAACTAAATAATAAAATAAATTCCGATTTATCGCTCATTATATGCACCAGATTTTGGCAATGGTGTCGCCATTGTCGTCTTCAACTGCAGATAGTTTTTGCTTTTATTTTTACTTTTATTTTTATTTTTATTTTTATTGAAATGTGAATTGTGCAACCGGAAGTATCGAGACGCCAGAGAGCAAGCTGCGTAAGGCAGGAAATGCATTCACAGCAAATAAAAACATTGAAGGATAAAAAGGGCTGAAGAAACTGAGTCTGATGCATATAAACGTGCAAGCAAGCAAGAAAACAAGTAAAACTTGTTTCATTTCAGAAATATCAGCGCTTTGCTTATTTTGTATGCAAAGAAATTTAATATAAATGCAATTTTTCCGTTTTGATCACAAGGATAAAAAAAAGTAGAAAAAAAGAAAAGAAAATGAAATGAAAATTGTACAAAGGATAAAAGCAAAGCGACAGAAATTGAAAAGCCAAGGAAAATGAACGAGTGCGAAAGTTTTTGACTCGAGTAGAGTCGAGCCGGTAAGCATCTTGATACGATTTTGCCACTGTTTGCCATTGTCTGTACTTCAGCATGAGAAAGGGAGATACAAAGACAGATATGCGATACGTAAATGCGAGGGTTACACCAAATATTTATGTTTAAAAAATTCGAAAATCAAATGCAAAAATAAACAAGCCAAAAATAGTATCGCCAGCTTAATAAAGAAAAGAAAAATGAATTAATAAAGCTTTTTACACAGTCTTTTCCAGCTTAAATAACACAAAATAGAATTTTCAGTGTTACTCTCGCTAAACGTTCTCGAACATAGCTGCTCATCGTATCGTAGCGTAAAGCCTGCATTTCAACGATTGGTGCGGATTATATTTCTATACTAGTCGCTTTATTGGTGTTTTTGTAGTTTTTTATTGTTGTTGTTGTTGTTGCTTTAGCAGTACGATTTCTACTTACAAATGCCGTCAGGATAATAATAACAATATCAGTGAAATTAAAATTTTATTCAAACGCAGATTACATTCCACTTTTGGCATCGTCCTTCTGTCCGTCCGTCCGTCTGTCTGTCTGTCATTCAAGGCAAGTATCAACGTTCAACATTCAACGTTCGTCGTTCGTGCTGTTGTCAACATCATCGTTTTTTGCATTCAAAATCCAAGCGCAATTTGCTTGCTATATAATATTGCAATTTTTCTGTATGTAAGCAGATAGTTTTGTCAATAAGATACTTTTGTATCTTTCCCAATGACAGTAACAAAACCTTTTCGCATAACTTAAGCAATTAAAGTTTAGGCAAGGCAGGCAAGGCAAGGCAACTGCGGACATTGAAGCGTTCTATTGTAAAATAAATAAAAGATGAACTAGTTTATTTGAATATAATTTTTTTTTTTTATTAAGTATTACATTTTCTTATAAGGAAGAGTCGAGACCGATTACATGCCATTCTTGTTCAGCAATAAAACCCAAGCCGATATATATATATGTTCGTCGGTATGAAAATCTTGGAGAAAGTATTGCTTCTACAGGTACCATAGCAAAGAAATTTCATTTGGACGTCCAACTGTGATTCTTTGTAAATTGAAGTCGACGTCTATCTAACACCTCTGTTGGTCTTTGTGTTGTGAAATGCAACGCCACCTAAAGTTTCGGCAGAAAACAACCACAGCCACAACGTTACTCTTTAAAAGGCCTCTACAATGGCCTGTATAAAGTAATTATAAAGGACACTACGTGGGTCCATTATTAAGGCTCTTTTGAGTTAAACTTGGAATTTTAATCAACAAACAAACGTCTGAATTTTACTTTGGTTTGTTTTGGCTGCAATACCCCATATCTGGATGCCATATTTCTAGATCGGTGCTATAATCTGCGTTTAATTGGTGCATTTGTTACACAGAGGCAGCCTGAATCTGCTGAAAAGAAGCCATTTCAAGATATGATCTTTAAAAGATAGGGATTTATCCAGCATAAGGCCGAGATATTTGGCCTTATTGGTCTGACGTAAGATTTTCATTTATCAGAATATACTGTAGGAGGAATGCTCCGCTTCGATGCGTAGTTTGATATGACTCCTTTAAGAAGTGGCAGGTCAATAAAGAAAGTCTTAGCAGTATGTTGTCTGTGGGCATGGTTACATTGGACATTGAAGCCGCTTTCGACACAGTCTGGCAACATTGGATGAAACTTCGATGATTTTATTTTTTGAAATGAGGTTAACTTTCTTGTGAACAATATTTTCAACTTTAATTTTAAATATAAAAAAAAAGAAGTAATAAATTATTAAACACAAATAAGGACTCATTGCTTGAACTTTGTCTGCACATATCGCACTTAGTGATTCTGTTGTGTTTGCATCAATCATAGTCAGGCAGCTAAGAAGCTATTGTCTACTAGTATTATTGAAATCCTTCAAACCCATTGTATTTAGTGGCATTACAATCGCATTCAGAATTCTCTTGAATCACTGGAAATGCACAACTTAATGCATTATTTCAATGAAGCTGTTGGCTATTGAAGTCATAGAAATATAATACGCAATCATTTGATGGTGCAACAATTGCTTTTTTACATTACAAACAAATTTAAGTAATTTGCAAATATTTTTACTATTTTTAGTACTCATTATTTCACATTAGTTAAATACATTAAAGAATTCTTCGTAAATAGAATCCTTCTTCACAGATTCACTAAACATTTTAAAGCACTCGTTGAAATCGTCGTCAGCTATAATTTTCTGAAATAGAATACATCAATGGAGGAACGCAAATAATTATGCCAGCATAAGTGTGAGAGTGATAATGAGTAAGAAAGGACATTTAAGTGTGCAAGCGAGCGAGCGAGCGAGCGAGCGAGTGAGTTAGTAAATGAGTATCCTTGAGCTGAAATGCGAGCATTATTAAGAGTTTCACTTATTTTGCGGCTCATTAAATTATGTCCTTCCTTTGCACGAGCGAGCAAAATGGCGAAAGAGCGAGACAGCGTGTGTGAATGCAATAGATTGCATGCTGCAGTAAGCGCCTGAAAGTATGCTACATTCGTTTGCGTGCATCGCATAGTTTTCTTTCATGAGCAAAAAAAAAAAAAAACAAAAAACAAAAAATAAAACTAGTAGCAAACAATTTTTAATTCGAGTAAAAACGAAGCTTTAATGCGCTTCAAACTTAGTTTTATATTATGCAACTTTAATTGAGTACTAAGCTTGGACACGTCCTTATGTGAAGCATTCGTTTAAAAGAAACCATGCCACCAGAGTTGAATTTATATGGAACTAACCCTTAAAGTGCGGGTTGTATGCCAAAATAAGTTAGTGTTAGCCGATTCTTATATCTATGTAAAGCTATTAATTAAAGCCAACTTACCAAATTTTTATATCATTTAAAAACTCAATTACATATAGGGTTTGTATAGATCCTTATCCTTAAAAACTGAAGCAATTACTACTAATGTAACTTTGAACATTTCGAGTTAAATACTTTGTGTACCAATATGCCCAAATTAGTACAACATATGAAGTGTACAAAAAATTAAGAGGAAACCCAACGATTTGAAAAGAAAATTTCAAAACTTTGTGCCTTTGTGTATGTGTGTCGAAAAAAAAAGAAGAAAATGACAAAATCAAGTATTATTTAATTTTTTGGTTTATTTTCGCTGCGCCATTTTTCATTTTTACGCCGTAAAACTGTGAGATACACACACACATCCAATGGGCAAAGCTGTTTCTAATTTAAAATCACTTCATTTTTAGTGTAAAGCGCACCAACCAAAGAAATTTAGACAGCAGCGTTACGAAAAGAAGCAGAAGAAGGGGTATGATAATATAATACAATGCAAGGACCAACGGCGACAATGCTGACTTTTTCGGCTCTCAACATGAGTGGAGCAGTAGCAGCAGCAGCAGCGACAATAACGCCGAAAGACATCAACTGTGCACCAAGTCGCAAGGAAAAGGAAACAGCAGCCGCACTCAAAATGCCAGCGACCGACCGCGTCGATGACAGCAGCACCAGCACCAGCAGTAGCAGCAGGACAAAGGATCCTTTCCTCGCTGTCAGTGGTTGCTTGAGTGGTCGCCGCCGCTGAAATGCCAAGCACTCGTTGCCTGCCACGTCGCGTTCTACTAACCATCATGCCACTTGGCACCGCGTAATTGCCTGGCGCCCACTTGTATGAGTATGCAACATTTCTTTACTCTTTTTATATTTTTTTTTATTTTTTTGTACCCTTCATAAATAGTGTGCATTAGAGTTACATTATTCTTAGGAAATGTTTGTTATGACATTTTATATAGTTTAGCGAAGATCTACGAAAAGAGAAAATGTGCTTCATTAGTTCGATGTGTTTAGTTATGCGGAACATATTTCCTTTTTGTATAAGATATGTGGAATATTGGAATGGAAGCATAGCTTATTTGCCGGGAGTGCACCTATGTATTTTATTAATTTTCAGTTTTGCATAATTAAGTCTTGTTACTCATTTTTGAGCCAAAAATTCATTGCATTTTCAAGTTCACAATCTCCGCGTAACACACCGTCTATACCACACATTGAGAACCGCCAGCTTGCAACTGTGGCTGCTTGCTTTGAAAGTCATCGCGGAATCCTACTGTTAAACAACTCTCAAAGCGTGGTAGAATCGCAAAGAGATCACACTAAAAATTCACCTTTTTGAAGAGTTTTAATGTTAAATTAAAATATCTTCAATATTTTAAGCTTAATTTTTTTCGCACAAAAGTGCGAACAAGTGATTTCGAGAATACAACTTCATATTTCAGCACACCATGTTGAGTGGTTCACTCGATTTTTATTTTATTTTATTTTATTTTATTTTATTTAATTTTATTTTATTATATTTTATTTTAGTTTATTTTATTTTATTTTTATTTATTTTATTTTATTTTATTTTATTTTGGTTTATTTTTTTTTATTTTATTTTATTATATTTTATTTTATTTTTTTTTTTTTTTTATTTTAGTTTATTTTTTTTTATTTTATTTTATTTTTTTTTTTATTTTAGTTTATTTTTTTTATTTTATTTTATTTTATTTTATTTTATTTTATTTTATTTTATTTTATTTTATTGTATTTTATTTTATTTTAATTTACTTAATTTTATTTTTTGTATTTTATTTTATTTAATTTTTTTATTTAATTTCATTCAGAATTACTTAAAATATTTATAATTTTTTTCTTTTCTTTCCTTTCTTTCTTTTACATTTTACCTAAAACTACGAACGATAATGTGTAGCGTATCAAAGTAACATGCAACTTGACTTAAATACACTTTCTGAGACAGCATCGCTCTAACTGCTTCTTGCCGACAACATTAAAAGTACATTGACTCTGGGTCAAGTTGCAGGCAAGTTGATACATGCGGTGGGGCTCATGCCCCGGCAACCACATTGCAGACTTTTTTTTCAGCCAAACGCTTCGATTTTGGCTTAGCGTGATGCGACATTACAAACAAATGCCAAAGTTAATTGGAATGGGATAGCGCGGAGGTCGGACGAGCCAAGTTAAAGCGTGGGTGATAAATATTTCAACATTTTTCAGTTCTAACTCAAAATTAACAATCGACTCTGAACGCGCTCACACAGGGACTTTTCATTACTAAATTGTGCGAAATGAACGAAATAAAGCGCCGAGGAGTGAGCACGAAAATAAAGAATATTTATTTACATGATTTTGGAAAGTGCTGGTGAAATAAATGTGATGGGTAGTGAACAGAAGTTTTTTAAAATGGTGATGAAAAATTTGTAGACTAAAATTACAATATTTAATATTTAATAATAATTTAATAATAGGTCCAGGTATGCCTAATGTCGCTGATATGGTTTCGTTTTGTCTTAGATATTGTGCTCTTGAGATATAAGCCATACGAGGACATGATAGTAATATTATACATGATAGTATATAAGAAAGTATATAAGATTATCTTAGTTCTCCTTCAGCATATGAATTCTCATTGTCAGATGATGTCCTCTTCAGATATGCTATAATTATTTGGTGGGATTAGAAGGGTGTTTTTAACAAAGAGTCCTACCACTAAAACTCATAAACAATTCGAACGAAACATGCTCCCAACTAGCCTAATTGAAGTTAAACCGGATTTATTGCATCAATACAACTGAAAGTGTGCTTAATTTCGAGTTATCCCATATGCCTATTGAATTTAAATTTATTTGGAACATATGTAGATTCGTTTGGGATATTCTATTGGGATTACCATAAGATGCAACAAATTTTTCGTTTCAAACTAAATTATGCACTAACCCAGGAAGGGGGATATATTTGTATGGGTGCTACACTTTTAGTGGTCCGATATGGAACTATATGGAATATCTCATAAGAATTTAAGTGGGATATATCATATTTGCAATTTGTCGTTAAAAGAGCGCAGGTTCATGTGGGTACTTAGAGGGCTTAGCAAGTTTACTAAATACTACTTAATTCAAGAGAGAAAACTTATTAAATGGTCTTCCGGTCATGTCCGCATTTAGGAAGTCGCGCCAGCCTCCATAGTCTAGAGCGCGCTGGCGCCAGTCCTGTTGAATGCCAAGTACGTAGAGATCTCTCATTACAACGCGTTCCCGGCCGTCCTTTATTTCTGCGTCTTCCAATTAAGTTTGAGCCCCCCATATAAGCCATACGTGCTGGAGCTCTATCATCCATTCGAATGAGGTGCCCAGCCCAGTGCAACCGCTAGGATTTTATGCGCTGGACTATATCAACATCATCGAAAAGCTCGTACAGCTCGCGGTGCATACCAGACCTAAACTCGTCGTCGACTCTAATAGGACCGAAAATCCGAAAATCCTGCGAAGAATCTTCCACTCGAAGACTTCCAACGCTGTATCATCTGACTCAATCACGATTCATGCTTTTGCACCATACAACGGGACCGGAAGTATCAGCGTCTTATAGTTACATATTCTGTATAAACGGGCACTGGCGTACGATGTATTACATCTACTTACTTACTTAAATGGCCGTCAACCGTCTACCGGTCATGGCCGCGTCCAGGAAAGCCCGCCAGCCTCCATAATCCTGTGCGCGCTGGCGCCAGTCGTTCTGAATGCCAAGTACGGAGAGATCTCTCCATACCTGGTCATTCCATCGAGTGCCCGGTCGTCCTCTATGTCGGCGTCCACCAATCTAGTTTGGGCCCCCCATGTAAACCATGCGTGCTGGAGTTCCTTCGTCCATTCGAATGAGGTGCCCAGCCCAGTGCAACCGCTGGAATTTTATGCGCTGGACTATGTCAACCTCATTGAATAGCTCGTACAGCTCGCGGTTCATACGGGACCTAAACTCGTCGCCGACTCTAATAGGACCAAAGATCCTATCGGGAGTATCAGCGTCTTATATATCTTCAGCTCAGCCCAAAAAAACATCTGTTTGCAAGCGTGATTCTTCGCCTGATCTCCAGGCTGACGTTATTGTTGCTGGTGATCTCTGTTCCGAGATAGACGAAGTTTTCTACAACACTGAAGTTGAAATTTTCCATCGTCACTGACCGTCCAAGACGCATTGACGGAGTGCGAGAAGACACCAAGTACTTCGTCTTGTCCTCGTTCACCGCTAGACCCATGAGCCGAGACTGTTTTTCAATCTCCGAGAACGCCTTGCTGACTCGCCGTTCCTGCGTGCCGATGATATCGATGTCATCGGCGTATGCGAGCAGCATCACTTCCTTTTGGAAGATCGAGCCCGACATACTCTGTATGTACAGGCATTGGCGTAGGATGTATTCCATCAGGAGATTGAAAAAATCGCACGATAGAGCATCACCCTGCCTGAAATCTCTCTTGGTATCAAAGGGGTCGGAGAGGTTTTTCCCCACCCTGACAACGCTTTGTGTGTTAGATTGCGTCGCCATGCAAAGACTGACAATCTTTGCCGGGATACCTAGTGCTGACAGGGCGTCGAAGAACTTCGCTCTTATCGGCGTGTCGAATGCGGCTTTATAGTCGACAAATAGGTGGTGAGTGTCTTTGTTGAACTCACGGGTCTTTTCCAAGATTTGGCGTAATGTGAATATTTGGTCACTGGTCGACCTTTTTGGTCTGAAGCTACGTCTGAGGTTCACAGGTGGGAACCTAGAGACGAGGCCACGTAGTTTCCTACTCACCACGAAACCACATCCAAATTCGTGCTTACTCGCATGGCAGCTGTAGTAGATGTCACAGGATGTTTTTTTAGAGCAGCCCTGTCCTATCCATCGGATTGCTTGGATTGCAGTGATGTCAGCCTTGCATCTTTCGAGGACATCAACCAGCTGGATATTTGCACCATCCCAATTAAGGGTGCGGGCATTCCAGGTGCATATCCGTAAATCGTGATCCTAATAGAGAGAATTGGAGACATTTAATATCCAAATTTGAAGTTTATATTTTTTTGTATTTGAGTTCTAAGAACATAGCCTGACAGATGGACATGTCTGTATCGATTTGGAATATTATATTAAGATTAACGCAACAACAACAAAAATTCTTTCATAAAAAAACCAAGAAATGTAGGACAGATTTGTTTTGGGGCTTTCCCTTTTAGGGTTCCAATGTTAGTTTATGGATTATTTTTTAACAGTTAACATAAGATAAACCAAATTTGACTTTAGCACCCTACTTGCATCAACGCAAACTTCAAGAACTGCAACCAAATTCTCCAGTGTTGGTAGTACAGGTTGATGGTAATGCAGTTGCTATTTTGTAGTATGACTAAACTAAATTTTAGCCTGGCGAATGATTGCTGCTTTCTTAAAAGGGTGAAACATGAGCGTCTTTGCCATTTTTGTTGCTGCGTGTTTCACCTAAGCTTGGTTTTTTGCTATCATTGTGTGTGTAGTCTATATAGAAGATACATATGTATATCCGCTATGTGGTCCTGGACGTCAGCCTGTTATCTGAAATTGTTGCTAAGCTTCACCAATCTAAATTATTTGACATATATAAACGAAGGACGAATAGCTTCCTTTATTATTTTTAAATACAACTTATGCAACATTTATTAGCCTCTTCGTGCACCAAATACACATATAGACAGACAGACAGACAGACAGACAGGCAAATGAACGGCTGTCAGCTTTTGGTGAATGGCTGCTGCCACCACGAAATTATTGCAATAAATATTGCGAGTTTGTTGACAGCGACAGCCAAATTTTTTCACATATAAAAGTTTATGTTGCATGACATCAGCTGTGTGCCACCAACAGATACTCATTCATTCACTCATTCAGCATAAAATGCCACAGCACTCAGCAGTAGGCAAAAATTCAATAAAATATTTAAGAAAATAAAACAAACAAAAAATTCGTCATTTACTTGAGCAAACTAAACGCTCTCCTACGCTGCATTATTTTGTTGTGGCTGCATGAATATTAAAAAAAAAAGAATATACAAACTTAAAGCGAATACATTTTTTTTTTAAGCCAACAATAAATTTCTATAGTGGGCTTATTTTAATTCAAAATTTAATATTTTAGAGAAAATTAAAAGTTTTTTCATTATTTCAACTCAAAATGAGATTTATGCTTGCTCGGTTTTTTCGGAGTAGAGTTGAGTAGAGTAGAGTATGGTGCCTTCAAGAGTTAATAATACTTTATACAAAGCTAAACAAAATCATGTGTATTCAGTTTTATTAGACTCTTAAGGAAATAGCACAAATTTCCTACTGTGAAAAAATAAAGAATTATGTTTAAATATTTTACTATACGCGCGCAATGTCTGTAATAGTCCTGAAATATTGCACCTCTGTCGCTCATATAAAGTAAGTGTGTGATTATAGATGCTAATATTCTATATGCATATACATATACACATACCATATAGAGGTGTATACGTGTATACGTGGGTGTACAAAAATGACGTAAACACTTCAAAGTGCGACAATGTACGGCTTACACAATTCAAAGTTGAGAGTTGAGAGCGCAGAAGCTGCCAACGCAAAACACTTCAAAGTGATTAACATGCCAAACAAATTCGTCGACGCAAGCAAGCAAGCAAGCATCTGTGATTATATAATGAAAGAACGAGGGCTGTATGATAATATCGCAAAATTTTGTTTCTAAATATTGTACCTGATAATAATTACCCAGAGACTTGTGCCTGGTGAGGGTCAAAGCTAGACAGCCGTCCAAGGTATGCTACGGAGTTTCATCATCTTTCAGAAAGAGAATCTCTTGTCTTCTATGTTCGCAGTTTTAAGTCAGAAGGTCTGAAACCATTCGTAGATCGTTTATCTCGAGACCATTGCAGATTTCTCATCTCTTCTTAGTTTCTCCGACGAATTAATTTCATTAACTAAAATTCCGTTACAAGCTATAGACATACTAGGTCAAGATATTGTAGCAGACGGTACAGCGCGCAAGGCTATGACATGATAATTATATCTTTATAACATGGCAATGCATGAAATGCGTTGAAATACTGCCTGGCTGTATCTGAATAATTGCGTATTCAGGTGGTACCCAAGGCGTTCTTTATACCTCCTCGCTTGTGTCTGAATAACGTCGCCATCGATACTCCTTGTGTGATTGTACAATGAAGCATGTACATTGTACATATGTAGTTCTTTAGGTCGGACTTGGCAGCAATTCCGTATACCTAAAGCGCCTACTTCCATATAGGAATCAGTATGGATTCGTATGTAGTCCCTTTGTTGAATGGAGATAACTTATTTCTTGGGGCCAGTATTTACGCGGGAGATTGGAATTCGATTACTCAAGTTCATATTGTGAGAAAAGTTGTTGACAGTCATTCACTTGGGAATGACCAACAATGATTCTTGTTACAAACGGTCCAAGCAACTCACACGCCTGTTAGGAGATGTATCTCCTGGGTAGCCTCCGAACAACTGTTCAGAGGTGAGCTAACGTGAGAAGGCGAAAAAGAGCCCCCTCCCCTTAATTAGGGGTTGCCACTGTAAAAACAAATCTCCAATGAACACTAGCAGAAGGCCTCTGTAGGAACCCTATGATGACGACTTCCGTAAACGATATAAGGATCACGATTTACGGATTTGCACCTGGAATGTCTGCTCCGGGAAATCTCTCCGTCTTCTCGAGATATATGTGAGCAGTGGACACATATCACCCGCTCCATGGATAGGGCTGCCAAGGATGTCATTGGTTATACAAAACCTGTGACTAATTCTTAGTACGACGAGGAGTGTCGCAGTGCTATTGCAGAGAAGGACGCTTCCTATCAGCGAACTCTGCAGTCGGAAGCAACGCGAGCTGTTAGAGAGCGATAACGAGAGAAATGGAGAGAGGAAAAACGCCATTTCAGACGCAAGAAAAAGGAGCAAGAAAGGCGGTAGTTTGAGAATGTTGAGATGATACGTGACAGAAATGAAAAGGTCAAAAGGTCAAGCGTCTGACTGAAGGTTTTAAGCCCGGAGTAACTTTCTGAAAGGTTGACAATGGAAATCTGGTAATGGATGATCAGGAATCACTGAGATTATGGAGGAGTCGTTTTTCTAACCCGGAGGCGATGAAACGCATAATTCCGCCGATGGCAGGCTCTGATGGGCTGCTATTATTATTTAAGACCGGCGGCGAAGAGTTGGTTAGGAGTATGCACCATTTCTTATGCAAGATATGGCCCGATGAACGCATACCCAATGAATGGAATCTCGGATGTAAGATTCTGTCATGCATTTTGTTTAATAGGCTGAAGCCATATACGGATTCATTGATAGGACAATATCAGTGCGGCTTCAGACCAAAAAGGTCGACCAGTGACCAGATATTCCCATTACGCCAAATCTTGGAAAAGACCCGTGAGTTCAACAAAGACACACACCACCTATTTGTCGACTATAAAACCGCATTCGACTCTCTGATACGATCGAAGTTTTTGGACGCCCTGTCTGCACTAGGTATCCCGGCAATGATTGTCCGTCTTTGTATGATGCCGCTATCTAACACACAAAGCGTTGTCATGGTGCGGAAAAACCTTTCCAACCCCTTTAATACCAAGAGATGTTTCAGGCAGGACAATGCTCTGTCGCGCGATATTTTCAATCTTCTGATGGAATATATCCTTTGCCAGTGCCCGTACATACCGAGTATGTCAGGCTCGAACTTCCAAAAGGAAGTGATGCTGCTCGCGTACGCCGATGACATTGATATCATCCGCACGCAGGAAGGGCGAGTCAGCAAGGTGTTCTCAGAGATTGAAAAACAGTCTCGGCTCATGGGTCTAGCGTTGAATGAGGACAAGACGAAGTACTTGTTGTCTTCTCGCACGCCGTCATAGCGTCTTGGACGGTCAGTGACGATGGAAAATTTCAACTTCAGTGTTGTAGAAAATTTCGTCTTTCTTGGATCCGAGATACCCAGGCGAAGAGGCACGCTTGCAAACAGATGCTTTTATGAGCTGAGCAAGCAAATGAGTAGTAAAGCCCTCTCTCGACAGACGAAAATAAAGATCTATAAGACGCTGATACTCCCGATCCTATTGTATGGCGCAGAGGCATGGACCGTGATTAAGTCAGATGAAACAGCGTTGGAAGTCTTTGAGAGGAAGATTCTTTGCAGGATTTTCGGTCCTATTAGAGTCGGCGACGAGTTTAGGTCCCGTATGAACCGCGAGCTGTACGAGCTATTCGATGAGGTTGACTTAGTTCAGCACATAAAATTCCAGTGGCTGCACAGGGCCGAGCACCTCATTCGAAATAGAGGCCATTCAAAACGACTGTCGCCAGACTATGAAGTCTGGCGCGCCTTCCTAATTGCGGCCATGAACGGAAGACGGTTGAAGGCCACTTTAGTTAGTAAGTCTCATCTTGTGTGATAGATGAGATGGCTTACAGCTCCGATAGTTTAGCTTTTAGATCTGTGTACTTCGAACGCAACATGGCCTACTAACTCAGAAATAGTTGAACTGGTTCAGTTATTCGCCAGTGAACGATTAAATATTTTCTGAAATAGTATTAGACCAAGCGCAGAGAGGTTGAGATAAAATACAGCTTTATAAAAAGATTTTAAAAAAAAGCACAGGAGCAGGAGAAGATTGTTGGCAAAATATTGTGGAATCTGAGGAATATTTTTGAGATAAAATCATTTGAGAATAAATATTTCGTTTGTTTGCAGAATTCCGAATAATAATTAAATAACAATATTCTCTCATCTATGCGATCCTTTATAAACTCCTATAAAATTATCATAGCAACTCATATTAAATTTGTGCAAATATTATTGACTTATCATCGTCTAACCCTCGGCTGTATCTAGTTATGGTATGTCAGCAACAACATCAAATTATATTGCGATGAATGAGTGTTGCGTATTTTAACAAATATGCGCAATGGACTTAAGCAGCTCACTTCAACACACAGCACAGCATTATAAAAAATTGTATCCTTATATTCCTTTCTTTTTTCTTTTTTTTTTTTCCAAAAGTAATAATGCCAATTTATTTATGCGCCTACATGTTGCAAGTGCCTCACACACATAATATGCACAAATGCAAAACACCTTTAAGTGGCACACGATGAAAGATTGCATTTCACATAATAAATGAGCAGCCGATGATGACGTTGTTGCTGCTGCTGCTGCTGCTGCTGCTGCTACTTTGTCAAGTGACAGCTTGAATAGTTCAAGTGGATTTGTAGCAGAAGAGCAGCGACCTCAGCAAAACCTCAAAAGTGTCGGCTTTCTTCTTACAGCAGCGTAGCATTAGTTAGTTTCAGTTTATGCTCTATCAGCGCCATGTGAAAAATCGCCACTTTGGCACGTAATCAAAAATAAAAGAGTGTGAAAAATTGAGGAAAATCTGTAAAATGTCCAACTAGAAACTTAAAATCCGAATGAAATTAACATCAAAAGCAGCTTATGCTGAGGAGCGATGGCTTACGAACTGCTTCAAATCGAAATTGAAAAAATATAATAAAAGTATGTGGCATGCGAATGTGTATTCAATTTCTTGGCAAACAAATGAAAAACCAAAATTGAATTAAAATTAAAAATAAAAACAAAAAGAAGAAGCTAAACCTTGCCAGCTATTAGAGTTTTAACTATTCACTATTCACACAAATATTAGAAAAGAAGTGAGAGTGCATGCTGCAGTCGAGTGTAAAAGGCAAACGAAATGCCATTTCAAATACAGATTTTTGTGGAGTTAAACCATATTCTTACCAATTTTGCTGTTTCGAGTTGCTTGCATTTTGTATTTTTAATAACAAGTAATGGGAAATATTTAAGCAATAAGTTTTATGCAGTTTTACCAGTTGACAGTGACTTAATTTCTAGTTTAAGCTATTAAGCTGCCTTAATATATGTCTAACACTTCTTCGTTTCACTTGTTTTAAACATATTTCGATGTTTGTGAACAAACATCGAAATAGAAGGAGGAAAAAATCTGTGGCAAATTCTTTTTTAATTAACATATATCAGTCTATTGCGCACTCCAAGCAATTTGCAATGCTGGCTTATCAAACGTTTCTCGAGCCATCCGCAGCCAACACGCTTGCAGTTGCATGCGGCCAGCATTGCCAATAAATAATCAACATGCAATTCACAGAGCGTTCGTTCCATTTTCTCATCATTGAACATTTTTCTGCTAGTCGTTTCATAAGCTGCTTATGAATGATGTCAATGAGTCTATCATTAGATATTTTCTAGTGATGAGCATAAATGCCTTTTATTTTCTAATACAAATAAAAATTTTTCCGCATAGAACTGCCATCATTTTTCATGTCACAATGCCTAATAAAATAATTTAAATTTAAATTTAAAAAACACTTTTATCTTTTTTTTTTTCTTTAAATTTAATAATCGCTCACCACTAGTATTTAGCAACACTCTGTTTTTTTTTTTTTTTTTTTTTGTCATACCAACTTTAGCTTTTCCTCGCTTCAATTGAATTTTTTTTTATTATCCTTGCCTATTTTTATCCTCTCTATGCTGCGGTATAAAGTAACAAGTCCCAGAGTGTTTGTCACCGTACTTACTGGCTGTTGCTTATGGCTTTGGTTCTACTCTAAACTACTCAGCGTACGATACGACATTTATTTGGAGATAATATTTCGCCATTTGATATCGTTAATATCTGCGCATAAAGCTTTTCAAGTGTTTTTCACTTTGCATAGTCGATTGCTGGTGATTAAAGGCAACTTAAGTATTTGCTTGTGCATTATTCAAACAGAAAATGGTTTGCTCTCATCGAGTTTAGTTCAAATTTATTAATAATTGCTTTAAACTTTGTGCTCAGCATAGTTGTAGTTGACTTAGTTCTATGGATTTAAATAATATATATGTTCTAAGCTTGTGGTCAGACTACGACTATACGTTTTTGGGGCGCTGAAACCGAATCTGCAGTCGATTCAATCTCAACACATTATATATAATATAATAATTAATATAAATTGAAAAATCTTTATTAGTTTTAATTTTTCTTTTCTTATCTCTATAAGAATTCTGCGATAACTTTAGTAGTCCTATAGTCCTTTAAAAAAAAATAATCAATAATATTTCGGTGGCATTTAGTTATTGAAGTAATGCCTCAAATTTTAATGACAAGCAGAACATTTTGGGATGATCTTCTCTAATTATAACAAAATTATTTCAGAGTAATTAGTCATGTGGTTAGAACCATGTTTCAGTAAAAGCATGAGAAATCTAACTATCGAGGTAACATTTTTTAAGCTTAGTCCTTAGACTTCTAACACTTTGTTAATGAATAAAGAAAGAAAGTCTACTTAAATTTTTGGTTAGTAGTAGAAGTTGAATATTGTGTGAAGAATCAAGTTTTCAGTGACCGCATTTAGAAAAGCGCGCCAGCCTCCATAGTCCTGCGCGCGCTGGCGCCAATCGTTTTGATTGAACGCCAAGTACGGAGAGATCTCTCCATACCTGGTCATTATAACGCGTGGCCGTACGTCCTCTATTTCGGCGTCCTCCAATCAAGTTTGGGCCCAGAGTCTTATAGATCTTGAATTTTGTCTTTTGAGAGAGGACTTTACTTCTCATTTGCTTGCTCTGCGCAAAAAAGCATCTGTTTGCAAGCGTAATTCTTCGCCTGATCTCCAGGCTGACGTTGTTGTTACTGGTTATATCGGATCCAAGATAGACGAACTGAAGTTGAAATTCTCTATCGTCACTGACCGGCCAAGACGCGATGACGGAGTGCGAGAAGACACCAAGTACTTCGTCTTGTCCTCATTCACCGCTAGAACCATGAGCCGATACTGTTTTTCAATCTCTGAGAACGCCTTGCTCACTCGCCGTTCCTGTGCGCCGCTGATATGATGTCATCGGCGTAAGCGAGCAACATTACTTCCTTTTGTAAGATCAAGCCCGACATACTCTGTATGTACGGGCGCTGCCATAGAATGTATTCCATCTTCTGTCGGAGAGGTTTTTCCCCACCCTGACAACGCTTTGTGTGTTAGATAGCGTCGTCATGCAAAGATGGACAATCTTTGCCAGGATACCTAGTGCAGACTGGGTGTAGAAAACCTTCGATCGTATCGGCGTGTCGAATGCGGCTTTATAGTCGACAAATAGGTGGTGTGTGTCTTTGTTAAACTAACGGTTCTTTTCTAAGATTTGGCGTAATGTGAATATTTGGTCACTGGTCGACCTTTTTGGTCTGAAGCCACACTGATATAGTCCTATCAGTGAATCCGTATATGACTGTAGCCTATTACACAATACGCGAAACAGAATCTTACATCCGATGGA
The DNA here is from genome assembly GCA_035044805.1 of Leucophenga maculata. Taxonomy (NCBI): domain Eukaryota; kingdom Metazoa; phylum Arthropoda; class Insecta; order Diptera; family Drosophilidae; genus Leucophenga; species Leucophenga maculata. Next base: position 56,620 of record JAWNNP010003460.1, read on the forward strand.
AAGAAGACTTATTCCGTGGTAATTGGCGCAAAAAGCGGGGTCTCCTTTCTTGAAGATGCGACAGAGAATACTGAGATTCCAGTCATTGGGTATGCGTTCATCGGACCACATCTTGCATAAAAGTTGGTGCATACTCCTAATCAACTCTACGCCGCCGTTCTTAAATAACTTAGCTGGCAGCCCATCAGAGCCTGCCGCTTTGTTGTTTTTTAGCTTTTTACTAACTGAATCGACCTCGTTATAGTCCGGTGGCTCTACAATAGTGCCATCATCAACTGGTGGTTCCGGTGTCATTTCTCTATCGGCCCAATTGTGAGCTTCATCGCCTTCGAGTAGGTTAGAAAAATGACTCCTCCATAATCTTAGTGATTCCTGTTCATCCGTTAGCAGATTTCCATTGTCATCCTTACAGAAAGTTACTCCGTGTTTAAACCCTTCAGTCAGACGCTTGACCTTTTGAATGAATTTTCGAACTTCATTTTGACTCTTCCGACTACTCACATATATCTTGAGAAGACGGATAGTTTTCCCGGAGCAGTCGGGTCAGTCTGTTCTGATTGCAGCTTGCCGACGTCTAGCTTACATTGCATGTTGGAACGCTGAACCTAGTGCGCACCTTGGCTGCAACAAGATAGTGGTCCGAGGCACTCTAATACTATTTACTAATTCTAAATTCTCTTACTACTGGCGAAACTAAGCTGGCGTGCGCTTAGCTTAATATCGTGCAACTAAGCCAACCCGTTCAAAACGTAAATTCCGTGTGCGAATTAACTCCAATCAAAATCCTTAAATGCCTTTCGTGCTTACTTTCTTGATCTGCGCAATTATTTGTTTTCATTCTAAATATTTACTTTCATATTTCCGATTTTTTTCTTTTCTATTTGTTTTTTTCCTCCTTTCTCTTTTTTTTTTTTGTGCCGTTTGAGAAATGTTTATGAAAAAATAATCATAAAATAGCCACAAAAATTTATGTTTATGAGACAAAATTGTGTTGCAATAAATTTTGCTAAAATTAGAAAATAAATTTGCATACAAAGTCAAACTCCTTGTCGACGAAAGGCAGAAGCCAGCACAGTACAGCACACATACACATACCCTAGTGCGACTATATATGGATACATTCGCATAGATACTCGTATAAAGATACTCGTACATAATAAGGAAGTTTCTCAGCTGCAGTCTTAGCGCTGCTTCTCTTTGGCTTCTGCTACTCATTCAATCCAGCACTTGAAACGTATTCTTCTTAGAGTGAAGTGAAGTGAAGTGGAGTGGAGTGGAGTGCAGTTCATGCGGTATTCACGTAAATAAGAAACAATGAAGCATAAAAAATGTGAAGCAGAAATTATTCGAGAAGAAGGACGGTCGAACGAGCAGGAACTCGGAAGTCAGAGCTAAATGTAGATGATAAAGAAAAGAAGAAGCCAAAAGTGCAAACAACTTAATGTTCTGGGCTGCCAAACTCGCTGAAAAGTGTCTTAGAATTAAGATTTGAGTAGGTCGTGTCGGTTGGAGTCAGACGATTTCACTGGCTGTGGTGTAGAACAGAAACATTTTGACTTTGTTCTTATACTCGGCGTCGAGTTCAAGTGTTGACGGCAGAGTGCAAAGCAGCCAGAATGTTAGACGCGACTGTGGGGATAGGCGGTTGGAGCAAAGTTTATTATTGCGACATTTTCTCATTACGCTCGAGTGTGTGTGTGTGTGTGTGTGTGTTTGGCTGTATTGTACTTGTATATGAGCTAACACTCTCGCAGGATTTCAAGTAAAAGGTGCAGTACAGAGACAGGCGCAGTAATACATTTTCCACTTTGTTTTTTTGCTTCTGGTGGTACTTCAGCGTCTACTGTTTTTTATTGTCGCCATGTTGGCCAAGTGTTGACTTTGCATATCAATACAGCAACAACAGTGCAGTACTCGCCCCGCATCTGTCTTCTGTCCACTCCACTCCACTCCACTCCAATCCAACTCTAACCACTTTTTGGTGCCCACTTTGGTTCGCTTCGTGGCACACTCAACGCCAGCAGCTCAAAATGTAAATAAAATTTCCTTTTTAAATGCACTCAAGCGGCATAAACAAATTAAAATGACGGTTAAAAACTCATACGCATACATTGTGTGTGCTATATATATATATATATATATATTTCTATATAAATGCCGACTTTCATAGTCGTATCGCATCTCTGCCGCCGTCTGCTGTCGACTTCCTTCGCAACGCGCGCAAAATTTAAATGAATGTCAAAATAAATTTCGCTTGCTTGAATGCGTTTATCAATTGCAGTTCGTGACTGTTTTCAGATTTTTTATTATTTTTTATTTGCAAGTGCCGCCGAAATTGGCTTGGAAGTGTTGAAAAAATATAAAATGAAATAAAATAAAATAAAATAATAAAACTCAGCCCAAACAGAAACAATTGTTATCAGCGACTGTGACAGCACAATCAAAGGACATACATCAGCCGTGCTGCACCATGCACCATGCCACGCCCATTTTATTGAAAAGATGAAGAGTAAACGAGAAAATGAATATTGGTTACAAATATTACTTCCTGAATTGTTCATTCGAATGATAATAAACTTGCTTCAACCAAAAAAAAAAAAATCGTGCAGAGCTGTTCTGCATTTCAATTCACTTTGAGAAGTAAATCGTTGCAAGTCCAATCGATTTTGTATTGTTTTTATTTCGATTCGATAACAATTGGTAATTGGCTTCAACCGGTGTTCTTAATTATTTCTCTTTTAAGAACAGCAAACAACGACTAAATCCTCATATAAACATCAAAGCACTTCAATAAGCCAACTATTTATACTTGAGTGTTGGAGAGATGGATGTCAGCTGCCAACGTATGCAAACAATATTTGCATTTTAAGTCTATTTACATATCTTATGCTAAAGCTACACATTTCATTTTTTAAAAAGGCATCCTTAGGTCTTTTTGAGTTTTAGCCTTTGTCACAAACTCGGAAGCGTTGCATATACTTCTGAGAGTTTTATGCTTAAAGTTCTGGATGATGTTTCAATGTTTAAATTGCTCAAATCTAAATAGGGTTCAGCACATTTTCGTACAGTCCTAACTTGTTTGCTAGATTAGTTTGGATATACTTCCAATGATTTGAGGTTTCCAAGTAAGCCACCGATCAGTATGAACGCCAATTGAGTCGCATTGAGCGATAACAGCGCCATTACAGCGCAAATATGGTTTGTATCGATTTTTGTGAATTGATTTTTATCTTGCGATGACTTAGCCATTTCTCTAACAAGCAAAGTTCATCCTGTTGGCGACTTACTGGTAGCTGACTAAAAGCTGTTTCATTGACATTAATAGCTACACACGCTGCGCGAGAGATGGCCTCACGATCGGCAGCGCATAGAACTCAAAACGCTTCCTTGAGCAACCCTTGTGTTTATATGCGAAATAAAAGATGTTTTGCCACACATCAAAGACTTTATTTGTGAAATAAGATTTAATCAAGAAAATCTACGTTGGAGTTGCCACTTTGTTGTTTTCGGGTTGAGCAAGCAAATGAGAAGTAAAGCCCTCTCTCGAAAGACAAAAATAAAGATCTATAAGACGCTGATACTCCCGGTCCTACTGTATGGCGCAGAGGCATGGACCGTGATTGAGTCGGATGAGACAGCGTTGGAAGTCTTCGAGAGGAAGATTCTTCGCAGGATTTTCGGTCCTATTAGAGTCGGCGACGACTTTTGGACCCGTATGAACCCCGAGCTGTACGAGCTATTCGATGAGGTTGACATAGTTCCAGCGCATAATATTCCAGCGGCTGCACTGGACTGGGCACGCATGGTTTACATGCGGGGCCCAAACTTGATAGGTGGACGCCGATATAGCCGATGACCGGGCACGCGTTAGAATGACCAGGTATGGACTGACGCCTGCGTGCACAGGACTATAGAGGCTGCAGCGCGTTCCTAAATGCGGCGATGATCGGAAGACAGTTGACGGCCATTTTAGTAAGTAAGAGGAGAAATTAAAGAGAGAAGAGCCGGATTGGCAACTACATGGAATGCAAGTTATCTGAAGAGGAAATAAGATAGACTATCACCTGCTAGATATCCTTTCAACAATTTACAGTCAATCTGTAGTGCGTGAAGTTATTGTTCCGTTCTAAACGGTTGATTATGTGCTTCTATTTATTACAAGGATTTGTCCAGACGCCATGTGAAGAGAGATTTGTTTATCTGTTATTGCCTCTTGAGGTAGCCCTTTGTCTTGTTTCGTTACAGTCTCTGCTTCAGAGTTTGAGGTGCTTAGAGCAGCAAAAAAACTATTACAAAAAAAAAAAAACTGATTCAAACACATCAGCTGCTCTTTTAACTTACTCAAGAATAAATTTAATTAAATAAACAAACATCCATTCTTACGCCAACATTGACTATTTAAGTAGATATAGGATGCCGGAAATCGCTACTATGGAGTGTAAAATATTGAAATAAGAAGAAGAGTGTTATTAAAATTATAAACTAAATACAAAAAAAAAAAAAAAAAAAAGCAATGCTGCAAAGAGTGCTTGAATGCAATTAAATTGCCGACATACAAATGGAGATACTTTATACATTTACTTATATAAATGCTGTAGCGCTGTCACAAATATCTCGGTCAAAAGTGGGTGAGGGCGTATATCCTTAACGTTGACACTTGCTTTAATTGCAGCAACGGCAAAAACTCTTAACGCTTTTGTTTTTGTACGAGCTGCTGCTGTTGTTTTTGACAGCTTTAAGCACATTTCTTTAAATTTTTAATAACTTCACAGAAATTTTGCCACTGTCGCCTGCCTTTGTCTCCGGCGTCTGTTTTACTAACTCGCTCACACACTCACACTCACATTCACACACACTTGAAGTCGTTCACTTGTGCATATTGTATTATCTATCTCGTTCTATATACTCTTCTGCCTTTCTGTATTTTCTTTTTTTTTATTTTTATTTCTGAGATTTATTTTCTCTTTTAATTTCAAGCGTTGCTTCATAATTTGTCGACGAGCAACATTCGCGTGCCATGCAACGTGTCTGTCTGGCTGTCTGTGTGTTTGTCGGTGTCCAGGACTTTATAGCATTTGCCTTGTGTTGGCGCATAAAGCCCTAACCTGCCTGTCTGCCTGCCTGCCAAAGTACAACCCAATTGAAATTCTTACCTTTGCCGTTCTAGACATTGCAACATCTTCTCCGCCCTGGATGCGGCAATGCTTGCTACTTTTGCCTATTGAAAGCGAACAAAAGTGCCGCATGCGAACTGTTTGTATAAAACATATTTAAATAAAATACATAAATGGGGTATAAGCAGTTGTATGCAGGATATGTCACGCAATTGAAAAAGTCACAAATGGTTTGGAAATTTATGTTTCTAAACAGTATCCAGTAAACTGAAGTCGGTATATGATTTCCTATGAAAGCGTACTTAAATTCTGGTCTAGCCATATATTTTATTGTATTTTCCAAACACTGTTGCCAACATATTTCCATAAATATTCCATAAAATATAATTACACTTCAAGCGTTTCACAAATTCATAGATCAACTATTCAATTCTCTCGTCTGCAGAGTACATCAACTTCGCTTATACCGTGTAAGTGTGCTTCGTTTCTTTTATTTCATGATCCTTTTATTTTTTTTTTTATTTTTTGTGTTTCTTAATTTTTGTTTTGTTATTTTTACTAACATTTTAACGACCCACATATTTTATTCAATGTTTTTTGCTATTGTTGCATTTCTTCTTCGGCGTACGCCATTTTGTATGCAAGCAGCACAGAAGGCAATGTAAAAAGTCAAAGAAGCAGAATAGAGGAAAAAGCAGAAGATGAAGAATAAAAGAACAAGAAGCGCATGCAATGCAATAATCAGCATAATTAACAAACTGAATAAAGTTCTCTACTTAGTAACTCAGTTGTTGTGTAACCTTTTACTTTCATTCACTTAATATAAGAGTTCATGCAATAAAAAAGATACAAGATACAAAAAAAAAGTTAAAGTTGTAACTACAAAATCTGAACATTCAGATCAGATAAATATGAATTAATCATGGAAATGGATTCACTGTCTGAAAGAGAATCTGTAAGTTTGTGCTTATCTTGGAATGCATATATCACCCAGTAAATCGGCTTTACCCTGTACTTAAAGCTTGCTATGAGCAGGCTTCGATTTTTGATGAGTTTTGTTATTTTCCAAGAACTATTAGAATGTCTATCGAGAGTACTTCATTAAGCTCGAGGTCTAAAATTTGCTTGAACAGTTTTCAGTTTGCCTAACAGTATTAGGGAATTGTATTTACAACAGTTACTGGTGAAGATGTCACCCTCACCATTATAGCAAGGTGATCAGATGCAAGGTTCAGTTAATAGGTCAGGTGAGTTTGAGACAAGGAGGTCTAATGTTGAAGGTTTTGCTTTGAAACTTGCTGGTAAGTAAGTAGACTCTTTAGGATATAAAATGGAAAATTTGTTTAAGCAGGAAAGTTGATACAAAATGTTGCTCTACAACAGTACCAGAGCCTATTCCTGCAGCAGTTACCACTCTTGCAACAGCAGCAGCAAGTGACGCAAAATCTTGCAGCAGAAAAGTGACACCAAAAACAAGTACAACAGCAGCAAATGCTCATTCAGCAGGCACACCGCATTCTGCTACGCTTACACAATCAGCTTGTGAAGCCACAAATTGTAGCAAATGCAACATGTAGAACAACTGAAGCAACAGTTTCTGTCAATAATACCGTTGGAGCCCATTGCGGCAACAAGTCAGCTGAACAGAGCAGTGCAACTAGAACAAGATCTCCAAAGGCTCACGCAGATAATAAATCTACTGCGCAACATTGAAAAGTATCTGCAAACGACAGAAAGTCAAATACCAATCAAAGCCACAACATCAACTTATGCTGAACTAATCGGAGGTAGAGCTATTACAACAACAACAACAACAACATCACAAGTACCAGTTTTATTTACTCGCAGCGCAGTAGCAACCGTTTCTGCAAATGTAAGTTCTGCTGCCTCTACTACAGCCGCTTCTACATTTAATAAGCAAAGCAATTGTGTCAGCAGCATCGGTTCTATTGGAGACAGTTGCGAATGCAATACTTCGTAATCTGTTAGAGCACGAACAACGCAGCATGTCTGAGCAATTATTGCTAAATTGGTCTTAACTATTGACATCAAGTTTGAATGATGTTAAATTCTATGCTTCAAAGCGTATCGTCATATTTTTAATTTTTTATATTGTATATCCATGCAACGCTTCTATAATTTATTTTTGGCAAATAAACCATCCAGTTTTGCTTTTAAAAATATATTTTTTGCCTAAACTTTGAGTTGAAATAAATATTCTTGCTGTATAGCAGCACATTCAGTGGTTTGTCATCAGCGAAAATGTGAAGATTGAGTACAGATTTGGTCCGAAAACTCTGCTTCTGCTTCAGTCGTCCGTCGAGAAATATTACCGGATGAGTTCGTCGCTTTAGAGTTGAACACAAATTTGTTCCATTTTTTCGCACAAACTTTGAAGACGCGAATTATGCTTCAAGCATTTTGGCTGATATTATTCTAATGGCTTCTGCATCTGAGACAGTAAGCTCAGCTGTAAATATGGAATATAGCATAGATTCCAACTACTACTACACTGCAATACCCCAGCTAAGATTCCATGAGTGGCTGACATACCCGATCGCACTTTAGCATAACAGAAAGAAAGAATTGTAGGAAGCCGGGAAAGCATCTTTGATTTTAGCCAAACGTCAATAAAGATGCTTTTGCAGTATTCTTTGGCCTTTAAAGCACTGAGTATGTGATAGATTGCGTCCGCTGCAGCTATTCGGGAGTGCCATATCCAACACGAAATACAAAAAAGAATTAAAATTTCGGGCATCCACAGAACCAGCTATTAGGGTGAAGAACAGTTTCCTTCGAAACCTGCGAAATACAAGGCAGGTACGACTCGGGATCATGTAAATCATTGCAAACTTCCACTGGTATGTGAAGTACTTTCAGCGTTCAGTTACATATGCTGTGATAAGCAGGAGCTTTATTTTTGTTTGGACGCTCTCTGGTCCATCTTTCTTCAAGTAGCGTAAATCGTTTAATGGAAAGGTCCAGTCCAGTACAATAGCCAAATAGTTTTGTGGAAATGTATGTAACAGTTAGAAATTATGGTCGGAGACCTCCCAAAGTTACCACCATTATGGTCAGAAGTGACAGAGGAGTCGATATAGCCATGTCCGTCTGTCCGTCCGTATAAACGAAAGGATCTGCTTTCGGCTAGGACTTTACTGGAATTTTACGAGTTTACTCATAAAATCCCCATCAAGGGTAAACATTTTTTCGGCACAAAATAAGAAGAAGGAAATATGCCAGTATAGAGATAACATCTCTCTAAGCCAAAATCACAAAACTTCATCAAAATCGGAAAATAAATGACGATTTTATAAGCAATTGAATTTGAACGACACCACTATTCTTTTCATACATAAAAAAATGTTTTATATGGCAGTGAGAAGTGGTCATGTGCTTGGTCATAAGCTCGGGAAACATTTAATGTGTTTGTTAGGCGACCTGCACTGGTACAGGGCCTCTTACAGTCGGTTACGCTTGACTGTACTTTTCTTACTTGTTTGCCTATAGAGAAGCAAGCTTCTATGAGCGGGCATAATGAAGGAAATGGAATCTCGTTTCTTATTAATTTTGATCATAAGCTAGGGAAACATCTGTTTTTTTTTTTGCGACCTTTTCTGGTACGGGCCTCTTACAGTCGGTTTACTTTCTTTTATTTGGATTGCCATACTGAAAGGTTTAAAGCGCTGGGCTAGCTGCGTTAGCTTGTTCCGAGTCGGTTGTGTTTCCATGTTCCTAATGGCTTTTCATAGTGCACCAGCAGCACCACTGCTGAAGGGTAATAATACGCGGAAGTTGACCCAAACTTGAAAATCTAAGAAGATCCCTGTCGAAAAGGACAACAATTAAAACTATAAGGCGTTGATAATCGCTGTTTTTATTTAAAAAATTTTTGCAAACTAAGCCACTTTTTTTTCATAGATCTTGAAAAGTTCTACAACAACATGTCTCCAAATTTTCATGCCTAACCGTACGCTCTGCCTTTCATGTCATTTTAGTTTTATAGATGTTTACTTCTAATAAAATGTTACATAAACTACGAAATTTTGCTATTTGCATAACATAAAAGGATCATTAAATAATTTTAATAAATAATTTTATTTGTCGGAGCTGCATTGAATTACTAAATCTGTACGAGTGTATGCAAGCAGCACATTTATTTAAATATAAATGTGTAGGTTTTGAAAGGATATACAAAAATATTTTGCTAGGTTTTTGTTTAGGAAATAATTGCATTTATGTAAGTTGAATTAGTTGACAAGCAAACTGTGTGACAATAATATTGTACAACAAAAGCAATTGTGTAAGTGTGTGCTGTTTGCGTGCTGCTACTACATCAAGTATCAAAGCCGATTTTATGACATTGGTTTTTAAGCTATGCTCAAAGGATTCAAACAAAGGTAGAAATATATTTTATAGAATTTTGTAAACTTGACAAATGCACACAACTGACAACAACGACAGAAATAGAAATACGCATAAGGACAATTAGGCTGACTACCGCCACAGACACAGACACAGACACAGATACAGGAAACGAAGGACCAACAAAATGTTCAAAGTGAAATTACAAAATTTTTGCAATAAAAAACAATTTTTCTTTATATTTTGTTTTTTTTTTCGCCATGGCACCTATAAAATTTCTACATACACACACACACACACACACACACTTTCCTATTTGTGTCTGTGTCTGTCTGTTTGCTACACATACATATGCACAATGAAACCATTATTTAGATCGGAACACAAATATTTGTCAATACTTTAATGGCGTCAGCTAGCGAATAATAAAATAAATAAAAAAAACGCAAAATATTTTGTAAAGAATGAATAAAATATTTATTATGCCGCACATTTTTCTTTTTATACCCTGCATGTAAATTGAGTTAAGCGTAAAATAGATTTGTCGGCAAGTTTTGTAACGCAATATCAGCATGTTTTATTATATAAAAATAAACAAATTATATATATTTCTGATATAATTTTCAGTAAACTTGTTTCAAAGTTCCCAAATTCTTATACAGTATATTACTTGAAGACTTCCAAGACATATTTAAAATATGTAAACCGTAAAATAAATTTTTGTAAAACGTATTTAACTTTCAGTGCTATCCAAGCTTACGCTTTTTGCATATTTTTTTTATTTATTTTCATATTTTTTATTATTATTTGTTTGCTGACTTCAATCCTGTCTGTCCGTATGCTCTTTGTGACACCTGAGCAGAGCTGTGAAATACGACTGTGAAAGTAAAGTAACAACAAATTATACGCATTCTCGCTCGCTCGGCGTACTTTAAAAAAAAGTATCTCAGCGCATTACGTATACGCCTACAGCTGATGTTCATACGCACCGTTGTCACATATGATGACATGGACGACAAGGCAGCCAGACAGCGGCGTGTGAAGACCAAATGTTGAATTTTCAATTCAGTTTCTTTACTTGTAGCTCAAATGCTAAAATTTGCTGCAGTTTAAATTCTGCTTAATTTGAAACTTTTTTAATAAAAGGCAGACAAAAGCGTCTCAGCGATTTTCAGAGAAGAAAGAGTAGCTAATCCAAATGCAGAGTAAATATTTTCTATTGAATTTGCCTGTTGAGAACTTTCGGGAAGCATATTCTCATCTTACCGGCCATCTGGAGGATCTCAAACTGTTCCTGGCAGAGCATATCACCCAAGCAACAGTCCAAAGGGAAGAGCGGCGGTGCTAATCTTGTAACAGGTTTCCCATTTCCAGCTTGAATTTCACAGAATGAATAGAATTCAAATTCCCACCAATAGGAGTGAACTGATAATTTCCGCATTATACCTTCCCCCGCAATTTCCTTGGACAGCATTTGACTTTGAGAATATTTTTACTAGACTTGAGAGCAGGTTCTTGATTGGCGGAACTACAGAGAGTATGTAAAAGGCAGAAAGCTACAAGAAGCCGTTGTAATTACTTTAGCGCAAATTTTGGCCACTGTTCAAAGTACGTTCATCCCTTTTGTGCAGCAGCACACTCTGAGCGCAATAGATTGAGGACTGAGATCTGACGAACTAACTAACGATCATGGTGGAGTATCAATTATCCTCTGACCACCTCCTCTTAGTGTTAGACCTCGACAACATCCGAAAATTTTAAGGCTCCAAAGAGACGACTGCTGCCGTCTTGAGCAAGTATAGCAGTATTTCGCTGTGTATTAGAAGCAGCTCTGGATTGAGGATCTGAGGATATTAAAGATGTGTACACTCTGCAGCCCTCAGTACTGCTTCCTCTTACACTAATCAAGGAACTCCACCTTTAACCAGCCATTCAGTGGCTATAGATACGCTATTGCGGATAAAGAGAAGGTTGAGGCGTCAATTATATACGAACTCTTGACCCGAGGATGCTGACGTTTGAAACTGTCAAAGAACGCATAATACATTTTCAGTTTGGATTTCGGAAAGCCCATGGCACTCCAGAGCAACTTAATAGAGAGGTCAATTGCATTTTGGAAGGTTTTTGATGTCAAGGAGTACGTGGTGGCGACCTACTTTGATATAACGCAGGCCTTCGACAGAGTTTGGCACGATGGCCTCTTGTACAAACTCAAAAGTATGTTGCCGCCCCAATAGTACTTCGTAATGCGGTATAAAACCTTTTCTGTTGTCCAGGATGGAGTAGAGTCGAGTGTTTAAATCATACGAGCTGGAGTACCTTAAGGAAGTGTGCTGGGTTCCACACACTCTACTCGATTGGATGAATTTCCAGGCGTCTTCCTCCAAGATAAACTGCTGCCTGGTAAGCTCCCTCAGAGCCAGGATTGTCAAATTAAGCTGGCTCCTCCATAGTAAAAATAAATTTTCCTTAGGAAACAAGGTACTGGCCTGGCGATATGGGTTACAAGTATTTGGCATCGCAGCGAGAACTCATCTTAACAAAATAAGAGTGCTCCAGGCGAAGTTCCTTCGCAGGATTTCAAATGCCCCATGATTCATGCGAACCTCAAATATTGAAAAGAAGCTAAAAATTCCCAAAATAGGGGATGTAAATAATCGTCAGGCCTTGGACTACATGGAGTGCCTGAAAAAGCAGCCCAATCGCATTTGTCTTTTTATTATTTTCTATTTATTCTAAGTAAAAAATGTAGTTGGTCACTGATGAGGTTTAAGAAAATCTTTAATAAGAAGATTTTTTTTTTTTTTCTATATTTTTTTTTTTGACTAATTGTTAAAATGGTTTCGAAGCAGCAATTAAAACATAAAAACTAGTAATCTACATTTACTATCACAGCTTTCTGCGCATGCGTGTCTTGCTACGTTCGCGTAAGCCACATTTCCACTCGGGATCATTGGGATCATCATCGAAAAAGGATCACATCATCTGTTTCGCTATCGACCAGTTGTGGACTGCGTCCGTTATAGCTAGCAGCGCCTTCGCCATAATAGCTGCTATTAATTTTATCTTCACTCGGCGGTGGCGCCAGATGATGTTTCGGATAGTCATCGTCTTCCACATCCATGGCGCTTAAAAAATCTTCCGGCAAAAGACTATCTTCGTCTTCGTCTTCATTCTCATCATCATCAGCGGCGGCAGTGTTCTTCGCTAACGTTGTAGACCATATGCGACCATTTGGACATTGCAAATAGTCGACAACAGATTTTCGATTTGTGGAATTTTTGTATGTATTGTTATTGTTGTTGTTGTTGTTGTGTCGAACTTTTCCAGTGGTCGTCGTTTTCGACGCTGCACCGCCACCGCCACCGCCACCTCCACTGTTTGAGGTACTCGCACCACTGATATTACTTAAATCATTAAATACAAAAACTTGCTTGCGATTTTGTGCCTCCTCTGCTTCCTGCATCATTTTTGCGTATACATCATCAGTTAATGGAAATTGGTGCGGCTCATAGGGCGCCACAAACTGTAAATGTTGTTGTAGAAATTTTTATGTAATTATTTTTAGCAACAAATTATTTGTTTATTATATAAATTCAAACACATACCACCTCTGGCGATGGACTGCGTCGCTCGAGTAGCTCTATATTCTTCAGCGAGGTAGTGCGACGCCTTTCCTGTCGTTTATTATTGGCATATATGGAGGTATCAGGCATATCATTAAACGCAGTTAATGGATTGCTGTGTGGAATCGCCAATGGCGATGGAATGCTCTCATTATCTATACCGCCAATGGTCGATGTTGGATCCGGTGTATTGGCGCCACCCGATTCAGCACGACTATCAATGCGTCTATTGGCGCGTGAACGCGTACTAAATGGATATTTCAAATAAGAACAAAATTTGCGTGTTTTCCATAGTTCACTTGATGTCGTGCGACGAAGGATTCATCATCAGTTTCCTCCACATCATCAACTGCTACGGCGCTGTCTAAATTAGCAGCAGTAGTTCCTGGTATTGTTGGTACTTTTTTAGTAAGTTTACGCTTTTTATCCTTTAAAGCGTTAATTTTTTTAGTAGATTTACTCCGCTTTGCGTGTTTTGTTGTTGTTGCGTTCATTTTTTGCTGTTGTGCAGTTGTGCTTGTGGTATCTGGCTTTGCCGCTCTAACTTCATTCCATTTTCCAGCTGAATTATGCTCAGCTTTGTCAATTATTTGTTTCTGTAAAGTTTTAGCAGCATACATTGTTGTTGTTGTTTCCTTAGCTTTTGATACTAATTCTTCGTTGGTCGTCAACACTTCTTGCTTCGTTGTTGTTAGTTCGTCAACAGTTTTATGTTTTACATCAATGGAAGACGTATTTTCCTCATTGTCACACTTATCGCCAATGACACGCCAAGTCGGCGTTGGAACTTCCTTATATGGTAATATCTCAACACGTGTTGCCGCTGCCATGCTGTAGGGTATCACAATGCTATCAATATCATCCGAAATACGATTGCGCGTGGAACGTTCCTTTTTCTGATATGCGCTCTTGCTGCCCTTTGTCGGTGATTTGGTGCGTCTGCGATGTGCCGCAGCTGCTCCGGCATCCCAATGATGATCACTACTGCTATTATTTAGGAAACTAGTCGACATCGCAGCATCAAAGTGACTTGTCGTTGCATCTGATTTGCACTGATTTAAGGAATTATAATTGGAATTTGTTATTGTTGGTGGGCATTTGCTGCTGGAGAGCAACGTTGACTGGCTGTGATTGAGTTGATCGGTTTTTGTAAGAGCATTTTCGAATTTGCTGGTCCTTGGACGACGCTGCTTGACCAGTTTGTTGGCCACAAGTGGCGTTGTAGGCGTAGAACCAGTACCATTTCCACTATCGAATGAAACGATTGAACAACTTTTAGAAGCTGCTGTGTTGTTGTTGTTGTTGTGACCACCCGGCTTGCTGCGTTCTTTGCGTCGTACATAGCGTCGCTTTGTAACGCCCTGTTTTTTGGCACCAGCCAATGCGGAAGCAGCTTCACGTTCAGCTTTCCAAACGCCTTTACATAACGCTTTTGCCTGGCCGCGCATAACGCGATACTGCCAATCCGGCTGGCCACATATCGACTCAAACTGTAACGATTGGCAGGAATCCTCTTGAAAGCTAAGCTTCGGATGATAGCCTGCATCGAGTAACGCTACACGATTTGCTGGCATCATTGTAACGGGTAGCGCACGCGGTGCTGTTGGATCAGCACGTCCTGTGCACACTGCGCAGGGTAGCTGTGGCCATTCACAGTTGCATTTAATGTTACTGGGGCGTGCAGCTTTCTTCGAGATAGTATGAATATTTGTTGTTTGAAGCAGCTTTCGCTTACGAAACTCACGCAGCTCTAACGCGCGTGTGCGGCAGCAAGTTGTATCGTCGACTTCAGAATCACTATCGGGCACATTGTAGATAAAATGACGACTGTGCTGAAAGCCATTAATCGAATTTGTGATACTGCTGCCGTCGGCTGTTTCTTGTGATTTTGATGACAATTTTGTTGTTGTTGTCGTTGTTTTCAACACAATTTCAACCTTTGAACGATCTAATGCGATGCCAAGTTCATGATGCTGTCGTATCTTTACATCCAAATCCGCCACTTGCGTCATTAACCATGACCAACGCAGTGCAATTGCAGCGCGGTCACGTGAATACCGCCAAACAGCGCGTTTGGAAATTGAAAGCGGCAACTGGGCTTGATTATTGTAGCTGACCATTTCATCTGCAGATTCGCCGCCCGAACTTGATTCCGTGTCATCCAAATCGATTGCGTTCTGTATCTGACGCATTTCTGTATGCAATAGTCCCGAAACTTGTGCCAACTCACTGCTGATGTATTTATCATAATCGGGTACAACTTCATCGCTTCTCGGTTCGAGTACTGTCGCCGCTGCATTGGCGGCAGAATTATTGAGGCTCTCTTGTTGCTGTTGTTGCTTCTTTGGCCGTCTCGTCTGTAACGATAAGCTGTGCAATGCATTTGCATTTGAGTTATTTAATATTGACGCCTTTGCTGTGCTCTGTTGTTCATTTGCAGCGGCCACTAGTTGCCGCAGCATGGTACACATCTGCGCTGATGGGAGCGGATTACGTTTCTGCTCCTGCCAGAAATCCGCCGGTACACGCCCCGAAACTACAGCAATAACAGCAGCGTCTTGCGCGGACATTGGTGTACTTCGCACTGGATTATTTGCCTTTGAGGATGCCCGTGCTGACCACTCGAATAGACCAGCAATCTCGCTGCTTGTATGCCTGCACATGTGTCGGGCTTGTAGCTTACGCATGCGTCGTAGTAGTGCATCTATTTTCCCAGTCAACTGCTCCTGTTTCTTTTCAATTTCGGCAAGATTTTCCTTCATATGCTTTGCCGATTTTATATTTGTTGTACTGGACGATGCTGCAGTTTGATTAATAATATCCTCGAAGTCCGGATACACCGTTTGCAAAACATCGCTGAAAATATCAACCAATGCATCTATATTCGAAGCGCCATCTAAACTTTGCAAAGCCTTCATAACCTCTTCGATATCTTCATCGCACAATTCATCAGCAGCAGTGCTTGTGCTGAGGTGCTCATTGAGTAGAGTTTGCGGTAGAATACCGCTGTTGCTCTGTGGATTTACAGTTGCTGGCTGCAATTGTTGTTCTTGTATTGTTGCAGACGGAGCTAGCGGCGACGTCACAGTTTCTGTACTTGTTGACGTACCAGCTGTTGCCTTCAACAACGCCGCCGGCGGCTGCTGCTGCTGCTTTTGCTGCTCCATTAATGCCGTTTGTGCATTTGCAGGTGGTAGCGGCGTTGCCCATGAACTACCATCCAACTGACGCAAACGTTCTTCTAAATTTTCATAAAACTCTGATCGTGACATTGTAGAGTAAGCGCTGCTACATGTTGGCTGTTCAGTGCTTGGTTGCATATGATTTGAAGCAAGTGATTCAGTTTGATTGTTGCTACATATGGCAGCCTGCTGCACCTGCAATAATTGTATGGCTTTGACGGTTGGTGTGTCATGCTTAATTTTCATTTTTGCTGATTCCACGTCGCATATTGGTGCAGCAGTTTGCGCTCTTGATGCAGCGACAATTTCTTTATTCAAATTTACTTCTGGCAATTTATTTATTTGACAAATCTCAGCAAGTTTCGCTTCTTCATAGTCGTCTGTAAGATCTGCCAGCAATTGTTCAGTGGATGTATATGTGCAATGCGAATCTTCCACTTGTGCAACTACTAATGCTTCTTGCTGTAGTATTGTGGGTTTTATTGATGTCGCATTGTTCACCACATCCTGTACATTATTGCGTCTAGTTGTAACCGGTGTTCTTTCCAGTGGAGTTTTATCCTTCGGATCCTTTAAACATGTTACACGCTTTGAAGTGATTGGCGCTGGCTTATTTTCCTTTAAACTATTCGATGATGATGCTGATGAGGACGCCGCCGCTGCTGTTATATTCTTTATTATAGCCGGCGATATAACAGCAGCGCTAGACGGTTTCGCTTTGGAAGTCAATGGCTCAGTTAGCGCTGGTGCCATTTTGTTATTGCCGTCAACGTCACTGTCTGCATTTGGCTATGCAATGCGTTTTAGACTTAATAAAAAAAAAAAACAAAAGCCAGAAAAAAGCAAAGCCGTGCACAGCTAATGCTGGCGTTGTATATGCTCTGCTTCTGGTGTTGAAAAAAATGTATTTTTATATATTTTATTTAAATTTTTTTTTTTTTTTTTGTAATTACCTTCTCGTCTTTCTGTAACCGCTTCCTCTTTACGCTCTAACGCTACTCGACACCGCGTCCCGCCGCAAAGTCAAATACAGCTTGCATTGCTTCACAGACGCATGCAGACAAACCGGGACCAGACCACGTACCTTGTCCAGCACAAGTTTTATTTTTATTTCACTTTTCGCTACTTTTTTTTGTATTTTAAAATTACTTAAGTTGCTACGCGAATCCTTTTTACACGTTACGCACTTTTGATGTTTGTTTGTTTGTTTTTTTACATTACAACCCACAAAATTTTTTTCTAGTTTTTTGCATTTATTATTTGAATTTCTAGGCACGGCCGCCTGATTTTTGCTATATTTCATTTTTTCATCGTTTCTGCTGCTGCGTTTTTAATAAAAACTTTTTCATAAGTCGGCGTGTTAGATGTCCGACACTACACTGTGACACTAAAACGAATTTAAAGCAGCCTGCAGACGATTGCATTAATTTGCATTTAAGGACATATGAATCCCTTCTAAGCGTTAATGTGATATGTATTGATTTCTCGGCGTTGATCTTTATTTTCCGTTTTTTAAGCAAATCTTCTATGTCTTCAGATGCTTCTCTAGGATCATCACTTACAGCTAAGATCGCAGTATCGTCAGTGCTGCTACTGTAGTAGGTATATCCGATGTAAATAAAGTGTAAAGTACTGGACCCAGTACACTTCCTTGTGGGACACCTGACCTAATACGATGATAACAAAAGAAATTTCGTTGAAACTTTATATATAGAAGAAAGTTGGCACTGAATTTTATTTTATAAAATATTTTATTAATAGCTAAAAGTTGTAGCTTAAAAAAAAATTTCTTGACTTTGCTAACAACTAAAATTGTACCTGGTAGACCAATTAAATTATATACTCATAAATCACTTATTAGCAGCAAAAGTCGAGTTCATATATTTACTATATTTCTCTGTCCAACAGTCTGGCTATACGTTGTCTATCTATTTTATGCTAAAAAAAACATTAACTTAAATAAAATCTGAAAACTGTTGTAACATCATAAAAGCAAGTTACACATATTTTGCCATGTAATCATATAAAAATACACATACAAACATGTACATTTAAGACATCCTTTGCAAGTTAGCACGCACATCCGTTTCAGCCGCCATCAAGTTTGTCGACTTCCGGCGCAACTTTAGTGCCTTTGTTCGTTTCTTCGTTCATGCGTTTGCACTTACCCCGTTGCTACATACAAGCCATGCCATCAAAACTTTCTTATTTAATTTCTTTAATTTATAAACACTCCATGGCACTTTACTTTGCAGTTTTTTTTTTTTTTTTTTTTTTTTTTTTGTATTTTTACATTTTTGTTGCTTTATTATTTGCTTTTATTCAACTTATATCTGTACGTTGTTTTGTTTGTTTGCTGTGCTAGCTATCTCTTCCATTGCCCTCATACAACTTTCCGAGAGTAATCAGTGAATAATTAAAACTTTTGTAGTGTGCTACATCAAAAGGTGCATTCGGTGGAACGTCCTTGCCACTGCTACTGCCACGCACACTATAGCTACTTTCCCTTGCCACAACAGCTGTTGCTACTGTTTTTTCGTATTTTCGTTTGACATTTGACTTTTCTTTTTACTTGCTCAATATAATGAACTTTCTTTTTGGGGTATTCGAAAGTCTGTGTAAAGCCTAGCAAATGACTGCATTTGCTCAGTTCTCTTTTGTTGTACCCTACATTCATTTGAGATTGAATTGGTTTACTGTGTTTGTTAAATTTAATTTGTAGTACGTTAAGAAGTCATATACGCTGGTATGAAAAGTTCATTTTAGGCTAATAAGGTAGATTTTAAATTTAAGAATTTATGATTACTCAGCACTCGCTTAAATGTTTTTGTTGTATTTACTAAACTTTCAGTTCAGAGAAAGGACAAGAAAATTGCGTATAAAGTTTAGAGCATATATTAAATTTTTGAAAAATGTTGCCTACTTTTAGGCTTCAACTTTCTATCTTAATATTTCGCTTTCGTTCGAATCGTTCTGCAAATAATAACATTTGTTCAAAAAATAATAAATATTTGTTGTAAAATACAGCTGGCACTACAGACCTATGGGAAAGAACATAATGTTTGTAATAGCGCTTCATATTACTATGTTCTTTGTGACATCAATTAATATAACAGCCTTAAACTTAAAATCAATTAATGCATTTCCTAAATAGACACAAGTTTTTACAAATATATGCCACAATACCACTGTGCAACGCGCTGCATAATGGCATTTGCAGCAACTGTGAAATAGACTGAAAATGAAAATTCGCCGTGTCTCATGTTCAACATCCTTCATTGATAAAAAAAAAAAAAAAATAACAAAGCGGCATATTTGATTGCAAATAGCAACAATAGTTGTTTACTTTGGAATATATATCTCGAAATATGTACTACACAATTCACTACTAAGTCAAGCAATTCATCCTAAGGGGTATAAATGTTTCGTTTTAACCGAAGGCTTCTTTGTTATCTTCTTGCTACGCAAAAGTGCAATTATTAGTTGCAAACAATTTTGCACTGCGAAAGAAACTTGAGAACATTAATTGAAAATTTTTCGTTGTTTTGCGCTGTTGGGCGTGAGATATATTGCAACATTATTCAATAAGTGTGTATAGTATAAACTGTACAACATTTAGGCGCATGTTGTAGATATAAATCGAGAGGAGTGAGACAAACATAAAACGCGACATTAACTTACACTTGAAACAACAACAACAGCAACAACGAAATATATCGTAGCAAATATAACGCCTATAATAGTGTGAAGGAGTGCGTGCAGCATCAGTAGCAGCACTGTAGAAGGGACGTGAAGGACATGAAGAACACAAATCATATGTATTATCGGCGTAAAACGTTGTTTGCATGACTTGAGCGGATTACAAGCGCGAACATACAGAAATTCCGTTAGGGATAACACAACACAGACGCAGACAAACAAACACTTTTACATAGTTACACACACACACACACACACACACACAGCCGAACAATAATATAAATACACAATACTGCACAGTGCTTCGTTACAGTTTGAAAAAAGAAACAACAACAAATATAAATTTTTTTAATTTAAATAATTTAGAAATTTATAAATTTTAACAAAATAAATAAGTTCCAACAAATGTCAAGCATATGATATATCATTATCAAAATTAAGAATAATAAATTAAATAGAAATATAGAATAGAATGCTTCGGCTCTAAAGATGGACGTATATGAATGTGTTACGGCCGAACTTAGAATTTGAATATCTTCAGAGAAAACGCTGTGGGCTGTCACGTTATTTGTTTTCAAATCAACGTTGAAGACAAATTTCCATGTGTAAGATTTGAGCGAATACTGTTGAAGGTTGTTGTATATATTTCGTTAAGAGTTTTGTTCTTTTTGTAATATGCGAGTTGGAGTAGAATTTAGTTTTTATTAAAGTGCCATGGTGGGAACTTTTATTGAACTTGATTGTCCAAAAAGGCAGAATTATTTGAAATTCTTCTCATTGTATAAAAAGTATGAGTGGAACTTGACGATCCGTCTGCTTCGAAAAGCTGATCATCCGCACACTTAATCAACCACATTAACGTAGTTTGTAGTGGGAAACGGTTTAAACACGTTGGACAGATGCTGAGTAAAGGTTGCTTGATCAATATGAATTTCTACTTTAATTGGGCTGCATGAGAATAGCTTGACCAAAGTTTTTTGTGAAGTATTCCGTCGCTTTTGTAGGAGCTAAGCCAACAAGTTATCTGGTGAGTTCAACAGAGTTCTACTCTTTAGCTATTTTTTTCCCTTTTTTCAATTAAATATAATTCTTGACATCATGTGAGAGCATGCCTTTACTCTTAAATTATTTTAAAAATTTTACCATGAACTCGTGCCACTGTGCACCGCACTAAAGCCTATAACATATGCTAAGGCTTGGCTTTGTCATGTCTGGGTGTATGAGAGCAACGTGTAGTAGGCTAAAGTTTTAGTGGGAGTATTGTACGATCTTTTGGCGGACACACCGGCAACGTACACGCAATTAGGTGAAGCCATTGGCAATGATGTGCATGCTGGCTACGTCAGGGGTAAGTCGAGATTATACTCGGTATGTGGATGTGGATATGGCGTTTACTGGTCGAGATTTAAGGTTTTATTGCAGACAACAAAAACAAAAACACACATTCAGCAGCGGCAATGGCATCAGCAACAACAACAACAACAACAACAACATTGCAAACAATTTACTTTGCAAACGCATAAACACGCACGGATTTGCTTGCCTTGTTGCTGTCACCACACCCAACATATCACAAAACAATGTTGTCGTATCGCCATGTCTTTGGGCAGTTTGCAACGAATGCTGCCATATTATACCGCCTTATTAACACCCCTTGTTCCCATACAGCCGCCACCCAGAAATCACCATGTCAAACAGGCATACGGATTTGGCTTTAATAGAGACCGAACTGAGAGTGTGTGCACTTTGACAGCGACAACCAAAATATCGCCGGACGCTTAGTTAGTATTCCATTGAGTTGACAACGTTGTACATTGTGGCATAACACCAAACGAAAATGTTTTGGCTGATGTTCACAATGAATGGCGAAGTCGTTGCGTGTGCAAGAAGTTTGATACAAATGCCCAGAGTACGTAGTAGTGAGTAATTGGCATTTACTATTACAGATTAATTCACCCCGAAGTTATGGGTTTTCATTTCACAATTATGATTCGTAAGATTCTATTCGTTTGGGTACATAATTATGAAATGATTCTGTGGGCAGTGAGGCGCGTAGATGCGTAGCTTAGTTTTAGCTTAGCTATGCAGGATTAATTGAAAACTAAATAAATGAAATGAAATATGGCTTTTATTCAAACGTATTTGAACAGTTTGCATGTACAAGCTTTCTTAAGATAATTAATTTTAAAATTTGATTCTTTAGTTTATTAATGAACAAGCATCAAGTTTCTGTACGCATGTTCTCAAATATGTTTCATTATTAAGGCAAGAACTTGCTAATTGCAGGTGCTTTAACGTCAAAAATCGATGGGGAGGGAGCTTGAAAACTAATAAAATATATCAACGCAAGAAATTACTCAATGCTTAGCACAAGTAATAGAACATATTGGTTCGATTTATTGGACATAGCAGTTCAGTAGAGTTGGTATAGAGTTAGAAGAAAGTTGCAAATAAGTGACTTTCCAGATCGGATCATGCTGCTGTAGTCATCCAAGATAAGTGATGAAAATAAATGCCAGCATAAGCAGCTGATTAAGATGTATTAAGTAGAAAGTAGTTCCAATAAGCCATATATTTTATTTTTGTTGATCTGCAATGATAAGAACAACTTTATACATCTTATATGAGACTTTAAACCTTTAACTTTTTTAGTCTTCAAGATGTCATTGTTCAAAAAGACGGACAAATGGACAGACTCGCAAGTAGTCTAAAACGATTTGTTTTTAAATGAAAAAAACTGCACACATAAAACTGTTTCAGTTTGAAATGTCAGAAATGTTGTGTTAGAAATTTTCAGATACAAATTGCATAAATACAGACAATAATTTCATTTGCCTACAAATTTCAATGAAGCAGTTTAAATCTATTGCTACGTTATATACGCGGCTTTTGCATTTACAATCATTGATAGTCAACAATTACAATTTTAAATTGGCTTTTAGGTTCTTGCAATTAAAGAATGGCATGCCGGAAACTATATAATGTATATGTACACTATTTCCATTCCAAATGCATCATATAATAGCTGCAAGAGATAAAAGGTGTGTAAATATTCAGCAGCAGCAGCAGCAGCAGCATCAGAAGCATAGACATGGCTCATGATAAATGCAGCAGATATGCAAATCACGTGCTTTGTCTTTGTATATATCACAGGCAACAAAATGAAGTAGCCAACACTAGCAACACCGGCAGTAGGCTGTATTGATGTCGACCAGGAATAGGACGGTGTGGATGACGCTCAGAATGAGAACGAGACTTTGCACTGATGATAACGATGATGCTGATGATGATGACGGTGACGGTGACGGTGATGTACCTGTTGTCAGTTGCTAATGAATAGCGTCTTTCAGACTCATTAGCAGCAGTTTCAAAATGAAATGGTGGTGGCTTAATGCAGTCTGACATAGTGGTTCTTCGTTCCCTTCAGTCCCTACAGCATTGCAATTGGCACATCACCAGCTTGCAGAGCTGCATTGAAATTGACTCGTACACAAGCAGCGCATTTCAGCATCAACTGTGCATTAATGACCATTGCAAATAGCTTGAATAAACACACAAAGTGCTCGCTTCGTAAAAGTTATCAGTAATAATAACCATTCGCATTGGAACGTTTCAACTGAAGCCAATTTAAGCTTTAATTAGCCATATTTAGCACATGCCAAGCATTGTTTAGCAGCTACATTAAGCATTGAATAAAAAAAATAAATTTGATTTTTAGTGAAACTTCTTTAGCGGGAATAGTAAGTCAAAAAATCATCACGAAAACTGCAACACTTGTGTTGCAACGGATATGCCTTTTGCCTTTTGGATATGACCATTTGGTGGTCATGCGTTGTGTCAGTCAAATTCAATGAAGTTTGTGCCACCCACGTGTAGCCGTTGGATTTTTACGAGCTGGACTATGTCAACCTCATCGAATAGCTCATACAACACACGGTTCATACGAGAGCTAAACTCGTTACCGACTCTAATAGGACTAAAAAATAATACGACTCAAAGACTTCCAATGCCTTTCCGTCTAACTCAACCACGTTTCATGCCTCTGTGCCATACAGAAGGACCGGGTGTATCAGCGTCTTATAGATCTTGATTTAAATCTTCAGAGCGAGGGCTTTACTTCTAATTTGCTTGCTTAGCCCAGAATAATCTCTAATTGCAAGCCTAATTCTTCGACTGGTCTCCAGGCTGACGTTGTTGTTGCTAATTCTTTCAGATCCAAGATAGACGAAGTTTTCTACCGTCCAAGACGTGATAACGGCGTGCGAGAAGATACCAAGTACTTCGTCTTGTCCTCGTTCACCGCTAGACCCAAGAGCCCAGACTGTTTTTCAATCTCTGAGAACGCCTTGCTGGCTTGCCGTTCCTGCATGCCGATGATATCGATGCCATCGGCGCAAGCGAACAGCATCACTTCCTTTTAGAATATCGAGTCCGACATATTCTGTATTTACGGGCACTGGCGTAGGATGTATTCCATCAAAAGATTGAAAAAATCGCACGATATCTAAGGGGTCGGAGAGGTTTTTCCCCACCCAGACTTTCTGTCTTTTCCAAGATTTGGCGAAATGTGAATATTTGGTCACTCGCCGACCTTCTTGGTCTGAAGCCACACTGATATAGTCCTATCAGTGAATCCGTATATGGCTTCAGCCTGTTACACAATACGCGCGACAGAATCATATATTTGATGGAAAGAAGACTTTTTCCGCGGTAGAGGTGTCTCCTTTCTTAAAGATAGGACAGAGAACATTGAGATTCCGTTCATCGGACCACATCTTGCATAAAATTTGGTGCATACTCCTAATCAACTCTTCGCCGCCGGTCAAAAGCAACTCAGCTGGAAGCCCATCAGAGCCTGCTACTTTGTTATTTTTCAGCTTTTTAATAATGGTGGCTCTACAATGGTGCGATCATTAACTGGTGGTTCTGGTGTCATTTCTCTATCGGCGGAATTGTGCGCTTCATCGCCTCAGAGTAGGCTGGAGAAATGACTCCTCCATAATCTCAGTGATTCCTGTTCATCCGTTACCAGATTTCCATTGTCATCCTTATAGAAAGTTAATGCGGGCTTAAAACCTTCAGTCAGACGCTTGACCTTTTGATAAAATTTTCGAGCTTCATTTCTGTCATGTAACATCTCAATATTCTCAAACTCACAGCTTAAGAGCGGCTATTTACGCCCAAAATGTTTAACCGATTTTAATTTTAAACCAATTCGCATATAATAAATTTCTTTCTACTAATTCTTTGGTTTCTTTCTACTAGTTCCTTTATTTTTCATATTTATTTGATTCATATTTATTTGATATATTCTGCCATACGAAGTCAAGTACATTTTTTTTCTTACTTAGCATTAAGAGTCCCGCATCTGCCTTATTAGTCATCAGATAATGATCATAGAAATATGACTTTTCATATGCAAATTCTTTGGTAAACACGTACAGCATCTGTATGCAAGCCAGCAGATTATGTAACCTTGGTGCCTTTAAATTGCGCTACTCATGCAATACTCTCACTCGTACACATATGCATAAATTATTTCGCGCTATTTATTATAAAATAGTCCAGGCATTCACCCTCAGCTAGCAGCTTTTTGAAACATATTTTCCTTTTCTGCATGAGAATGTCT
This sequence comes from Leucophenga maculata, assembly GCA_035044805.1. Lineage (NCBI taxonomy): Eukaryota > Metazoa > Arthropoda > Insecta > Diptera > Drosophilidae > Leucophenga > Leucophenga maculata. The sequence goes on from JAWNNP010003460.1 coordinate 82,235, forward strand.
CGAAAGGATTAAATGTATAAAGCGCAACAGGTACCTTACCCACCTAATGAATGACACAGTTTCGCGTAGCTTGTCGACTGACTGCCTGGAAAAGTGGCTGCTGCTGCTGCTGCTGATGTTGATGTTGATGATGATGATGATGATGACTGTTTGCCATTCGAATGAAATGAGTTTCGACTTGGTGTCGCTTTGGTGATGATAAAAATTGCGAAGGGGGACCACTCGTACCACTCGTATATACACAAATGTGTAGCCGTATGTTTAGAGATTTAATACGCCTGGCATTTTGAAATTTGAAAGTAGTAGGTTTATATAAAACCAGAGTATATAGACATAAAACTTTATACGGTCTATGCATTTAAGTGACAGCGCAGAGCTACTGCCGCGCACAAACACATATTCGACGTTGATACGCTAATCCGCCATGTCAACCTGGCATTTGAATCTCTTAGTGCATTTGCAACAGGGTTTGATTCTACATATTGTTTGTTCTATTTCCAAGTGGACATTTAAAGTTATAAAGGATCAAGTATGGTCTTTGTGCTCCTAATTTTAAATTTCTTTGGTGCTAATGCACCACTGCCGATATCTAAAAAATAATATTGGGACATAAGGTATGTAGTATGTGTTACTAGACTGTCACGGAAAGTTTTAAGCTCGTATTCGAAGTTCTCGTCGCAGTTCCTTCATAAACATTTTTAGCCGTGTTGATGGTTCGTGTGATGAAGTTATCATATTTTTGGAACACCGAGAAATTTGGGTTGTACTATATTCCTGCAGCCATCATGATGCCACTCCATTGCTGATAGTAGTGCTATGAAGTCCTACTGCATGGCTTAAGATTCCTTCTTTAGCAAATATGGAGTCCAAATAGCAAAACTGATTTTGACATCGTGTTCGATGAAAGAGCTTATATTATCAAATATGTTGCCTTGATGTGTATCGCAGTCAGGAGTTGATTAAAAGAAATGAAACTGAAAACCGTTTCCTAATTCCAGTTGCCTAGCTTTACAGATACGCTGATAGATGCCATAAGATGATTTTTAGAGCTGCACTGTTCTATTCCTCGAATTTGCTGCATTAATGTCTGTCTTTTGTTTATCGCAGGCATCAATCAGCTGAAGGTACGAATATTCGAAGTGAATTCATTGTCTTCGAAGCAACAAAGCAAATTTAGGTAGTTGAGTGGTTACGCAGGGCATTCAACGTCAAACAAAAGTTTGTGAGCTGCATGTGCGCTTCGAAAGCATATTTTTTTTTCCAGTTACCAAGTGAATGGCCGTCAATAACTGTCAAACGCCCGCGTTACAAATATTTAGTAAAATTATTTTAGCTGCAAAAATATTTCTACAAAGTTTTTAAAAAGTAAAGAAACTTTTGTGCTTACCCTTGCCCATACTTTGGCTTTGCGATGTGGCGTAGCTAACAGCGAAAATCGCGCCAAGAAGCAACATTGACAGCTCCAACGACAGCAACAACAACAACAACAACAACAAAAACCAAGACAGCAACAATGCATACGCATAAATCTTGGCGGCTCACGACATTCTGATGTGTTTAGGATTTGTGATGACGGCGATTCCAAGCGAATTACAGACAAGAAATGAAAAAGGAAAAGAAACAAAAAAGCTACGGCTTTCGTCACGAGCTTAGTGCTTAGTGCTCAGTGCTTATTAGGCGACACCTTGTGTATCCTTGCAAGCACATCGCATTGCGTTTAGATCCCTTGTCAGCTGCACTATATACAACTAGATGCCTGATGAAACAAGGCCGCCGTTGGCGTGTTGTCCTAAAGAGTTAAGCTCAAATTGTTGTTAAATTGGAATCTGCAGCATCTTCCGAAGCACTTAGGGAGCATTTTAAAGGCAACATATACTCAGTGCAAAGGAGTGTGCAAAAACACAGTAGATCCCTTTCAGCTTTGCTCAAAAATGCCATAAATTTAACGCTCTGTGCGCGCAGCTCGTGGCTTCAGGTAATTATCCAATACGGCTTAAACCGGAAATACCTGCCTAAGTTTACCATGTTTGCGTGTTTTTGTGTCTGTGCTGTCTTTGCTGTCTGTCCAAAGTTATGTTGCTCCTAAGCAGCTAAGACATGCCATCAATATTTATCGAATTGTAACTCAGTAACCAAAAGTCATGCAAAGGCATTTATTACGACATGCTTTGGGCCTAATATCGTAAATCTTGCATGGCCGGCAATTCATCTTACTATAAAATTCTTTGCATTAATTTATTGTTTAATGCGGGATTTGCGAAATGTTTGTGTTAAACTGTTAAGAAATAGTATGGAATAGTTAAGAAAAAGGAAAGCTGAACATATTAAAAAATTTCACATCTATATGTAACATAAGAACTATCTCATAATAGAGCACATTCGACGTTCCGAAAAGTTTTAATTCTTAAATGAGACAATTTAAGTGCAATATCTACTCTCAGTGCAACACGGAAATCCTTAGCAAAGCAAGTAATAATAAATGGATCCACATTAGTGTGTGTCAATCTTCTATTAAGCACTCGTATGCATCTTTTGCCAAGTAAGTCTGACATTTTGCAGCATTCAATTACAAACACGTAGCTGAAAATTCATTCATTAATTCGCCTGGCATAGCCGTTCGCAACGTGGTATAACTTTTCAACGTCAATTAAGAGTGTTTGTGTCTATTGAAAATTTGTTAAAAGAAATGCCTGGCATAGCAACAACACCTCCACCACCAGCAGCAGCAGCAGCAGCAGCAATTAATAGCAATTTAACCTGTAATTACGCCATAATTACCATTAGACGCCAACGCCAACGCCAATACCGATAGTATGTGTGTGTGTGTGTGTGTGGCTCGAAATGTGGTGGGTGTATGTGTGGATATGGATATGTGTTATGCTGCTATTAATTGCCTGTCTGTGTGACGGGCAAAGTGTTGCCAAAGAGTGAAGTGACGTAGTTTCAAGCAACAAGGATACTAACGTCCTGGTAAAGTGGAGTTTCCTTTTGGTGCAGAATAACAGTAAGAACAAAATAAAAAAAATATTTCACTTACATGGCTGAGTTATTTTCTATCACCTTATTTTAAGTAGTTGCCACACGCGAGTGGCAAACCATAACACATATCCTACACAAAACTTGAGACTCGTAGAAGTACATTTCTTGTAAAATGCCTGCGGTTATGTGGTTGAGTTGAGTTTATAGCGCTACCAGCTACCCACATGCTTTTGGTCGCTTTGTATGTAAGTCGATAGAAAGGACTTGTCTTGATTTCTTAAAGTTTTTGCTCGATGTCAAGCAATTGAATTGCGTCTATCAATTGGCCTACACTTCATTTAGGTCTTGGACAGGCTTTTGCAATTAAAAAAGAATCCAATAGCTACAAGTAAAGTGTTTGCAATTAATTTCCGTTTCGTTGTAAGTTCTTAATTAGTTGGTGTTTCGGAAAATGTGGCATTTAAGTGTCATTGATTCTTTTTATATTAAGCTCGGTTTTTAGTAGCTCAAACTTAATTTTGTAAACTTTTCTCGCAATTGCAGCAATGATAACTTTTAAGCCGTGCTGTCGCTTCACGTATATTTGAAGTCAGTCTTTAATTTTACAGCAGAATTCGAAAAATTTAGTAATTTATAAAGAAACGTAGGAGCTATAAAAAACTGCACTTCAATTCTGAGTTTTGGAATAAAAGTAATTAAGTTCATTTTTAATCAAATAATCCATGTAAGTTCATTAGGGTGCATCGATTTTGTTCACAAAAAATGGTATCCCATATGCATAATCTGCGGTCAATTTTAAGATGTTTTCAACAAGAAATCAGCTCAGCTCGAAAATCGATTCCTGGTACGCACTTTTTTAGTTGAAAAATATATTTTTTTGACCATTTGCTTGGGAGTGGCCAACAATGATTCTTGTTACAAACGGTCCAAGCAATTCACACGTTCGTTAGAACACGTATCTCCTAGGTAGCCTCTGAACAGCCGTGCTAACGTGAGAAGGTGAAAGCCCCCCTCCATTTAGTTATGGTTTAAAAATAAATATCCAATGAAAACTAACAGGAAGCCTCGGATGTAACCCTATGATGACGACCCCCCGCGAATTATATATGGATTACGATTTCCGGATATGCAACTGGAATGTCAACTGACCTGTGACAACCTGTGACATCTAATACAGCTGCCATGCGAGTAAGCACGAATTTGTATGTGGTTTCGTAGTGAGTAGGAAACTACTTGGCCTCGTCCCCAGATTCACGCCTGTTGAAGAGCACCTAGCCGCAAATACGCATCAAGGCTAAATATTTTAATATAAGCCTGATTTGTGCGTACGCCACGACGGAAGAGAAAAACGACGATGCTAAAGATGAGTTCTATGAGCGCTTAGAACGTCTGTACAAGCGTTGTCCCAAACACGATGTCAAAATCGATGTTAGGACACGATTTAGCCGCCAAGATTATGAAGGAAGGAATCTTTGGCCCAACCGTTGGAAATATTAGCCTTCACGACACTACCTCCAATAATGGAGAGAGGCTAATCGATTTCGCTGCAGGTTGGAACATGTTAGTTAGCAACACCAGATTCCAACACCTTAACATTCACAAGGCTACATGGCTGAGTCCAGATCAAATAACACTCAACCAAATTGATCATGTTTCGATTGAGGGAAGAACGTGTGAACGCTACGTCAAAACATTGACTCGGACCACTATCTTGTCACAGCCAAGGTACGCACTTGGCTCAGCGTAGAGCACGCCGCACGTTCCAACATGCAATGAAATCTGGACATCGGCAAGCTGCAATCAGAACAGAACGCTGAGCCTTTTCAAACACACTCTTCCAACTGCTCCAGAGATCCTCAGGATATTTGTGAGCAGTGCAAACAAATCACCCGCCCCATGGATAGGGCTGCCAAAGATGTTATTGGTGTGTCGAGGAGTGTCGCAATGCTATTGCAGAGAAGAACGCTTCCTATCAGCGAACTATGCAGTCGGGAGCAACGCGAGCTGTTAGAGAGCGATAACGAGAGGAACGGAAAGAGGAGAAACGCATTGTCAGACGCAAGAAAAAGGAGCAAGAAAGGGCGGGAGTTTTAGGATGTAGAGATGTTACATGACAGAAATGAAGCTCGAAAATTATATCAAAATGTCAAGCGTCTGACTGAAGGCATTAAGCCCGCAGTAACTTTCTGGAGGAGTCATTTTTCTAACCTACTCGGAGGCGATGAAGCGATAGAGAAAGGACTCCGAAACCACAAGGTTGATTCGGTTATCAAAAAGCTGAAAAATAACAAAGCGGCAAGCTCTGATGGGCTGCCAGCTGTGTTATTTAAGACCGACGGCGAAGAGTTGGTTAGGAGTATGCACCAACTTTTATGCAAGATGTGGTCCGATGAACGCATACCCAATGACTGGAATCTCAGTATTCTCTGTCGCATCTTCAAGAAAGGAGACCCCGCTTTTTGCAGGCAGGCAGGGTGATGCTCCGTCGTGAAATTTTTTCAATCTTTTGGTGTCTTCTCGCACTCCGAATTTCAACTCAGTGTTGTAGAAAACTTCGTATATCTTGGATCCAAGATAACCAGCAACAACAACGTCAGCCTGGAGATCAGGCGAAGAATCACGCTTGAAAACAGATGCTTTTTTGGCCTGAGCAAGCAAATGAGAAGTAAAACCCTCTCTCGAAAGACAAAAATCAAAATCTATAAAACGCTGATACTCCCGGAGGAATGGACCGTGATTGAGTCAGATGAGACAGCATTGAAAGTCTTCAAGAGGAAGATTCTTCGCAGAATTTTCGGTCCTATTAGAGTTGTCGACGACTTTAAGTCCCGTATGAACCGCGAGCTGTACGAGCTATTCGATGAGGTTGATATAGTCCAGCCTCATTCGAATGGATGAAAGAGCTCCAGCACACATGGTTTACATGGGGGGCCCAAACTTAATTGGTGGACGCCGAAATAGAGGACGCCAGCGCGCACAGGACCGGATGACGGTTGACGGCCATTTAAGTAAGTAAGCTTCTTACTTATTGAGGTTGCTCCCATAGTCCACTTATATGTTTTTGTTTGAAAAATTTCTTTAAGTTATTTTGAGCATAAAATTCAAAATGGTGATTTTTATGGTTGGACAACTCACATGTATGTATAAAGTTCCAATTGGCGTGTCTCCTCACTTTTTAGGCTAGGCCTGTAAACTTCTTTATTTAAATAAAAATCAGCTAAAAAGTAAAAACAGTGGCTTTGCATACAAAAACTAATTATTTCATTTCAGTTTAAACAATAAACGTCACATTTTTTTGTTTCAAATAAATTAGTTGATCGAAAGGAATGCAGCCTAATGGCTTAAATGTATAAAATTGATTTTTCGCTTGAGTGTCTGCTTCATATAAATTATTTCATACTCAAATAGATGCAGCTAATACATAAAATAAAAGAAAAATCATTTTGTAAAATAATTTCAGTTGCTTGGGGAAGCTATTCAAACAATCCATTGTATTTAATGGCTTCAAATTGGCTTAAAAAAGCATCTGCCCTGCCCCATGAAATGCTGTGGTGTGGAAAATTTAGTCATCAGATGGCACAAGAATGCATTGAGGCTTCCATTCACATTTCTATTTAAGCATTTTACATTTGCAAATACAAAGCATTCCGAAAACTACAGAGAAGCAGTAGTGATAACCACTAGCAACGATAATATTAATAAGAAGAAGAAGAAGAAGATAAAGAAGAATAACAAGAATAAGAAGTATGACACCTAATAAATGAGAGCAGATGAGATAGATTTATGTCTGCAAACAACATGAACGAGTTTGTAAAGAAACTGAATATCAAAGAAGAACAATAAGTGAATCTTCACTTTGTGGCTTTTTGTATCATTTGAAAATATTTCCACAATAGATAAAGTAGCTCACAACACAAATACACACAGATATACACAGCAAGACAGAAACACACACACAAGAGTAGCTGGCATAGCAGCTAAAGCGCTGACTTACCTGATCTAACCCAACATTACCTAACCAAGCAACCAAACCAAAATCAAAGCAAAACAAAGCATAGCAGAGGCATACGACAAAGGACATAGTCAGGACAACGTTAGAAGAAGAAAGACATCATTCAACTAAACTCTTCGCGTATAACCAGAAATCGACTTGTAGCAACGAAAGCCATGTACAGCGGTTTTTAGTTTGTTCGAAGGGATTGGAAAAGTGACGAAAATTAAGCTCAGCAAGGATGAACACTAATTTTTATAGTTAAATAAAAATTATATTAAAATAGTTTAAGCATATATCATATGTAATCAGTTGAGATAGTTCTTAATATAGTACGGTTGGGATATGAAGTTTGTACCGAACTTACTAAAAACAGTCGCATAAGCATCGTTCAGGAGCTGTTAAGAACGATCAAGATTTGCTCAAAAGTGTCATAACTCGTGACAAAACATGGCTCTATAGTTATGACGTAGAAATCAAAGCCTAATCATCTTAATGCACAGTCGTCGGTTTGACAAAAGTTGGAATATAAACATAAAAAGATACATTTTTAATAACAGAAAAGAGATGCATCTTAGTATTATGATAGAATATAGACAAAGGGATAGAAAAATAATTTGAAACAAGTCCGCAATAGATTCACAGCTTTTTTTTAAGAGTATAGGCTAATTACTGGACCTTTTCTACTTAGTTATTAATATAGATGAGTGGCTTATGATAATTTTAATAATTGTTGCTATTGGGGAGAAAATAATGGAGAAAAACCCCTTTGAAAAATTAAAGATAAACTTAATTTAACTTACAGCTAGGTGGCTAAGCCAGATCATTTATGTGAGGATATATTGACTCGTGACATTTAGATGAAAAATTTTGCGATAGTCGCAATAACCTAGTAGCTACCATTTCAATGTTGGCTCGACAATGAAGATCAACCGTAGAGTGATGCCAGGGGAGATTGTGAATAAGTTTCAAGATTTTATTTTGACTTATCTGTAGCTGGTTTATGTGATATTTTGCTATATCTGACCATACTGGTGCGCCGTAAAATATTACAGATTGGATTATTTTCTAAATTTAATCTCGAGTTTCTATTTATAAAGGGTTAAAGAGAGCGAAGCACAGCTATTAATTTTTATTTTTGTGTCGCTTATATGATCCATAAATTAAGTAGTCTCTTGTCAAGAATGATGCCCAAATATTTGACATTCGGTTCCCACTTTACATTAACCGTCCCTAATCTGATATCGGCTGTGGGGACGTAGATGTCTTTGCGTTTTTGGGTAAAAAATATGGCTTTTGTCTTTTCTGGGTTTGCCAAAATTCTCCACTTGTAAAAATACGAGTCTACAGAATCGTTTGCTACTTGGAGGTTACTTGTTATTTCTGCAGAAAGCGACGCGGCGCAGAGGATAGCTGTGTCATCCGCAAAGATCGACGTGGTGCAGTAGGGTTATGCTGGAAAGTCGGCTGTATATATATTGTACAGTATAGGCGAAAGGCAGGAGCCTTGCGGGCAACCTGCAGGGATATTTACAGTTGTTGACGAAGCTTTTCCTAAATGGACGACAAAGGATCGGTTTTCTAGGAAACTTTGAATTATCTTTTATTTATTTTCAATGAAATGCGTTAATTTGTCCTTAATTACTTTTTCCAATATTTTGCTGACTGACGACAGCAGACTGATGGGCCTGTAGGAGGAGAGCAATTCAGCAGGCTTGTTTTGTTTCGCAATGGGGGCAACTTTTGCAGATTTCCAAGATGGGGGAAAGTAGCAGAGCTCTAAGCATTTATTAACTACACAAGTAAGAAACCTTACTCCTTTTGGAGGGAGTGCTTTTAGACATATATTATCAATTCTGTCGATCCCAGGAGACTTTTTCTTCTTTAGCTTTTTAATCATCTCTTTTATGACGTTGGTAGTACCATAGTAGTCAGTTTGGAGACTAACTTCCGCTAATCTACATAATGAGGCTTCAACGGCTCAACGGTTGTTGAGTCACTGAAGCCTGCTTCTCTTCGTCAGTAGCATAACGATTGTTGTTGGAGATTAAGGTTGGTATGTTCCTATGCTTCTTCCTGATAATTTTGGAAAGTTTCCAAAAGGGGGAAGAACCTTTATCTAAGGATGAGAGGGCGATATTCCAGGACTTATTACGAAAGTCTAGCATCGCTTTGGTTATTAATTTATTTAGCCACTTGAAGAGAATGAGGTCAGACTGGTGCCTATACCTTAGCCAGTCGCGCCGGCGGATATTTCTACTTTATATTAAGTTTAGGATGTTCTGAGGCAGCGGCTTTGGGGTGAATTCAATTTGTTTTTTAGGTATACTAAAATCTTTGGCCCCATGGAAAACATCACTAAAGAAATTTATCATATCGTCAATATCGTCTGGATGGCATACAGAGTTGGTATCTATTTGAGGAAGCGATACGTTAAAAAAACGAGAGAATCTTACCCAATTTTCTCTTTTCATATCGTAGCGAACAAAAGTGTCGGTGAAAGGTGGATCATCATTGGCTTCTAGTAGCACTGGGAGATGTTCTAAATTTAGAGTGTTTATTATTTGCTAAATGCTGTGGGTGATTAGTTAGGAAAATATCAAGGGTTGATGGTTGTACATGACTTTCTGCTGGAATATATAGGTGTGCTCTGGGGGGTACATTTAGTAAAAATTGTTGCAGTCTACTTTGGCTTTTAGCAGTTTTCCCCACGAGTTGGCTCTGCGACAGCCCCACTACTGATGACGGCAATTGAAATCACCCGCTAAGATGTGTCTTCCACTGAGACTAGTTAGCTTGTGGATATCAGCCAGGAAAAGCTGTTTTCTTCTGGGATTTTCTCGGCCCCCTGGAAAATAACAAGAGTACACCGATGTCTTCCATCCATTTCTATTGAAAATATTAAAGCCGATAGTTTCAATTAGGTTTGTGATTGGAAGCGGTAGCAGAGAATGGCGAATTGTTTTATTAATGACCCCTCCCCCTCTGTTAACCGATCGATCGTTTCTATAGCAGTTGTAGTTGCATATATTAATTGAAGTAACGTTTTTCAACCAGGTTTCAGAGCAATTTTTATATATATTAAAACAATAAACTGTAGCAAATTTGAAGTCCCTGGGTCTGCTTTTTAGGCCCTGTACCGAAGGTACAAGAGCCTATAAGTTTTGTGCAAATGTATGTAACAGGAAGAACTAATTGTCGGAGACCCCCCAAAGTTACCCCCATTATGGTCAGGAGTGATAGAGGAGTCGATATAGCCATGTCCGTCTGTCCGTCTGTCCATCCGTCCGTCCGTCCGTATGAACGAAAGGATCTCGGAAACGGTAATAGATAGAGACTTCGTGTTTTTTGCATTCGACTAGGACTGCTCCGGAATTTCACAAGTTTATTTTAAAATTTTGCCCCTCCCCCCCCCTTCCCCATAAAATCACCCCTTAGGGTATAATTTCTTCGGCACAAAAAAAAATGGGTACATCAGTATAAAGTTAACGTCCTTCTTAGCCCAAATCAAAAATGTTCATCAAAATCGGATAATAAATGACGATTTTATAAGCAATTGAATTTGAACGACCCCCCTTTTCTTTTCATTCATATTCGCGCAGTGAGAAGTGGTCATGTGTTTGGTCATATGCTCGGGAAACATTTAATGTGTTTGTTAGGCGACCTGAACTGGTACAGGGCCTCTTACAGTCGGTTACGACCGACTGAAATTTCCTTACATGTTTTTTGTTAAATTGTCTTTAAATATATTTGGTACACAATTTTTTGATCCACGATTTTTATTTATTTCCTTTTTTTTTTTTTTTTTTTTTTGTTGTTGTAGATAATCTATAAATTAAGCCATAGCTAGGCCACAACCAATTGTAACTGAATATTTTGAATATTATTATTTGAGTCGTGTGCGTTTTAGTTCCTTAAGTCTAACTGAAACCCTCTGGTTGCAAACTTAGAACGCCAATGGCAGCAGTAACTTCAGCCGATGTGTTGTTCTTTTTTGTGCTCGAGTTCGTAGTTGTTGGCTCCAACATTGGTTAAACAATGCAAAGCTGAGCTCAGCTGAGTAATATAAAGCTGAGTATGTTGTCGAGCACTAGAAACCAAGTCCAAATATGCCATGGCATACTACGAATACCAAAGTGGTGGAGGTGGCTGCATGTGTGGATGGGTGGCAAGGCATAGGCGAAAAATGAAGACAGCGCAACCCAATAGTTAGAGTAGTTGCAATAGTTTGAGCTGAGGTGTACGCACATCAGAAGTTTGAGTTTGAGTACGAGTTTGCCTATGTAGTAGGTAAGTACAGTGTGGCATATTAGGAATGTTGACATGTTGCAAGTGTTATTGCTGTTGTTGTTCTTGCTGCTGCTGCTGCTGCTGCTGCATGCATGCTGCTGCTGCTGTTGGGAACTGCTATTTTGTATGCACTTTTGTTTCATTGTCCTTTGCCATGCTGTACTACTGTGTTTTAGTTTGTTGCGCGTTCTTGTCCTTGCCGTTGTAGTCGTTGGTGATGTTTGCCATTCCCGTCGTCGTCATCGTCGTCGTCATCATCTTCAACATCGTCATCATCATATGCAGTATAGTCCTTGCTGTTGATATTTTTGTTGTTGAACTGTTTACCTAATGACACTGTTACTTAGTACTTTATTATAACAAGCATTGTTGCCGCATTTGCTACATCTGTGCATCTATGCACATCTGTATCTGCATTCGTCTCTTCTCTCTATATATCCCTCAGCTGCAACTACCTATCCAAATGCTGTACATGTCCTTTGTACTCGTATTATTATTGTTGTTATGCGCTACCACAAAGCACTGCGCCAAGTTTAATGAAAAGTCATTGAACGAATGCTTTTAGTTTTTCGTTTGTTCTTCTTTATTTTTATGTAGATACAAGTCTAAACTTATTTTTCTTTTCTTGCTTTCCTACGTATGCTCTCAAATATCTTTGCTGCTTTAACTTGCTTTGATGTTGTCCTTTGGCGTGGCATCTTCTTTTACGCAAATGCATCACAATGAAACAATAATGAAAAATAGCTGCAACATTTGTTGAAAAAAAAGAATGAGCTGAATGGGTCAACTGTTGATATTTAGTTTGTATTGCTAAGAATTTGAGCAATAATTTATTTGAAGATCGTCGATGGTTCTTTGAGAATCATTCAACTGAATAGTGGAAAGCACTACAGGCTTCTCTGAAATCATTTTAACTGCAGAAACTTGTTCAGATGTGAAATACATGCAAAAGTTCGCGTAATGTCTTCTAACTTGTGAAATATTCATTTGATTTGGTCCTAAAAATGATAGTCAAGGATGAAAGCAAGCATGAAAGGCGTGTGCACTGTGTTACCAGAACTTAGTCCCAATTTTCAATTTTATAAGATTATAACCACAGACCACAGTTGGTCTAATTTCTTCGCTGAAATCATTAAAGACAGAAAAATAATTGATGTCATAGATGCGAGCAGCAAAGCGTGTAGAGTTTCGTGAAACCAGTGAAAGTGTGTAGAAGTTTCGTGGCAAAAAAATATGCTATACAGAAAATCAGGAAAAAACCGTACAGCCTTCTAGCATCAATGTCCGTTTATGCCAATAATTTACCCCAAAACCCTGGTTCAAATAAATATAGTAAAACTGGGAACGAATTATCTCATAGGCACACTTACTTGTAGCTGCTTGAAAGCCGTAAGTCTACAATCGAACTTTTCAAACGATCGAACTTTTCGAAATATCTGCTGAAACTTGTTCCGAATACAAGTTAAATATAAATTAGAGCTCAACACGAATGTATTCTTTTGCATTCGTTTCTTTGCCATTTCATTCCATTACTTACATACTAAGTTGGCCTTCAATCGTCTAGTAGGCACAGTTCTCTCCATACTTGGTCAAGAGCATCGTTCGTCGTTTAATATGACGTTGTTCAACAATCCAATTTGGGTCTGCCATGTTAAGCATGCGTGTTGGAGCTCTTTCGTCCATTCGAATTAGGTGAACAGCGCAGTGCAGCCGCTGGAATTGTATGCGCTGAACTATATCCACATCATCGAATAGCTAATACAGCTATCGCCGATGCTTTTAAACGCTTTCAAAGCCGTTTCATCTGAGTTCATCACATACAGTAGGACCGGGAGTATCAGCGTCTTATAGATCTTGATAGGACTTTACTTCAAATATACTTTCTAAGCCGAAATAGCATACATTGCAAGCGTGATCCTTAGACCGATCTCCAGGCTGACGTTGTTGTTGCTGGTTATCTCGGATCCAAGATACACGAAGTTTTCTACAATACTGAAGTTGAAGTTCTCCATCGTCCCAGACCGTCCAAGACGCTATGACGGCGTGCGAGAAGACAACAAGTACTTCATCTTGTCCTCATTCACCTCTAGACACATGAGCTGAGACTGTTTTTCAATCTCTGAGAATGCCTTGCTGACTTGCCGTTCCTGCATGCCGATGATATCGATGACAACGCTTTGTATGTGTAATAGCGTCATCATGCAAAGACGAACAATCGGTAGTTGGTCTCCTTTCTTAAAGATAGGACAGAGAACACTGAGATTCCAGTCATTGGGTATGCGTTCATCGGACCATATCTTGCATAAAACTTGGTGCACACTCCTAACCAACTCTTCGCCGCCGGTCTTAAATAACACAGCTGGCAGCCCATCAGAGCCTGCCACTTTGTTGTTTTTTAGCTTTTTAATAACTGAATCGACCTCATTATAGTACGGTGGCTCTACAATGATGCCATCACTAACTGGTGGTTTCGGTGTCATTTCTCTTTCGACGGAATTGTGCGCTTCATCGCCTCAGAGTAGGCTGGAGAAATGACTCCTCCATAATCTCAGTGATTCCTGTTCATCCGTTACCAGATTTCCATTGTCATCCTAACAGAAAGTTACTCCGTGTTTAAAACCTTCAGTCAGACGCTTGACTTTTTAACAGTATATATGCCTGTATATATGGCTCGATCACACTTCTTTGACTGATGCTTTGATGTTTCCTTTTCAATGAACTACTACAGCAAATATTTGTGTGAATTTGAATTTACATTCGGTGTTGAACAATAACTTTATGAGTCTGTCTACTATTTTTAGGCCCTGTACCGAAGGTACAAGAGCCTATTGGTTTTTTGCAAATGTATGTAACAGGTAGAAATAATGGTTGGAGACCCTCCAAAGTTACCCCCATTATGGTCAGGAGTGCTAGAAGAGCCGATATAGCCATGTCCGTCTGTCCGCCTGTCCGTAGTTATGAACGAAAGGATCTCGCAAACGGTAATAGATAGAGACTTCGTGTTTTTTGCATTCGACTAGTACTGCTCCAGAATTTTACAAGTTTATTTTAAAAAGTTTGGTCATAAGCTCGGGAAATATTTAATGTGTATGTTAGTAATCCAAACCTGGTACAGGGCCTCTTACAGTCGGTTACGCCTGACTGTATTTTCTTACTTGTTGTTTTTGATTTAGGTCGGATTGAAATGCAAATATTTTTAAACAAACTTCAAACTATTTCCTCTTAATATACAGCTTAATAGATTTCAATGTTGCAAGCTTTCAGAGTAATATTTAACTGCTTGTGCTGGCTGTCACAGTTTAAACACCGTAGAGATACATTCATGAATATTAATAAATGCACTCGGTATGTTCCAGATGCAATTTAGTCAAGTGTCCTGAAGCAGAGCGATAGCGTGTGAGATGTAGCGATGAGGTACAGCAAGTATCACATCATAGTTCTTGCATTGCATTGTAAACGGGCTACATAAATCGCTCAGGTGTAACACAATGTCGAGAGTTATTCGTACTGAAAGCTACACCAGACTGACCTGCCTACAGGCAACATCCATCCTATACGCACGTTATGCTATCACGCGCTTGGCATATGTGATGCACTGTACACTCACTGGCTGGCCTGTGGCAACATCATTTTGGCTGCGAGAGCTACGTGCAACATAAAGAGTTGGAATGATATTTCCGCTGGTTGAATGGCAGTCTGTTGGCCGGTGGCATAGAGAGACAGAAAGATTCATTAGTAAATTCATATTGTATACGACGCATCCGGCACATCCAGCTTTGTGTCATGCAGGACCACACAGAGGACACTTTCTGCCGAATGCAATGCAATGGCTTTTATTGGAACGGATTGAGCACTGTTGGCAAAGAGCTTATGCAGAAATGCACAGTTTTTATTAATACAATTTTTTATAAATAATTAAATTTCTAATCACCTACATCCAAAAGATAATTTGTTAAAAAAATTTTTTTTTTTTTTTGGCTTAGACATTATTGCTAAATGTTACAAAGAGAAACTATCCTGTAGCCATTATCACTTTCACAGAAATAATTATTAAATAGTTCTTAAAGCAGGACATTAATTTAATGCAACAAAAATGACCACCAATTTAAAGTTCTTTGTTAACACCGTTCCGCACTTCACTTGTTTGCCAAATTGTTAAAATAAAAAGGGCTGACTCCATGCATACAAAACAGAACACGTTTTAATTTTATGTTTTGTATGAAATGGGTTTAAAAAAAAAAAATTGTGTGATATTGCTTAGGGCTTGTTTTCACAGTTTGATTCCGCTTGACCGAATGCCACGTTTTTCATTACGAGTTACCTTTTTTTTTTCTTTTGATTTTATTTGAAAAGAATTGCACACAGCAGAAAAATTATTAAATATTTATGCAGCAATTTTTTCTTTAATTTCACTTTTCCTCTTCATATTTGAGCTCGATAAAAATAAAAAACTTGCTTTTCTTTTTTTGACAGTGCATCTGTATCTTAATGTCATTCAACTTCGCCACTTCGAGACTGTGCAACTGGCAGCGCTTTAGCAGTTATACACAGTTTTTATTTTTTTTATGTCACCGTAAAGAAGAAGCCAGTTTGGTGTCACTAGACTAGCTTTTATAGCGCTTCAGATCTAGTGACAGATGCACATGATTCAATCGCATCAGCATTTGATGCAGCTCAGGAATATAATCAGAAAGTTTAATAGATTATTTTATTTAAATTATATATTATTAGAGCTGAAGCCAGCGGGTTTATGTGATTGTGGAGCCAATCATTGTCTCTTGTGCTATGACGATTTATTTCATTCATTATAGTCGGTATATCCGGCTAACGAAGGATCACGAGGAGACACGCAGTATCTTATTCTGCAGCCTTTGAACACGTTGTATATTAGTTTTAGAGGCGGTGCCTCAAAGTTGTAGTCCGTATTTCCATGAGTAAAAAGCGATTTAAGCATACCGAAGTAAGCCGTAGGTAGGTGTATCACGGCCACAGCTATATTGTTTTTCTTCAAAAGCATCAAATATGTGATGAACGACTTTATGGACTTGCTCTGGAGTGCCATGCTGACAATCTGTAATAATATTCTGAACATTTAACATTGGCAGGAAATATTCTGTCAGGAAATATTCTTTCGAATATCTTTGAGAATTTTGGCAATAAACTTATCCTTCGGGCTTTCCGGTCTTTAGTATCATCGTAATTACAGCACATTTCCATTGGACGTAGCATGGAGTTGAATAAAAGTACAAGGTGCAGCACAGCTTGAACAGACAGAACCTTAACAATCCCTCTATCAATATCATCATATCCTGGGGCTTTCCGCGGCTTGAGTGCCTTGATTTGTACTTTTACTTCTTCGTATGTGACAGATCGAATGTTGGTTTGGTCGAAGGGTTTTCTAGATTGTCCGCAATAGTTTCGGCTTTCTCCTCGTTAGAGCGATACCATCTACCGTTTTGCATTCGGATAGGTATGTTCCGTAAAGGTTGTCTTTTGATCTTACTGATAAACCTCCACATTGGTTTGGGTTTGTGTGGATCCGCATATGCAGCAACTCGTTTCCACGCTCTGTTGTCGACTCTGTTAGACTGCGCTTGAGTTTAAACAGGAGTTACATGTGCCCGATGCGGATACTTAGGACAAAGAGGACGCTGCTTCAGTGAATCATCATCTGCATCATCAATGTCATCGCAAGATTGTACCTCCACGTTCAGATTTACCAGATGATCAAGTTTCAACCGAAAGCGTTCAATATTTGTGTACTGTTGCAGAAGTTTCCGATTTGGGACCTAAACTCGACGATCAATAGATTGTGGTCAGAGCTTACTTCCGCGACATCAGTTATTGCTAGTCAGGACGAAGAAATCCCTGGCTAAAGTTTTGAGATAATCACAAAGAACTGGCTTAATAGTGTATTCCAATGTATTTTTCTCTCCTAAGTCCGAATCCGTAGTCATTATTGACAGATTAACTCACAAAACTTAAGAAGTAATACATTTTGAAATCCTGTTAGAATCGTTCTCCTTGCTTTTCACTAAAGTCTCCCAGATTTGAGAAAAGTTATACACGTGAGAATCTAAGAAATGTTGCATTTAGTTCATCAAACAATCCATAGTTCTATCGGCTACTAATTTTTTTTTTAAATTCAAACTTTTATTAGTTCCTAAAAAAAAGTTCCAGAACGTTCTTGTAACTGTCCCAAGAGTTTCTATTTTTATTATCTAGGTTTTGTGCAAGTGTATGTAACAGGTAGAAATAATGGTCGGAGACCCCCCAAAGTTACCCCCTTTATGGTCAGGAGCGATAGAGGAGACGATATCCGTCTGTCCGTCCGTATGAGCGAAAGAATCTCGGAAACGGTAATAGATAGAGACTTCGGGCTTTTTGCATTCGACAAGGACTACGCCGGAACTTTACCAGTTTCTTTTAAAATTTTGCTAATCTTTGTTGTGTAGCCTTATACCCTACTACTAGCCAAGTTCCCTACTGCTGTAGAGCTGCAGTTGCTCAAATTCGACGTCCGCGGGCCAGTTTTCTCACCCGAATTCTAGTTTGAGTTAGAAATTAATTAAGGTTATGTCAATTGGTATTGTATTTATTGATTGATATTGTAGTGGAGAATGAAGTATGTTTCGGTTTGAGCTGAGGATATCTGGTTAGCCTAAGTTATATCCGGTCTTCAGTTGATTGCGATTAAGTTATAAATTCTAGCCAATCTGTCGGTTATGAGTACGGATTTAAGCTTTGGAAAAATCTATTAGAATACAAATTCGTATTTTCGAACAGTTTTTTGAGATTATCTCCAAATCTTTAGCCAATCTGATACATCTGAGTACGGATTCGGATTCAACCCGAGAAATTAAATGCAAAATAGCTTCTCGTTACGGACTTTTCACATCACAAGCCACTATATATTAATTCTAGAAGGAATAACTAGGCCGAATACAGTCAAAGCACAGAAGTTTCACTCTAATGTATTATTAAAAATCCATAACCTCTCTGGTATATTTGTAATCGAATACAAAATAATTTTTGTGTCAATTTAAATTTCAATTTATCTCCACTAGATTGGCCCATTCTCGCACTGTGCTCCGTTATGGAACTTTTCATGGATACAATGGAGTCTCATGATCGCCGAACATTATCTTTTGATGTAACTGTCGAATCGCTACCACATCTTTTAAAGTTCCGCCAACCTATTTAGAATTTCGTTAGTATTTATTTTATAAATTTTAATTTTTATTCATTTTCCTAATTCACCACAAAAACCTTCACCGAAGTTTTGACGTTGACAAATTTTCGATATATTATGGCTTGCTATGAAATATAAAAATCCGATAACGAAATAAAACTCTTCCATTGATTTTTACATATTTTTTGTTCTTCTAATGCATTGCTTTTCAAGCTTTTGTAGGGGTTATACGGAGGTATGCCTCCTGTTAAGCATTACAAACTCTCAGATAAAATGACAAACAATTGAAATCTTTTTCTGCACTATTTCAAAATAAAAAAAATGTGGTCAAAATTTCACTCAGTCTTGTACATGTCAACGTATTTTATTAAATTTTTCTTTTGTATTGCGAACTTTTGCGCACTACTGTACTATTTTCATTTAATGCTTCTGGTATGCCATGCACTTACTTAACAATCACTCTCACATGATGTCACTTGACAAATTTGTCTAAAACGCGCATTTCTTGTCGTGTCCTGTCCTGTCCTGTCCTGTGCTGTGCTGTGCTGTCGTCCTGCTATTGTAACTTGCTGCTATGGCTTTTTGCCTTCTGCTGCTGTCGTCAAAGTTCTGCTTTAAGCTGCTTTGCGTGTAAGCTGTTTGCCATTCGAATATTTATGAAAGCAATGCTAATAAAGTGTCGCATTCATGCATGCAACCGTGCCACCGACTCCGGCGCTTTTTCTGACTCTGACTCTGCATCTGCTTCTGCTTTGAATTCTGATTCTGACTCCGTTCGGTGACGGTTACGGTGACGGTTACGGTTACGCCGTTGTTGGCTCTCTGCCTTCTAGTACACGACGGTTTGCGTGGCTGTTTCGGTAAGCTGCTACGTTAGATGTCCACGAGATTTTACATAATTTCATACACGAACGCATCCTTATATAATTTATTGCATTGCAATGGGCCGTCATAGCACATTATACGGAAATTCGAACAGTTCTGTGAAGGGTTGAAAAATTATTTGGAATGCGCCATTGTTGCTTGTTGAATGGCAAATGAAGCGCATAAAAATACAAATAAAATAAATAATGTTGTACGATACCTCGCCTAGCTTAAGCTGCGAAATGTGTTCCTAGTAGAGGTACTGATCTGTGACTATGATGCATATGCAGCTTCAGAGGCATGCAATCTTGCAACTGACGTGTGACTGCATCATAATACATGCTAAACTGCAAAATGGCACAAGTGCAATAAATATATATGTCTGCAGCATAAATAAGCAACTCGCAGAGGCACACAGAGGTGCATAAACAAAATATATACATAGATATATATTGATAACCTGATAGATCTGCTTAGGAAGTAGTCAAACGGAACAAGTATTAAAAATGATTTTGCTTGAACAGTTTGCAATATTGTATCTTAAAATAGACGCAATATGTTTCAAAAATCATTTATATTTTTCTCGTAAAATTGTTAACTGCTAAAAATATATTCATGTGCAGATGTGCAGCCTTTTTATTTTAACAAAATCGCTTGGAATCAGTAGAAAACAACGACGACAACATATCTTCAACCTGAACGGCCTGAAGCAGCCTTCGTCAATTATATAACAAAATGCAAAGAAATATTAAAAAATCAGTCTTTGGAGGATAGGAAAGATTTTATGGAAAACAAAGGCAATATGGAAGAACATGCAGTCAATTGCAAAGAAAACGTTAAGAAAAAATATTTCAACTATCAAGGCTAGTTACAGCTCCAGTCTAGCATAAGTCGAAGACCAACTGAGCAGCGTTGAAACCGTAGCAGAAGCATCTCCACCGATCCGCCTACTGAAAATGAAATAACTCTGATCTTAACCAAGCTAAAAAATAAGAAATCTGTTGGGACAGTTGGCTTACCAGTGCCCTCTAACCCATTATTTGTGAGGCATGGATATCTGCGATCATCCCGAATGAAGGAAGGAGGTGGAGAAATTTACTATTCGCAAATACACAAAATACATCAACATCTTAACCAGAATGTCGCCAACTTAAACACTTAATTACGGCGTAAACGGATTGGGTTCCGACCAAACCGGTCTTGTGTAGATCATATAAACACACAACACTTCATAGTGGACTGATTATTCCGAGTAGAGATTCCCGTTATATCTACTTTTTGTGAACTTCGAACGCACATATCACAACATCAACAGAAACGTGATATATAGGTCACTGAGCAGCTGTGAAGCGCTGACAAAATCATTTAAAGGCAATAACTGCAATAATTTCACCATAAACAGAGGTGGTCCAGCAGACTTGTATACTCTCAACACTCCTTTTATTAGTGGTCCTCGACGTTGTCATAAAGCGTACAAGCGAGGAGGGAGTACCATTATTTCTATAGTGGAGACTTAATCAGAAGCTTAGTAACTTAGACTATGCTGATGATATCTGCTAGTGGTGCTGCAGCAAAGCTGCGGAGTCTGGAAGCTAATGTTCTCAAAAACGAAGTTCATGCATCTGCAAACAACTCACCATTGAAGTCTTTGACAAGTTCCCCTATCTTGGCAGCTTTATTACAGCAGATGGGAATGCAGCCATAGGTTCAGCTACACGTATATGCAAACTGCAAATTGCTTTTCGAAGCCTGTACATGGTGTGACGCTCTGGATATGCTTTTTTTACTGGATTAGATTTGACTAAACAGTTGGCCGAAAATAAGTTGAGCAAGATGCGTAAGAATAAGCGTTGTATCCGCTAGGAAATACATTGAGCACGTGGCAGAATAGTAAGCGAATCTGTGTTTGCCTTTCGCCAAGATGTCACATTGGTCGCTAACTACACAAAGCCAGAAAAAATTGTCTATGCCTTGTCCTAGATGCATTGCAACAACGCGATTTAACAAGAGACTAGTAAACCACAAATAATTATGGAATACAATCGTACGAAAGCTGGCGTAGACACAATGGTTCAAATGCTTGGCATTTGCACGTGCAACCGAAAAACTCGCCGGTGGCCATTAACAATTGGTAGATGTGTCGGCATTGGCTCGTGTTGTATACTGAAACGCATGGGATCATCAGACGTCGATTACGGATTAGCCATATCAATCGCTGGCCTCATGTTCGCAATGCGATGCTGGATGTGTTAGGCATAAGTAGCTCTCCATCGAGTGAGCCGCCGCCACAATTTCAAGCAATTCAAGGAACAAGGGGAATCAAAGGAAAGTGTTTGTTCTACGCATTGAAGAAAAGACAACGTGTCATCCGCAAGTGTTGCTTCCTTTGTATGTGATACACACTGTGTCACGGTCACAAAAAGCCCTGTTTGTCAAGAGCTGTTAAGAGGGTATCTTTGAATACCAGGTGATAACTTAGGTAAAAAAAGGCTTCCACGCTTTCATCGTCTAGAGTTCAATTAAGAATTGAATTTGAATTTGTGCTATATAGAAAATTTGATTTCGAGTTTTGTGTCACTTTTTTCTGCCAATAATATTCGAAACTTATTCTACATAGGCCACGATTTGCTCAACATTCTAATCTAATAAATTTATTTTAGAGAGCAAGTTCAGAAGTACAGAAATATATTTTGTAGAACAGAGAAGATTTACAAACGAAAAATGAATGATTTGTAAGTAAAATGCTTTGCATTGCTCGGCGATTTTAGTTGTAAATAGTTGGTGGTCCTTTTTTTATTTCAACAGTTTGGCCGAAGCACTTCGTTGCTACAATAGCGACAGTCCATCCGCGCTTGCTAATACGCCTATGGGCAGATTGCTGCAGCCTTTGACCAGTGAACTGGCAGACCTGGGCACCATTTTGAAGCGAGCGCGCAGTATTCAAATGCGCGAGCAGTTCGAGCGTGAAGCAGCTGAGTATGAGGAAGAGTTGCGCGCCATGGGCATAGCCGTTGTATACAATGGATACAGGGTGTGCAGCAAGATGAATTCTAGACGTGATCATCAGGGTTACTAGAAGAAGAAGTTAGGGCTTTTAATGTATATGTTTATTATTTAATATTTGAAATATATATTTTTTTTTTTATTTTACAAAAATTGAGAAAATCCTTTTCTTTTTCTTTTAAATCTGTAGGAAATTATTTAGTCACAGATAAATTATTATGGAAATGTCGGTAGTCATCCTTCACAGTCGACCATATACAACGTCGTTTTGTAGACATTTTCGAGTTGAACTGTTCATCTGAAAGTCGGACTCAGCGAAATTTTCTCTGATTATTGAAAAAATTATATTATTTCAGCAAGTGCCGCACTGTTACATGCATTGAATTTTATTGGATATACTAAATAGAGTACCCTGACTTAATTGTTTTATTATATTTCTGTGCACAGGCTCTTGCATTCCAATGTATAACCCGCAAGACCTCATAATTTTTTTGTTTAATGACGATACAGTCATCCTGGAAGATAGGAAATGTGCTCTATACAAATTCAAGCTTCAAGGGGGTAGGGGTTTTTTTAAAGACGAACACTCTCGTCGGAGGCGTTTTTTTTTTTGGGCTTGTAGTTTGCAATTAGACTACGTCTTACCAGTTCGTTACAGGTTGGTCCACATCCATGCCACTGAAAGTTCGCACATCCATTACTGATACTAGAAAGCGACGAATGTTGACTAAGTGGTCTACCGGACTACTCAGTTGCTGCAATGAAAAGTTTCGCTTTAAATTAATTTTTAAAACTTTTTATTAAGCCTTATACTAATTATTAATATAAAAGATTATAAATCAGCATTAAGAAACCAATCAAAAGTGCATACATATGTGACTTGGTTTGCGGATTCTGAGTCAACAAGGCTCTACACTCCTTGAGTAGAGTGTGTACAAGTGTGCAAGTGTATATTTCATTTGAGTGAAACTTTCATTTAACTTACGCTGAGCACACTCGAATGAGCGAATAAACGAGTGGTGGCAATGGATGAGGTGGGCTGCGGCTTGGCAGGCAGTCAATTCCCGTACTCGAAGATCAAAAAGAAGAAGAAGAAGAAGATGAAAAAGCTTGTAAAACTTATGAACTTCAACTTCAACTGCTTCTACGAGACTAAAGCTACAATTCCATTTTATTGCGCTGCAGGCCGCTGATATACGACTATGAGTATGTACGGGTACGGGTATGGGAACGTTTACGGGTACAGGATATGCACATGCTGGCAGTTAGGCAGCGAGGCGTAAAGGCATTTGTAGGCGTGGCAGCTGCAGCAGCAAAGTTCTGAGATTTTTATGAGATTGCTAACATCAAACTGAATACACAATGCTGCAACCGCCGCCGCCGCCAACATAACCGCGACTGGTAGAGTAGGTGCAGGAGCAGATCGGTGCACGTTGATAGCGTTGATAGTAGCATTCGTTTGGTATGTTGGTGGTGTTGGTGTTGGTGTTGGTGGTGGCACTCGTTTGTTCATTGCAGCAGTGACTGCTGCTAATGTGCTGGAATGTCGCTTTAAAAGCAAACTTTGCCACTTATTTCACTTGAAAGTTAAGCGTTGAGAGAACGAATAACGACAGACGAACAAACGGACAGACGAACAGCCATATAATATGGTTTGAGTTGGCCAAGACAACATACTGCGAGCGTCGAAAAGATATAATGTTGTACTTTTATATTTTGTTTCCTGCTGCTTCTTGCTGCATTGTCTATAGACGACATTGCAGCGTAGTCCGCGTGATATCGGCGACGTTCTTTCAACGGCGGACATTGCTGATAATAATGATGCTACTATGCTCGACTGCTGCGCTGCAGTTTTTATTTCTTGTTCTTGCAAACATTTTTACTATTATGACTCTTGTTCAGCATTTTCTTAACCAATGCGTAGTGGTGCATCCTTTGTTCTGCGTGCTTATTGTTGTTGCCATTACTGCTGCTGCAGCAGCAGGAGTGATTTAAGCTACGGTTTGTGCTTCTATTGCATAGTTTTCCGCTTGGTATTTATGTGTCTATATGCGCTACACGTACAAAGTGTGTTTTGCATTATGATTTCGCGTTTGAGTTTGCCTCAACGCCTTGAAGTAGACTATAAAAAATGTGCTCACATATATGCTGGATCAGTACGAGGAGGTAAGTCATTCGAGCCATGTTTATACAAACAGTCAGACTGATAGACGGACAGACAAGCATGTCTATAAAATTCTATTCTTCTACTCTTCGTAAGAAAATACAAGCAATTAACCCGATTTTTGTAAATTTTTTTGTTTCTAGTTTTGTTTAATATTTTTTATTAAAATTAAAAGTTCAAACATTTTTCAATTTAATTGGGGGACGTTCCCCTAAGTCACACTGTAGACCGCCTCTGCTATAAATGTGACACAAACGCATCGTCGGTTCCCCGCGAGATTGTTAGCGCCAACTAATACAAAAACACACACACACACACACTCAGGCAGCTTAGCTAGCTTACAGCATCAGGTGTGTGGCGTAGTATCGCACTTTTTTCAAATGATTTTATTTCTCCCAATGTCCTTTACATATGTAAGTAATCTCATCGTTGAGCAAACGAAGATTTTTTTTTTGGTTTTATATTAAAAATTAATAAGTCGTATTAATGTAGTCTTAAAACCTTATAAAAGGCAACTTAATCAGACAAAAATAACTAAATAACATATTATATAGTACACACATATATATTATAACTAATACATTTATAGAAAAGCTATACTGGAAAGGTCCTGTCGATGACATCGTTTTAAACTTCTCTTTTTGGCTGTGGAACGTGTTCTTTTCGCATTCAGTCGTCGAGCCAATTTTTTCGGGTGGTACGCAAGGCTTACCTTGTATCGCCTCGCTTGTGACTGTATGACGTCGCCAACTTTAGGCACTCCATTTCGATGTCCCTGGTGCGCATGTATGGCTCATCATTCTTAGTACTTATTGTCTGTAATTTTCTTGCTCGCTGAAAGATCGGCATCGAAGTGCTAATAAGTCTAGGCACGTATGTGTGACATATGTCTAAAGTAGACAGGCGGCTTAGTTTTGAGGCAAGCTCAAATGTAAGCCAGATCGTTAGCGTATAAAATATTTTATTTTCTAAGTGACGAGAGGTCTTTCAGTATATTGTAAAAATTTAATTAAAACAATCAACTTGCAACAGTTTTCGTTTGAAATTCCTTTCTACACTTTGATAAAAGTTAGGCGAAATATATTTGGTTTAATTGAAAAAACTGTTGCCTTCAGCACTAAATGAGTCGCATAGTTGCACAGAACAAGACTATAAAGCATACATACAAACTTTTATTAAGTATTGCACTTTTAATATTTACAGGACTCACTAACAAAAAATTTTTGAATACATGTTCATAAGGAGCTGCATAATATAGTTTATTTTCGTAAATATTCTCAGTAGTTATTATATATTTATGTCTAGAAAATAGTTTGCAACAATAAAACTTTCAAATATTTCGAGGCTTAAATTTACAAATTTAGTCCTGCCGTCCACTTATATGTATCAGATTTCATTTTGTTGCATATTATATCCAACAAATGTTTTATATATTTTTAAACGATATTTGTTTTAATTAATTTGAACGTATCGCACAACTTTCAATAATGATAAGCTTGAATTTGTCGTAATTTCTTTTTTTTTTTTTTATAATTGATTAATTTGAAATTAATACGCAATAAATATTTTATTGCAATTAACAATCTCAACAACATGCGTACCTATGAAAATATATTTTTGCACAAACACACACACACACACACGCACACACACACAGAAAAACGAACGTATAATATCGCACACAGATACACTATTAATACGGATATAATTAATTAAAGTGACAAGTGAGCTCAAGTTGTTGCTGGAGCTATAAGTCCAGCATATTTGTGTAACAATGACTGCAGACACAAAAAATTGTTAAACAAAAAAGTAAACAAACAAATAAATAAATCTGTGCATAAATAATTCACACCTCTTTAACTCGGGATTAAATTTTAAATTATTTTCAAAATGAAGAAAACTAAAGCGCGCTGCAGCAAGACTTGCTGTGTTTTGCATAAATAATATTATATACCCTACATACATAAAGTAAGTAGAGAATTTTTAGTTTTGAAAATGTTTGCAGGATTTGTGCTCCGGAGTCGTTTCGTCATAATTACTTCCCCATTCCTGCGCCTCTTAAGTAAGCGCCTGGACTCTCAATACTCGCATATACCAAGGTGCGAGCATTTTCGGAGCACTTTTGCTGGAAGGACTCATAAATTATGGCTTTGTACACATTAACTTTGTTCAACAAACATAATTTGTTATTGCTGTTCAAGAGCCATCCTTTCGCTGAAAGATTTCACTAATCAGCTGATATGCATCTTGAAAGTGAGTCGCCTATCTAGATAGACCGCCAGGTATTCTTCTCCAGGCTGATGGTCCAGAAGCTGCTTCTGGAGTCATACTCCCGGTCAGTCATCCCGCACTTGTCAAGCTTTATACTGATGTTCCAGCGTTTTTCCCATTGATATAGTTGGAGTGCATCGGTTGCAATGTAAACACATTTATTTCTGGTCGGGATGGCTGTATGGTCAGCAAATGTAGCGATCATTAGGTCATCCGGGTCATCTATAGGAATCAATGAGCCTGTGTGCATATCGCTGGTGAATACTGAGTAAAGCGTTGGCCCCAGTACGCTTTCTTGTGGCACACCAGCTTTTATTTCTCTGACTGATGACTCCTGCCCATTCAGGACAACAGCGAAAGTCCTATCTGTCAAATAACAGCTGAGGCGGCGGTATACCCTTGAGTTCAAATAGGAGGCCATCATGCCATACTCTAGCAAATGCCTGTCTTATATCAAGATAAGAGGCCACCACGTACTCTTTGGCTTCATACCCGTCTATAATGAAATTTACTACCCTATTCAGTTGTTCTGGAGTTCCTTGGGACTTACGGTATCCAAACTGAAAGGGTGGTATCCCAAGTATTCTTGTTAGGAGGCACTTTTCTAAGAGCTTGGCTACGTTGGACAGCAGACTGATTGGTCTATATGATGCCAAGGACGAGGGCTTTTCTAAACTTGTAAGTCATACAAATCCTAGCCTTCTTCCACAGTAATGGGATGTGTTCTAGTCTCAACACCGCATCAAAGATTAGGACCAGAAACAACACCGCTTTGGCTGGCAAAGCCTTGAGTGTGATATTATCAAGCCCTTCCTCTCCTGTGGCCTTCTTGATCTTCAGATCCTTTATGTGTGCCTAATTTCTTGAACAGTGATGGGTGTGATTGGAGCTGACCAGGGTTGTATAGCGTCGCCTAGACAATGCGTTTTCTTTCATCTGTGTTGTAGTTAAAGGGCCGGAAGCGGGCCTCTAAATCCTCAGCGATTGCTTCCTCACGTTCCTTTGGGGACTGAGTCCAAGAACCATTCGCATTCCTGATGCAACATTTTTGAGCCACATGCTGTTTATATCTCTTAGCCAGAGTCCATAAGGAATGTTGTGTGCTCGCATCTGTGGTGATATTTTCTAGCAAGCGATCCGCGTCCTTCTGTCTCTGTACCGCTAAAATCTTCTTGATTATTTTGGCGACTCTGCCTGTAAACCCTGTCCATAATTGGATCCCGGCTGCGGTAGTACTGTCGCCTGAGTCTCCTTTTCACCAACAGCAGTACTTCTTTAGCTGATGGAAGTCTGTTTTGTAGCCTTGGTAATTGCGTTGAGCTTTCAGTTGTAGCAATAAGGGCAGCCGTGTTTACCTTATTAAAGAAGATCGCGTAAGCATTTTTAATGTCTTGTGGTTAATGGATCTCGAGGTTTAGATCAAGAGTCTCTTCAACCTCCCGGCGACATGTGGCTCCATGTTAACACTCGGTGGCAGAAGTCGTGCCTTAGGTGTTTTGATCTGCGAGGTGTAGTTCAAAGTCCCCACAAGGGGCAGGTGGTCCGATTTCTACTATTTCATCTCTAATATTATCTAGGAGGCAAAGTGCTAAATTATTATCATGGTTGTGAAGTCTGCTTATGTAATTTTGAGAATGATTTTTTATTTCGTCTCTTACAAAAGGATATAATTCTCATTGCCATAGACTGGTATCTTTGCAAGATTTCAATGTTTGAGTGACTAGCAGTTCCCCATAGTTGTATAGCAGATGTCTAAAGATGTTTGAGAACTGTCTTGTAAGGAAGAATTGTCTTTCCAAAGTAAGTTGAGAACGAGTACCTAGTAACCAGTACATTTTCCGATTTTGTGCTTTGAGCTGCTGTTGCTTTGATTCTACGATCGAAGTGTGATCCCAGATATTTTACTGTCTCCTTAACCATTTAAAGTTACTGATGGACATTTTCCTTTCCTTAAAGAAAATAATATCTGAACGGATTTCTGTGTATTTTGCATTTTCCTGTAACTCTGAGAAAGTAAGACAGACATATTGGCAAACTCATCTGGCATGCTGAGTCTAACAAAATGGTGTACCTCAGCTGTATTTTCTGCATCACACTCCGAATTTAGTTGAAAAACTGACTCTTTCTCCTCATTACTTCTGCAGCGTTGCCCATTGCTGTCAATTATTATAGTAGATCTCTTTGTTGGTCGCTTCAAACACTAGGCTATAGTCAGTGTCGGCTGTAAATGGGTCAAGATTTCTTAAATAACTGGTTGTAGCATCATTTTTAACTTTTCATAATCTCCTCTTTAAATCATTGGTCGTCTTATTAAATCGTCTTTCACCGGTCGGACTACGAGTTATATGCAATATCTTCCGTAGACTTCTTTTTTCTTCAATCTGTGCTCTTACCTGAAGAGGAAGAAATGATGGCCTGATTAAGTTTCCATGTACTCCGTCATCGCGTCTTGGACGGTCAGTGACGATGGAGAATTTTAACTTCAGTATTGGAGAAAACTTCGTCTATCTTGGATCCAAGATAACCAACAACAACAACGTCAGCCTGGAGATCAGGCGAAGAATTACGCTTTCAAATAGATGCTATTTTGGGCTGAGCAATCAAATATGAAGTAAAGACCTCTCCCGAAAGACAAAAATCAAGATCTATAAGACGCTAACGCTCCGGGTTCTATTGTATGGCGCAGAGGCATGGACCGTGATTGAGCCAGTTGAAACAGCATTGGAAGTCTTCGAAGATTCTTCGTAGGATTTTCGGTCATTTTAGACTCGGCGACGAGTTTAGGTCCCGAACGACTGTCAAAGACATGCCTCATTCTGGAGGTTGATAATATAAAGAAAATCGTTGTTCAGAGAGATCGATCATATATTGGTGATGTCACACAGAAGCTTACATAAGATTATTCATTCATGTATATCATTTTTTTTAAATGCTATCTGCATAACCTTTAGATACTTCCTTACGATAAGAATTATATTTGCTTCTGCACAAGAACTAAAAAGCCAGCAACCACAACTGTCCTAGCAAGGACATTTTGTACATATTGAGCAACGTGTATACGTTTGAATGAATAAACAATTTGGCAAAAGCATTTAAATGCACATTTACGCATAATTGAGTGACCGCAAAGCATGCTGCAAATACTCAACAATATGCACAAAATATACGAGTTTATATTGAAATGATAAATCAATCGCTCAATCATTCATCCAATCAATTAATCAATCGATCAATCAATCAATCAATCACTCAAGCACAAATATCTCAAGCATTTTGAATTATCTTTTAATTCCGAACGCATCGCGCAATCATTATTGGCATCTTCAGTGGCTTCTTCATTATTTGACCATCAATTATGCGAAGCATGTAACTAATAGAATTATTGTATGTGCAGCAGCCACAGAAATGATGAAGGCTGATAAGTATCTACAGCTTGATGAGTTAGATAAAAGCTTTTGCTATAGAATCCGTCCATGTATTATACGTTTCGCACCACATGCATATAATATTCATTAATTATTAATTAGTCGTGTTATTATTTACGAATTGCTTCTATATTCTGAGACATGCGCCGAGCAAGCAAACAGTTTATTACTACATTTAATTGAATTTTTATATGCCGTGCCGCACAACAGTAATAATTAATGGTGTTGATGCAAAAGTTCGTCCAATTGTCATTGTAATATGTTGCCGCTCTGTATGACATGCGACTGTGAAGGCAGCTCTGCAACTGATTTCCAACTCGAAACAGAAATTTACTAAAAAAATGAAATTGCAACCAAAGAAACCTATTACTCTTTCAGTGATTTTGTAAGAAAAAGTTTTGCTTGTTCTTGTAATTTGAACTAAAAACTACAAATACACAAGGATCGCTCAAGAATTTTCACTTCTGTTTTTTTTTTCCTATTTTTGCTTTTATTTAAATGAAAGCAATTTATTTTCGGACTCAGTAGCCAAGTATACCCTAGAAAAAGTACCAATTTTCTTGTCTTTTCTCGTACTAAATTGGCTCGATTACCAAGTGAAGTGGAATGGGCAACAGCTGTCGATTCTCTGTGTTTGTTGGTCTTTTGTAAAATGCCTGAGAAATTATGCCGCTGCGCGTTTCACTACGCTGTCTCTCGCCTCGGATAAAGTTCAATAACTGAATTTTAATTTTAACTTTTTCTTTTCAGCCATTCGCCCTTCATGTGCACCCAGTTTCGCAGTAGCGCAGCACCATGCCACGTTATCCTATTGCGCTCGTGCTGCGCTGTGCTGTGCAACTCCATTCCATGCGGAACAATGCGCACGAAATCAAAACTTTTTCATTCGATTTCGTGCGTTTTTCACACTGTACGCTCGCTCTATTGCTACTTCACTCACTCCAACCAAACTGAGTATAACTTAGTCGTTCAGACTCTTTCGCGCTTCACGCTTTTCCCTTTTTCAAAGCGCCTTGATTAATTTCCAACGTTTTTCAGTCAAAGTTTAAACGTTTCAAGATTAAAATAGAATTAAAATTTCATGCGCTCCGTTGACGCTGTGTCGCGTCTGGCTGTGCTAAAGACATAAACATTGGCGAGGCATCGCGGAGCAGACGTAATGACATCATCAGAGACGTCTCCATGCTTCTGTCATTGCATTAGGCAACCATCTAGCCATTCAACTGTCCAGCCCAACCAATCAAGACTCATTCATTCATTCATTCATTCAGTCAGTCAGTCGTTCAGGCATCCGCTCTCTCATTTACTCATTTTATTCATTCAAGCATTCATTCAGCAGTCGTGAAACACTTTCGCGGCTGCCTTCGTTTGTATAAACTTTAAGAATATTTAAAATTGAGTAAAGATTTTCCTCCTACTTTTTGCTTTTTTCTTTCTTATTTTGCGTTTTCCGATTAATGTATTGAAGGAGTTAAATTTGGCAATAATTTAGGAGCACTCGATGAACTTTTTTAAAAGGAAGAATTAATAAAAGAAGTTAAAGCATAAAAAATGTGTTTGAATGTGTTTTTTGAGTTGTTAAATGGTATTCAAAATGTTTTATGTTTGCAAGAGAAACCAACGGCGCAGAACAACAACAGCATTGCTTGCCATTTATGCAACACTTTTAATTCGCAATCAGTTAATGCAGCAATAAATTCCACTACTTCACATTCAACCGTTGATTTGCTAATCTTTTACAGTCCATTTTTTTATTATTAATATTTAAAGTGGTTTTTGTTTCTGTAAATTGTCAAATGTAGTTTCTCGTAAACTTTGCGATCCTGTTCGGTGACAGAAGGTCGCCACAAAGTAAAAGCCAGTTCAAAATCTCTCTTTGCTATGCATTTAAAGTCAGATTTCAACCTTTTGATACTGCAAAAACTGCTGAGGTATGTGAAATGGAGTACTTCCTAGAAGCACCATGCCAAACGTACTTGCATATACCCCATGGCACACCTCAAGAGGTTCGTTCATAAGCAAATAAAATCTATTAATCCCACAGAATCACCTGGTTTCGACTGTGTCAATGGCAGAGTAGTTAAAGCGCTTCCAGAAAAAAAAAAGGAATACTGTTTCTAACAATGATTTTTAATATCATGGTTCGCATCTACCAGTTCTCTTCACAATGCAAGTTTAGCAAGATTGTGATGATACCTAAACCTGAAGAACTTGTCACGTCATATCGTCCCATAAGCCGACTGCTAGTTTTCTACAAAGTATTGGAAATATAACTTATTGGTAGAGTACTGCCGCCAATGGATAGACGCAAAATTATCCCAGAATACCAATTTGTATTTAGGCTTAAGCATGGATCTCCGGAACAATGTGTGGTCAACACAATCATTGAAGCCCAAAAACATCAACAAAACTGCTCTGCTGTCTTCTTAGATGTCAAACAAGCTTTTGATAGGGTCTGCCATAAGCTATAAAAATACCTGCTTGCGCCATATTTTTTGTTTTGAAATCCCATCTGAGCAACAGAGCTTACCGAGTTGCGGCTAGAGATGAAGCATCTGACGTCTACTTTAACAACGTTGCAGTTCCACAGGATAGTGTGCTAGGTCCTATACTTTCCTACTGCCTCAAGTCTCAGAATTTTTTTTGGCATATCGACTTCTATTGCAGGTGCTCAATGATTGCGACTATTGCAGAACTTCTCCGATTATT
Source organism: Leucophenga maculata (assembly GCA_035044805.1). Taxonomy (NCBI): domain Eukaryota; kingdom Metazoa; phylum Arthropoda; class Insecta; order Diptera; family Drosophilidae; genus Leucophenga; species Leucophenga maculata. The sequence goes on from JAWNNP010003460.1 coordinate 115,123, forward strand.
TCTTGTATTTCATTTTCAAACAACTCGCTCCAGATGAGTGACAGATATTTTATAGTTCAGCAGCTCAACTTGCAATATGTAAAATAACAGATATATATCTTGAATACTATTTGATCTTAGCATAGATTTTTTTATATCCTTTTTTATGTGCATGTGTTTGTGTGCACATATGTGAATGATCGAGCTGCGAATTGTGTTAATCTTCTTAGTGCGTTACGTGCTGCAAGTGGCAAACTGACTCAGTTTTAAACTGCTTATTAAACGCGCGCTTCAACACAGCCAGACAGACCGACAGACAGATGAGCGGACAGATAAGCAGCGCGTCCTAACGACAGTTGTTCTGACAGACAGACAGACAGACAGACTGACAAACAAACCAAATGTCCAAAGAGCGGAGTGACTATTGGAAGGAGATAGAAATCGGTAGATACTTGCATTACGTGCCATGAAGTATAAAGTTAATAGCGCAAAGGAAGCACCAAGAGAGCGCGGTATGTGGCAACAAGGATGCTGCGCGATGACAGCGCAACGACTGACATTTAGCGTCTGTTGCGCCGCGTTGATCCTGCAGCTGTATTTACTTTATTTTTTTTTTTTTTTTCCTTTATACGTTCTTATTATGCTTTTGTTTTGTATGAATATAAAGTGCGAAAGAGAGATAGAATGTTTAAGTGAGTGAGTGAAAAAAAAAAACTAAAAACTGTGTGCCGACGACGACTTCAGTCCGGATGTGGAGCAGCAACGACGGAAGCGGAAAAAGCGGGAATCGCGTATAATTTATCGCAAACGAAATGAAAACTGAAAACGCGAAATGTTGAAAATTTATAATGCTATAAAAAAACGAGCATGAAAATCGGTGAGACAGCTAGAGACAGGAGAGGGGCGAAGTGTACGGAACAGAAATATTATCACTAAAGTCAGACACAAGCCCACTGGCTTGCCAAACGGAATGCCGCCATTGCAGTCATCGCCGCAATTTTCAGCGTCGTCGTCGTCGTCGTCGACCTTGCTTGTAGCATGCATACGAGGCAGGCTAACAAGAGTTCGTTGTAAGAGCGCAACAAAAATGTACAGCTAGCTATGCAGTTAATAGAGGATAATTGCTGGCGACAGGATTGCACATCTTCGGAGAAATTAGCTTTGATTAATACAGACAGACAGACAGACAGACGAACGGACATGATTCATACACAAAAATAGTATAAAAACAACGTCACAAACTTTTGTTAGCCAACTTTAACATAGAATCTTCATCGCATTTGTCCTTAGCAGCAGCGTCGCATTTGGCATAAAATTTCTTTTAAAATGCGTCATTTAAATTTAAAGTGAATTGTCAGCGATGCCAACGAACGACAAACCAAACAACCGCCCGACTTGATTCGATATAACTCGATTCGTCGTTCCCCTACCATAACCTACACACACACACACACACACGCACACAAACACACAGTACCACTTTACTTCGCTTTGCCTAGTGTTAACCGCAGCGTTTGTACAGCGATAAATTGTTTGAAGCATTTTGTGCTTCGTTAAAAGTAAAACACTTCGCTTTGCGCACTCTAATTGCCAACGACGATGACGAGAACGAGAACGATGATGATGATGATGACGATGATAATGATGATGATTATAAAGATGATGGCAGCATCGAGGACGAGGACAAGTGTGAATGGCATCAAGGACCAACCAGCGTCAGGACGAGGACGAATGCATTGATGTTGATGGTGTTGATAATGATGCTGTTGCTTTCAATGTTGCTGCTGTCAATGCTGCGATGATACTTATCGGCACAAAATCATCTCATGCTCATTTTTGCGCTGAGCTCATTAGTGAAAACGCATAAAACTGAAAACTGGCTGAAAATCAGTTCCTCAATATACTATATACAGCTGCACAGCTGTACTTGTATTAGTGTATATCGGTGTACGTTTTTTTGTCCACTATTCCAAGCGCATCAAACGAAACGCGACGACGATACTTTGATGCTGCGGCCCAGCATAACGTCCAACGCCAGCACATCGTAAACTAACGAAATTAGTTTGCATGCCTTTAGAGGCTGTCAGTCAGTCAGCCAGCCGTGCAGCCTGCCAGCCACAACGAACTATTCATACCGAACAGTTTTCTAGATAGCTGCTATCTATACCATTCATCTATCTAACTATCAGTCAGACTGTCTGTCTGTCTGTTTGTCTAACGCGCTAACAGACCAACGGACCACAATATTTAACCACGAATGCTTTGGATGCCATATTGGTTTGTTGGATACTCGTTTAACGTATCTTTCATTTGGCGGACAGATAGCCTGTCTGTCTGTCTGCCCATTTGTAGGTCGTTCAATTTGTATGTACGTTTGCTGCGTAATTTGCACGTGTCACCAACAAATGCCTCATACACACAATGTATCACGCCAACCTGATTAAGTTTGCAACATCAAATTGATGGCAAAGTTTAACACAAACTATTAAACAATTTAACGCACTTCGTATTAGTTCGATTTTACCAACTCAACTCTAAAGCTAGAAACTTAGTTACAGCAGGACATTAATTGTGTTGTACATACGAGTATCACTGTGAACGGCAGTCCAGGCAATTGTTGAAAGCGCACCGCAATAACGTACAGCGGGAAGAAGAGAACATGTAACACTTCAGTGTATGTAACACAATATTGTACACTATTGACTATATCCTCTTCGTATAGCGCGCCTAAAAACAGGCTTCTGGAAGCTCAATCTCTTAAAATATATTCGATATAACATTGACTCATACCAAGCTGTCTGCAAGATGCCTGTTGAAGAGCATACTGGCGTTCGTGGAACTTAAACAAGGGATACCACGCATTCAGTTTGATTTCAAATCTTTGAGCACCTGAAAAGAGTGGCTAATTTTATCCTGGATCGACGCCAGACAAAGTAATATACAGTAGCGTTTACCAGGACATCCGACCAGCTTTTGACAGGGCAACCAACAACAGTTTACTCTGCAAATTAAAAAGCATTCTCCTACCTTAATAATTATCGCTTACCGACCTGTGTAGTAGATGGTGTGGAGCAGAGTATGAAAAAGAACCACGCCTCCGGTTTTTCTTTAAGGAACCATACTAAGGTCCACCTTGTATTTTTAGGCCCTGTACCGAAGGTACAAGAGCCTATTGGTTTTGTGCAAATGTATGTAACAGGAAGAACTAATTGTCGGAGATCCCCAAAGTTACCCCCATTATGGTCAGGAGTGATAGAGGAGTCGATATAGCCATGTCCGTCTGTCCGTCCGTATGAACGAAAGGATCTCAGAAACGGTAATAGATAGAGACTTCGTGTTTTTTGCATTCGACTAGGACTGCTCCGGAATTTTACAAGTTTATTTTAAAACATTGCCCCTCCCCCCATTCTCCATAAAATCACCGCCTAGGTAAAAAATTACTACGGCACAAAAAAAAAAGGAGTATGCTAGTATAAAGATAATGTTCCTCTAAGTCAAAATCCAAAAAGTTCATCAAAATCGGATAGTAAATAACGATTTTATAAGCAATTGAATTTGAACGACCCCCCTTTTCTTTTCATTCATATTCGCGCAGGGAGAAGTGGTCATGTGTTTGGTCATAAGCTCGGGAAACATTTAATGTGTTTGTTAGGCGACCTGAACTGGTACAGGGCCTCTTACAGTCGGTTGCGCTCGACTGAAATTTCCTTACTTGTTTTTTTTTTTTTGCTGGGCTTCCTTACAGGTGCTCCGCAGCGAAGCATACTAAAGTCCACCTTTTTAGGCCCTGTACCGAAGGTACAAGAGCCTATTGGTTTTGTGCAAATGTATGTAACAGATAGAAATAATGGTCGGAGACCCCCCAAAGTTACCCCCATTATGGTCAGGAGTGATAGAGGAGTCGATATAGACATGTCCGTCTGTCCGTCCGTCCGTCTGGCCGTCCGTATGAACGAAAGGATCTCGGAAACGGTAATAGATAGAGACTTCGTGTTTTTTGCATTCGACTAGGACTGCTCCGGAATTTTACAAGTTTATTTTAAAATTTTGCCCCTCCCCCCCTTTCCCCATAAAATCACCCCTTAGGGTAAAAATTTCTTCAGCATAAAAAAAATTTAGTATACCAGTATAAAGTTGTCGTCCCTCTAAGCAGAAATCCAAAAAGTTCATCAAAATCGGATAATAAATGACGATTTTATAAGCAATTGAATTTGAGCGACCCCCCTTTTCGTTTCATACATAAAAAAATGTTTTATAAGGCACTTAGTGGTGCAGTGAGAAGTGGTCATGTGTTTGGTCATAAGCTAGGGGAACATTTAGTGTGTTTGTTAGGCGACCTGTGCTGGTACAGGGCCTCTTACAGTCGGTTACGCCCGACTGTGATTTTCTTATTTGTTCTCTTTTGTTGAGTGGCTTTGCCTTGTCCTAGCACTAACGACTGTGAATCACTTGCGGAACCTAACCTAACCTGGGGTACAAAAAACCAAATATTGCAGAATAAATGTATTCTGCATATCTGTCCTCACGGGTATACAGGGAAATGTACCAACCGATAATTTGGCAATAAAAGAAGCAGAATCTCCCACCACTTGTACAGCTGCTCACTCTTATAATAATAAAATATCTGATCACGATGCAATGGACTCAATGACGCTCTAATAATAATATCGGATTTACTGACTGGACAGAAAAAAACTAAGAAATCGGTATTACATATGGAAAGCTATTAAAGATTATCTTTGGAAGATGATTATGGTGGCCTTCCAAATGCCTTTTAATAGTTTGACCTGCAGATCTGCGGCAAAAGTTTCCACGCGCTACTGTAGGAATCTGGCCCAGTTGAAATCAGGTTTGCTGGAATGCTCCCCTGACCAAAGCAAATAATTCGTCCTTTCGTCTGGAGTTACTTCATATAAGAACAGTTAATTGTTTCGCTGCAATAGCCTTCCAAGCAGCTTTTTTTGGCCACTCTTTGATATACTTGTTCCACAACAGGTTCGCGAGTACGATTGTACAGTCTTCTAAGTCTCCTTTTAATCAGAGGAAGTGCTTCAGTGGCTTAGTGAATTCTCGTTTTTGGTCTGGAGACATGGGAAATTTTTTCAGGATTAACGATCGATAAAGAAGTTGATTTCATGACCGGCTATCAGAGTTTCCTGCAAGTTCGTTCCTTTCATATACATTCTAAATCTGCCTCGAAACCGATGTTTGCTGTTGACATCTATACCGACCAGAAATTTTCATTGCCAACAGCCGAAAAGCAACTCAAAATCCATTGTGGACCAAGGGATGTACGAAGCTAGGCAAAGTGAAGAGATGAAACGCTCACATTTACTAGTGAATAGCTGAATGAGAGTGAGTTACGTCTTCTCTCACCAGAGCACCAACTCCTCTACTGTATCAGGTGCTTAGCTAGTCATTCTTATGGATTTGATTTCCAGGAAAATGGATGCACACTCCGAGCTGTAACGAGTTCTCTGTGTACATTTTTGAGGGAGCACCAACTGCGCCAACGAATTCTTCTCCACCAACTTCCAGACGAGCCACAGCACGTGCATCCTTAATAATTTCCTTGAACGGTAGCTGTATGGAGTTCAATTGACAATGCTATATGAAACGCATTAAAGTGAAATTCCAAGTTGCACATTTTTTGATAATTGAACCCATTTAATCTCTTTCACACTGACTGTCAGTCAGATGACACGGGGCACGGCTGGCTTGACGAGTGATATTTCAACCGACCACATGACGAAATTCAAATCTCGCTTTAAGTGATAGAAATATTCTCATTCAAAATGTTTGCTTGACAAGTTTCATGAATATTGAAATTGAATGAGCTCGCTTTCGCTTATTTTGCTAAACTTATCGAACAGCCATATTCGACATAGATATCGCATTCAGCTCAATATTATTATTAATGCATAACTTATGACATGTTAGATTGTTAAGAAACATACATTGTTCTCGGAAAAAAAAAATTACTTGTTGACATTTTCCGATTAATAAAATAGATTTGAAGTGAAATAAAGGACAACAAGTGATATTGAACGAGGCAAACAAGCAAGCAACAAACAATCGAAAGGATGAGTCGAATGAAGAAAATGGTACAACGTACAAAAGAACATGAAGACCATAACTCTCTGTCGGTTTGACTGTCTATCTGTCCAACTAACTAACAGCCTTTCAGTCAATGTACAAGGCATGTCACTGTCAGGCTGACTGGCTGGCTGGCTGGCTGGCTAGCTGGCATCCAACTTGTACTCGTTCGGGAAAAAGTCAGAGGCCGCCGTCAACGCCTACGCGCGGAAGTAGTCGCAAACAAGGTTCCATCGTCAGAGCCGCCATCACAATCCGCCAAGACCGTCTTTGTCATATTACAGCATTGACATTTTAATTAAGTTATGCATATACACAGACGCACGCAGACAGCCAACAGCCGCAGGTCAAGTTGACTCAATTCCATTCAACTCCTTTCCCACAAAAGAACTCGTCCTCAAATCAACTTGACTCGATTTGAGGTCGTTCTCAACGCATTTCAGTTTGCTTCACTGCCCGCATTCAGCAGTCAATCAGTCAAGTCAGTCTAAATCAGTTCAATTTTAAGCGGCATATAACACGAATTTTATGTTGTTGTTGTTGTTGTTATTTAAACTTGAAGTCTTTGATGTGTCTTAGCCGCTGTACGACACAAAACCAATTTGCAGAAACACGGCATTCGGGATTTATTTTTCTTTCAAGATAATATTCAACACAAAAATTCTGTACACAATTTTTCTTCGAGGCTGAAAGGATTTTGTGATTTAAATAATGCGACAGCAGTCTTGCGCCATTATACGGCTTAGTATTTACGGGGGGAGGGGAAGAACACACAAAATCAATTGCTCGATTTTAAGCACAACAAATAATTTTGACAAATTTATTTGACTTATTTTCTAATTGATTTTATTTGCGCCATTTTGCTGCGAAAATTTGTTCAACTGGATTTGAACTGTTTGACTCAGTCCAGAAAACATTGAGAAGGAAAGATAGAGATATGGAGTTAGTTAAATATCTATATAGAAGAAAAGACATAGAGAAAGAGAGAGAGATAAAATTGAGATTTGGTAAAATGTATACCAATTGATTATGGAATCAGAGTAATTCAGAGGATCCATTGGAAAAGTGGACCAAAAGCAACACCGGAAAGTTTGAATAGAAGAGCTAGAAGGAGTATGGATCCAATATGTGCCAAACTATTTTTGTCGAAATTATTTAACCAACTGTTAGGAACTTTTGATTTAAGCTTTGAACTTCGAGAATGCTAGAAAAAATTGTCTGCAAGCAAATGCATTTTTATTCAATCCGAACAAGTCGATACCGTAGCTGAAATATGTTGCCATCATACCACACCAGAGACCTACGAACAATCAAGCCAGTTAGTTTCTTCGAGTGATTGTGCATCAAGGTAAGCCAAAGAGGGTCGCTCGGCCAACAAGGTCATAGCCCCAGTGTTCACATCGAACACCTTACAAAGGGGAAGTAAAACGTTTAATGGTGAATTTTATTCAAGCTATTTTGAACAGTTTCGATATATATTTGAAGCACAAACGAAAAAAATGCGGTTCAGCGCTGCTGAAATGTTGAACGAAGTATTCATTACTGCAACAAAATCCTATTTTGAGGGCCTTGAGAAAACCTATTATTTGGTAGGAATAAAAAAATTGAAGACTATGATGCGAAGTAAAATTGTCTGTGATCTATAAAACTACTCTCGTACTTAGGTGACTGTCAAGATTAATGGCAAAATATATTAGATTAGCTTTTTTCTACAAGCTAAGCCCCCCTTCGCTAAGGGGGAATTAGCACTTGGCATGCAAATTTTGCAATAAATATGAAATTTGGGCTACCTTACGCTAATCTTTATAAAATATTCCATTTAAAGAATGAACCACAAACAAATCTGACCAACCTTTTAGGGTTTTTGTAAGAAAAAAATTTGTTGTTGTTGTGAATTCAGCTATGAACACCGAAATTGGTATATTTTTCTGCAATACCAATAAAATACTTTATTAAGGTCCAAGTACGATCACTAAAAGAGGTGGCTAACCTACAAAAAGTCAAGTTGATATAGCTATGTCTGTCTGACAATGAACAACAAGAACTTGAATAACTATAAACGATAGATACTTCAAGTTTAGATATTTAATATTATCTCTTCAGATAGCTCCTATTTTAAGTATATGCCAAGCACTAGGGGTAGTAACCGGTAAAACCTTTCCCTTTCTTCTGAGCTTTTAAATAAATTCTTGTTTTTCAGGCTAAAAACGTATTTTATTTCAATTTATATATAAAATTTTTTATATATAGCTCCATATCGGGCCACTAGTAGGGTTAGCCTCATACAAATCTGTTCCCCTTCTTGTGTTGCTGTAGTTTAGTTTAGCTTGCAACAACAACAACAAATTTGATATATTTTATAGTAAATCAAATAAAATATCCCACACGATTCCGTAAAGAAATATGGAAAGTTCATTGGGGTTCAGGATATTCGACTGCAGTGTTCTTTCTTTTAATTTCTAAATTTGTGTTTGGCAGTCAGCAGCAAAGCCTATGGATGGGACAGACTCCCTACCTCCTTTTTAGAGTAAGTCCTTGCAATTTATTTATTTCAACAATTACACTTGCGACCTGAAACCAAACTGAGTCAATGGTAGCATGTCCTTTTTTTCAAGTGCAAGTTTAGTCTTAACTTAAGTCAAAACTTTTTAAAAAATCAAAAAGCAAACTAATAGGACAATAGTTAACCAGGACTACCAAACTTTAGAATCGCTAAATTTTTAACAATTAAAAATTTTAGCAAGAAGCCTTTTCAGCTACATATTTAAGGCACACATTGCCCTGTACTTCGGACAACTCTTTGAATAGCGTTGTCCAGTGCACTGTGGCGTGATTCACAAAATTCATTTGTTGAAAATTTTTGACAAAAGCTAAGGACCTAATAAAAAAGCAATATGCTACTCAAACATTTAGAAACAAGCCAATGAAAAATTAATCGCACTGAATTTCATATGCAATTAGCAAACAGCTTAAGAGAAATGCAAGCAGCTACAATTGAATGACTTCAAGAAATATACACTGTGCAGAATTGCTCTAACAAAATGCAATAAAATGCATAGATTTTATGTAGGACTCTTAACATTCGGTGAGAAAATTTCCCGCTGTTAAGTTTTGCATGTTAACAGCAACAGTTGTTTCTGTTACGAAGCAGCACTGTGCCAGCCAGCGAACGAAATCCTTTGGTAAGTGAAACGAAGTAAAAAGTTAAATGTCGGCAGGCAGCAAGGCGTACTGCACTGCACAAATCTGCTGCTGCAATATGCTAAGTGAAGCACAAACAAAGATGCATAACAATTAAATACTTTTAACATGTTTTCGTTTACCAATTTTAGATGCACCCACTATGACTAACCTATTGAAATGCAATTTAATTCAGAAGTATTTCTGGAGCTACGTTGTAGCATACTCTCTCTCTCTCTCTCTCTCTCTGTCTCGTACAAATCCATACAAGTCACTTAGAATATTGCCAAATTCAATTTACAAAATTGTAATCAAAATATGAAAGTTTCCTTACAATAAGAGCAAAATCTTATATCAAACAATGCCATGGCAACACATTCAATTCAATTTTAAGCAATTCAACTCGAAGTTTGTTGCTGCCTATGATTTTGTCCGTCTGTCTGTCTGTCTGTACGTCCATCCGTCCGTCCGTCAATTCTCGGTGGATAGTTTGTTGCACAATTGTGGGCTAAATTCTAATAAACGTAGTTTTGCTTAGCTCTACGGTCTTCAACGATATATATGTGTTGCACAACTGAAGTCTTGAAAGCCAAGCATTTTGTTACGCTTTTCTTATTCCCATACGAATGGGCATAGCCTGTGGGCGGCGTGTATCTGTACGTAGGCGTTTTACTCCTATTACCAATGCCAATGGACAGCAGCAGCAGCAGCAGCGGCAGCAGTGGTACGGTGGCAGTCTCTTAATCGGGCAAAAATTGTTGCGGCCTGTGACCTTTTTTGCCTTTATTACAACTTTTTCATGATACAGTATGGCTTTCAGTTGTGCTTCGCTCAACTCGGTTCTGTTTTCTTTCTATACTCAGTGTCGGCGTTTCGGTTGCCATATTATTGCGCGCAAGTTATAGCAGAATGCGGCAAAAAAAGCGCCAAGCAGCCAGCCATTCAGTCAGCCATTCAGTCGGGCTGCTAGTAAGTGGGCGGAGTAGCAGCACGTAGAACGTCCTTTCTGCTTCGCTTTCGTTTGGATATTTTTTCTGCTCTCTATTGTGTCTACTTCTAGGCGTTTGCTTCATTTTTGTACCCTACAATCAAAGTAAGTAGTAGAAAAGTTTATATTTAATTCTTTAGTATTTCTATTTTAGCTATCTAGGCCTGACATAAATGTACAATTTATACAATATAAACTTTGAATAATGAAACGTAATATCAATTAAATCATTTTAAATTTAAATTGAAACGGTTCTTGTATGAGAGCGGTACCTTTCTATTGAACATATCACGTTCATTCTACATAACAACTTTCAACTCAATATCTCAAAGCTTGCAGGCTTAGCGTGTTCACAAGGACAAAAGAACAGACACAAAGACAAACAGACAGACGGACATAGCACTTGCCCTGGCGCACTGATCTTTAGAGTATTACAAAAAATATGGCAAAATTTGATCATTATGCACCCAACGTGTGGAGTGCATAAAAATAAAACAAACTAGGAGGTATACTGCAGTTCAGTGTCCTTGACTTCGGGATAGCCTGTACCCTCTTGAACGATAAATTTACTTGAACCTGACATTTTTAGGAGTGTATATTTCTATCTGGATCCATGTAAACGTAGATTGTTATGATAATAATATGAAAGATAAACTAAAATTAAATAGCAACAAATTTTTTATTAGAAAAATCCATGTTATTAGCTGGTTTGTATGGGGGCTACCACTTAGAGAGATATTAGTCATATACATTGAGTACAAGTTATCTAAAGAGGAATTAGGATCTGTTAATATCCATATCTTTATCTCATAGTTGTGCATATGAATGCACAACATATTTACGTCGAATCGGTATTCCCTGCTCTTCAAGAATATATATATATGCATATATGTATATATATATATACATATCCCTCTTGGGTTATTTAGACGCTTCTCATGCATACTAAGAGTTTCAGTTTTTAGTTTTTATGTGGTCAAATTGAATGACGTCAAATTGCTTGACGTCAAATTGCTTGACATCAAATTGCTTGACATCAAATTGCTTGATGTCAAATTGCTTGAAGTCAAATTGCCTGACGTCAAATTGCTTGATGTCAAATTGCTTGACATCAAATTGCTTGATGTCAAATTGCATGACATCAAAATGCTTGATGACAAATTGCTTTTCCGCTACTTGGAAAATTTCGCGAAGAAAAACTTGTGCATACATCCATCTAAGATTCTTGCTTATTGCAGTCTGAAATAGTTTAAAACGGATCCAAGATTTGCGCCTATTTACATAATCGGTGGTGAAGCTCATTAGGCCCTGTACCGAAGGTACAAGAGCCTATTGGTTTTGTGCAAATGTATGTAACAGGTAGAAATAATGGTCGGAGACCCCCCAAAGTTACCCCCATTATGGTCAGGAGTGATAGAGGAGTCGATATAGCCATGTCCGTCTGTCCGTCTGTATGAACGAAAGGATCTCGGAAACGGTAATAGATAGAGACTACGTGTTTTTTGCATTCGACTAGAACTGCTCCGGAATTTCACAAGTTTATTTTAAAACATTGCCGCTCCCCCCCTCCCCAGTAAAATCACCACCAAAATATGCCAGTATAGAGATAACGTCCCTCTTAGCCAAAATCCAAAAAGTTTATCAAAATCGGATAATAAATGACGATTTTATAAGCAATTGAATTTGAACGACCCCCCTTTTCTTTTCATTCATATTCGCGCAGTTCTCACTGGTCATCTGTTTGGTCATAAGCACGGGAAATATTTGATGTGTTTGTTAGGCGAACTGAACTGGTACAGGGCCTCTTACAGTCGGTTACGCCTGACTGTATTTTCTTACTTGTTTTTTGTTGAAATGCTTCGTGATCCATTACATTTGAAGATTTCCCTGTAATTGCTCTAAGAGCTAGAGACTTCAAATAAAGCCGCCTCAATAATAGGGAATTAACACTTACCATGCAAACATACAAAAAATAACTTTACAAAATTTTCCATTAAGATTCAGATCGGTCCACTCGAAGGTGTAGCTCCCATACACAACTATTCCACCTTTCTTGGTTTTTATGTTTGGTATTAGGGTAGGGTACAAATCCGAACACAATAATACCTTAAGTCAATGTCCATCGGTCTGGATATGAACAACATGAATTTAGTTTAGATATCTCCAATTTATAATGGTAAAATAAAATGCTTTTTTGAAGTCTCCGTTTTTCCAATATTTAGACTCCAGCTATCTTTGGACAAATAAAAAAAAAACAGTTATGCAGATATAATACGGTTTTGAGCATACATTTCTCTCAAAAGGACTAATAAGCAACCACATTAGGCACTTTAAAAACCGTTACTCTTTGGGGAGGGTATTAAAGCTTAACTTCCACCAGAGTTAATAGTCCCCATTGTTGTTTTCTTTTTTTGTTATTACTATTTCTTACTACGATGGCGCATAATATTTATTATTTTTATGGTTATATACAATACTGCTCTGCTCTGCTCTGCTCTGCTCTGTTCTGCTATGCTCTGCTCTGCTCTGCTGCTGCATACAATACTCACTCGCACTATTCGGTGTCTACTCTTTAGCACTACGAGTCCTCGACAGGCAGGAAAGCATCCTGACAGCAGTTTATAAAACTTGTTGTATCTTTTCTCTTTCCATTTCACTTGCTGCGTATTTGTTTTGGAATATTTGTTGTTGGCATTGCGGTGGGCGGGGTGGTAGGGTGGTAGGGTGCCTCGGGATGGCGCAGTTAGTGTGCGTAGTACTAGATTTCAATGAAGTTTTGTGTATGATGAAGGAGCAACAGTACGAGTTGCCATGCAAAAAGGGTTCCTCGCCGTATTAGGCCTAATGGCGCGCAATCTGTTTTTTCCCCTCTTTCGCCAGCCTCGCTTATACACTAACTTTCCCAGCTCGCCCCCTCACCCCCTCACCCCCTCGCTCCAACACTCTCACTCTACTTACTATATAATAATGTTTTGCCTTTTTGGTTGGTTTACATTTTAATTTTCCTAATGAGAAAAATGAAAAGGCTTAAGTGAAACGTGTTTTATTTTTATAAATATTTCTATACTTTTTCATATTCGTTTTTCTTTTTTTTATTTTCCATTTTCCACTTATATATTTTCATTTTATTTTTCATTTTTTTTTTTGTACTTTTTTTGTTGTTTTTTTTTTGCTGCTGTGTTGTTGGACTTTGAAAATCATAGCAACATGTTACAATTCAGCCAAGCCAAGTTATTTTAGTGAATCTTAAACGCTGCTTCAAGGTAATTTGTATCTAAATGGTTAACTACTTACTTAAGCATGTACTTAGCTCGGTTACTATGGAATTGATTTGCACAGAACGTGCCTAAACTTGACATTTAATTTGTCTGTTACAGATACCATTGGACATTTTAAATGTTTATGCAGTTCATAGTAGGTCAATTGTGTATAAATAAAGTCTAAACATTTAAATATAAATTGTCGTCGTAGCTACTTGTTGGCCGATATCAGTTGTAATCGAGAAATATACACAAATACTTAATTATTTATTTTATGAATTGCTAAGTGGGTTGAATATTAAAGGAAAATAGTAGTCCTGTAAGTTGATTAAATAAAAAATAATGCATTTATATTAAATATACACATGAGAACTAAACTGAGGAAGGGAGGATTGCCCTGTTTTTTAAGGCTCTATCTTTTCCACGATCTCAACGACAGCGTTTTTTGAGATAGTTGGTTGACACGCTTTGAAATAAAAAATATTAAATAATGAAATATCTTAAAAAAAAGTATTTTTTGATTTTATTTTGCCTTTTTATATATTTTTTTCCTTTTTTATTATAAATCGGTTTTGAAGGGCTATAAAGCCAATTTGAACCCTCCCGTCGTTTATATCCTATTTACGCTCCTTTATCGGCTCAAACTGGCAGCCAATTGATATTCCACATAGAATTTTTATTGTGGTTAAAGTTCTGGCTGATCAATGGCCACTCCAATAAGAGTATTTTCCCAATCGATAAAATGATTTTGGCAGCAGTCAAGTAGGTCCAAGTTAATTTTTTTTTTTTTTAACATATATTTCTAGTCTGAGCAACAAAACATATAGCCAGATGCAATCTGAAGTCTCCAATGTAAAGTCTGACATTTTTTAGGCCTAACTTACTGGCAACACTTTGACGAACGAGCGCAATTTGGTTTCATTACAGGTAACTGAAAAATTTATCTCGGCCAAAATTTGGAATTAACATTTTCGTGCAAAGATTTCTTATGATTTTCGACGTAGATCGAGAGTGCATCAATCAACTTTTGGTGATGAAGCTTCACCCCTGGCCATTGTGAAAAACTGGTAAAACTAATTCAATTGTGGCCGCAGTTCGCTCACCGACGAATTTCGTGAAGTTCATCCAAAGTCGGTCGTTGTGCCAGAAAACATCGATGCTGTGTGTGAACTGATAAAGCACGGTTATCATGTGACATACCGTGAGATTGAAGCATCCCTGGGCATTAGTATAACCAACATACATACAATATTACATGAAGATTTGTTCTTCAGAAAGGTTTGTACACGTTGGATACCGCATAATTTGACAATCGCTCAAAAGAAGACTAGTGTCGATTGGTGCAAGCAAATACTGAAGAAAATCATGCAAGGTGCATCAAAAGTCGTCTACTCAATTGTGACAGGTGACGAAACGTGGATATATGCGTATAAGCCCGAAACAAAATAGCAGTCGACCGTCTGGGTCTTTCAAGTTGAGCAAAATTGAACAAAAGTTACTCGCTCGCGCAGCACTTCCAAGCAAATGATGGCATGTTTCTTCTTAGAAGTCCGGACATGTTGCGACCGTGCCGCTTGTGGAAAGAAGGACGGTCAATTATGAATGGTATACAAGCATTTGTTTGTCTGAAGAGTTCGATGAACTGAGGAAAACCAACCGACGAAGACAAATCATACTTCATCACGACAATGCGAGCTTTCACACATCGGCCGTAAAAAATGAGTTTTCGACGCTCAAAACATCGAATTGATCCAGCGTACAGCCATGACTTGGCACCAAATGACTCCTTCGTGCTCCCTCACATCAAAAATCCACAAAATGGTTCCGGGTGAATAAATTTGAAACCTTTCTTACAATAGACTGATAGATACATATCCAGTGCTGGATCATGAATTTCCTACTTGGCAGGATTCGTCGATAAAAGCTTTGAAACATTCCCGATAGTTTGTAATGTAATGTTTCTCTTAGACTACTCGTTATTTAAAACTTCTTTCATAAAACGCTTTCAGGCACACTGCTCTATTTCTAACTGCTGCACTACTAGGACCTTCACGCACAAAGCACAAACACACACACACACACACACACACACACATTCAACAAACAACAAACAACAGCTTATTGTAGTATCCCTCGGTCGCTCGTCCGTTGATTGTGGCACACTATATAACAAATCGTGTCAGGATACACAGACAAATGAATGGGGCGTAACTCAAATAAATACTAAAGACATTGAGGAGCTTTGAAATGAAAAGATGATGCATAAAATATTAACCATGACTGTGCGTGTGTGTGTGTGTATTTGTGTGCTAACATCGCAAACAGATATTCAAATATTCCTTCTATGCACTTTTTATAAGCGAACATATGTGCTTTTGAAATGGCTATCATACTTCTGTGGTTTTGTTTGTGACAAACGTAAAATAGCAGCTGGGGTAGCGTTTATTTATGCGACGATATAATATATCTCTGTGATGTCTCTGTGATAGAAGAGAAGGAGGCTAGACAGACTCCACATGTCCCTCTGAAGACTATAAAAGATAGCGCCTACAAATTTAAACTCTCTTATTCATTCTTCATACCACTTATATTCCAATTACCAAACGGTGGTAGGATATGTCGAAGTCCAGTTACCATTCTGCCTCTATGGTCAAGTGAAATAACTTTTCAATGGATTGCTAAAATATTAATATATAAAAAAAAGTTCCATTTTGAAGGGTGTTTTTTCTATTATTGATTGAATGCAACATCGTGACATTATACGAATGAACAATACATCGAAATCATTGCACTTTGCTCTTTGTAGTTAGTAGTACCAGATTTCAACACTTTAACACCCACAAGGCTACATGGCTGGGTCCAGATCAAATAACAGTCAACCAAATTGATCTTGTTTTAATTGACGGAAGGCACGCATCGAGCGTGTTGGACTTTCGAACATTACATGGAAAACTTTCCGTCTTCTCCAGATATTTGAACGAAGAGGAGTGTCGCAATGCTACTGCAGAGAAGAACGCCTCCTATCAGCGAACTCTGCAGTCGGGAGCAACGCGAGCTGTTAGAGATTGATATCGAGAGAAACGGGAGAGGAGAAACACCCTTTCAGACGCAAGAAAAAGGAGCAAGAACGGCAGAAATGAAGCTTGAAAATTCTATCAAAAGGTCATACAAATGAAGCCCGAAGGTTTTAAACCCGGAGTTACTTTCATTAAATACGAAAGTGGAAATCTGGTTACAGATGCAAAGGAATCAATGAGATTATGGAGGAGTAATTTTTCTAACCTACTCGGAGGCGATGAAGCGCACAACTCCGCCGATAGAGAAAAAACACCGGAACCACCAGTTAATGATGGCACCATTGTAGAGCCACCGGTTTATAACGAGGTCGATTCGGTTATTAAAAAGCTAAAAAATAACCAAACGACAGACTCTGATCTGCTGCCAGTATTCAAGTCCGGCGGCGAAGAGTTGGTTAGTAGTAAGCACTAAATTTTATGCAAGATATGATCCAATAAACGCATACCCAATGACTAGAATCTCAGTGGCCTAAGTCCTATCTTAAGAAAGAAGACACCGCTGTTTGCGTCCACTACTGCGGAATAAGTCTCCTTTCCATCGGATATCAGATTCTGTCGCGAAGCCATATACGGATTCACTGATAGGACTATATCAGTGTGGCTTCAGATCAAAAAGGTCGACCAGTGAGCAAATATTCACTTTGCGCCAAATCTTGAAAAAGACCCGTGTGTTCAACAAATCCACACACCACCTATTTGTCGATACGATCGAAGTTTTTCGACGCCCTGTCTGCACAAGGTATCCAGGCAAAGATTGTTCGTCTTTGCATTCCGACGCTTTCTAACATACAAAGCGTTGCAAGGGTAGGGAAACACCTCTCCGACCCCTTTGATAACAAGCGAAGTTTCAGGCAGGGCGATGCTCTGTCGCCTGATTTTTTAGTCTTCTAATGGAATTCATCCTACGCCAGTTCCCGTTCATGCAGAGTATGTCGGGCTCGATCTTCCAAAAGGTGTTCTCAGAGATTGAAAAACAGTCTCGGCTCATGGGTCTAGCGGTAAATGTGGATAAGACGAAGTACTTGGTTTCTTCTCGCACTCCGTAATCGCGTCTTGTACAATCAGTAACGATGGAGAATTTCAACTTCAACTTCGTCTATCTTGGATCCGAAATAATCAACAACAACAACAACGTCAGCCTGGAAATCAGGCGAAGAATCACGCTTGAAAACAGATGCTTTTTTGTGCTGAGCAAGCAAATGAAAAGTAAAGCCATCTCTCGAAAGACAAATTTCAAGATCTTTTAGACGCTGATACTCCCGGTCCGTGATTGAGTCGGATGAGACACCGTTGAAAGTCTTCGAGACGAAGATTCTTCGAAGGATTTTCAGTTCTATTAGAGTCAACGACGAATTAAGAACACATATGAAACACGAGCTGTACGAGCTATTCGATGAGGTTGATATAGTCCGCCTAATAAATCAACACAAATTTTCGAAGTGAAACGAAAAATATGAAACGTTGGCAGAGCGTGAGCATGAGTTATTTCAAATGAGTGATTTTCGCTTTCGTCTTGACTCTTGCAGCTGGAAAAAACTTTAACAAAAATGTGTTATAAAACGTAAATCAAGTCGCGTCTTTAAAGAGAATTTTAACTAAACGGATTCACTAAACTACAAAACAAAAGTCTCAGTTCAAAATATGCTTATAAAATTAAATTAGAATATAATTATAACATTTATTTTTATATATACACACTTATCCGCTTATGCAAATGAAACGATTGTAAATACATATATGCAACAGATTACACCCTTTTAAATAATACCTATTATTGCGAAATGTTCGACTTATTGAATTTGAATTGGCAATTGGAATCGATGCGAATCAAAACAACTAAACCGTAGAAATCAGCAATTCAAAATCGAACGCATAATATGCTTAGATACTCAAGAACTCCAAACATTAACTCCAACCATTTATTTTTTCCATATTGAAACGGTTTAGTTCAACCCCTTTGTCCTGCTGTCCAATAAGCAACAAGTGCGGTAACCAAATTGGGAGCGAATTTTGGAACAATTTTTGCAAGGAAAGATAAGCAAAGAAGGCAAAAAAATCAAAATAATTCCATTTCTAGCCATACAATAATTATTGAGGAGGAGTTTGTGCTGATAGTAATGTCGAGTTGACGCTTGAAAATGAACTTTGTTGGCAACGAAACTTTAATACGCTTTCTTTACATGTAACGAAATATAAACAAGATGTTGTTTTTTTTTTTTTCTCAGAATATATATATCTTAAAGTGGACTTGGTTAGTACACTTAATAACACTTGATACACTTTAATATGGATTATGGTATTTCTGAGTCTCCATACCGAATTGAAGTACGATTCAAATGAACGCCAAACAAACGAACAGTTAATACCATACATGAAGGGTACAAAAAATAAATAAAAAATAAAAAAATAACAAATACAAAAAGACTTAAGCGAGCGAACGAATCGAATCGAATCGAATCGCAGCGACCAAATAGAAAAGAATAAATGTGTTGAAAAGCGTTCGTGCGCAAAGCTTTTGGGACAAAATAAACCTTTTATTATTGCACCATTTAACCGACCACAAAACTAAAATCCAACAAAACAGGACACGCACAACCCCTCAAGTGGGATGCTGTGAAATATTTGTATATGAAATAAGAGATAACACAAATATACTCGCATGTTTTTATATGAGAAAGGTTCAAGCAAAAAGTTCCCGAACTATTGTAAATAACTCTTCTTTGTACGAGCATCAACATCGAATCGTCAAAGCAATGTCCGACTGTGCATTCCTCGTAAATGTGAACTTTGAATCGAGCCACCAAATTTTGTTATGTTTTTACTGGAGCTCTCTATGCCTGTTACTAACATTTTCATATATAATTGGGCTAGAATGACAGAAAGTCTTCAGTTCAATATTTCATAAAAATAAAAGATGGTCATGACTAGAAACACTTTATGGGTTCAGCAATGATCTCTTCTAAATTATTAGTTATTATTATTATTGTTGCGAATAAAAAGAAAACATTGGATGATAAATCTGGGCTGTATGGCGGATGATCCATCAATTCGATATTTTTAGTGCTCAAAACCTCTCTTGTATGAGCCTGCATTGTCATGGTGGATTTTGCGAAATTCTTTGAAGACTCCAGGCAAACAAATGGTCGTGTTCCATTCAGAATTGACTGTTCCACGTTGCTTAAACGGAACAGAGGTCACATGACCCATTCGGCAAACATTTCTTGAATTTAGCTCAACTTGGAATACCCACATTGTCGATTGCTGTTATGTTTGCGGCTTATACGCATATATCAATGATTCATCACCAGTGACACACCAACCTTTTTTGCTTTTTAACAATTACTCCTTGTTAACTATTTTTAGTCTACAGTTTGTATTTCTAAACTTTTGAATCAGATCTTTTATATATAGAATAGATATTGCAAGAGAATGACATGATTTCGATTTCGGCACAACGCCTCAAGCTGAATCTTAATTGATCCCACTACTCTCACGCTCACACACACACACACACACACACACACACAAATTCATACTAGTACAAACATAGTTGCAGTCCTTTGCTACGCTTGACAAACGGACGAACGGACGAACGAGCATTTATATATTTGGACATATTTGCGGCAGATATGCTGGACTTGTGGACATACAAGCGTTTGCCTGTAACAAATATGTATAAGTTTTCCGTATGTTGTATTCTGGTTTTCATACATCGCAAGTCCTTTGGGTGACATAAAAACTTTGTCCTTCATTTACTCGCAACAAAACTATTCAACTATGGCGTGTCCTTCAGAATGCGTATGTCAGTGTGTGTAGATGAGAATTAGGTTCCTTTGGCATGCATTTGCTCTACTTGCAACAACTTTGAGTAGCCAAAATTACGCTCGCACACAAATATGAACACCTATACATATGCGCGCATAGGCTTACATCTGGCATAAAGGCTGTGCTAGAAAATAGGGAAATTTGTAGCAGACAAGATAAAAACTGTAAAACTGTTAGGGCCTGGAAAACTAGACTAAAGGTCCTTTGTACTGTTTGATAGACGACGTGCTACTCTGCAGTAACATTGCGATACTCTGCTCGTCATATGTTATAAGCCATAAGCGTTAGGTAGCCGCCTCAACCTGTCTGAAGACACTCTTGGTATCAAAGGGTTTAGAGAGCTTCTTTTGTATCACGACAACCTAATAGTATTATCATGCATAAATGTACGATCTTTACCGGAATAAATAGTGCAAACAGGACCGAAAAGGTCGACAACTGACTAAATAACTAGTCGAACTTTCCGGTCTGTAGCCACACTGTTATCGTCCTTTCAGTGAATCAGTATATGGCTTCAGCCTGTTACACAATACGCGCGACAAAATCTTATATCCGTTGGAAAGGAGACGTATTTCTCGTTAGTTGGCGTAAACAGCGGGGTCTTCTTTCTTCTTAAATATAGGACAGAGAACACTGAGATTCCAGTCACTGTAGGTAAGAAAAATGACTCCCATACAATCTCAGTAATTCCTGACCAGATTTCCACTTTCCTCCTTTCAGAAAGTTACTCCGCGCTTAAGACCTTCGGTCAGACTCTTTTGATAAAATATTCGACACAAAACGTCTCAACATCCTCTGAAGAGGCGATTCTCCCCTCTTTGTTTTGCTCGATATCGCTCTCTAACAGCTCGCGTTGCTCCCGACTGCAGAGTGCACTGATAGCAGGCGTTCTTTACTGCAGTAGCAATAACTGCACTTCTTCAAGATTAGTCACAGCATTTGTATAACCAATGACCTCCTTGGCAGCCCCATCCATGGAGTGGGTGATATGATTCCACAACTCACATACATGTATCTTGAGAAGACGAAAAGTTTTCTTTTTTTATGAAGCACAGCCCTTACAAATAGTTGGCTGTGTGTGGTTTTTCTTTTATTACCGCACGGCAGCGGCAGTTGTTGAATATATTCGTTCAATGTTTGATTGAAACCAAATGCCATCACTTAAATAGAAATCGAGTAGCTTTTGACTTTGTGTAACGTAAAATCAAAGACAAGCGCATCGGGATTGTATTGAATAACGCCGAGCAGTATAATGAATGCAGCATGCCATTTCGAAACATTGTTGGAGCACAGAGTTACTTGTGCATAATCCTGCCTAGAGTGTGTATGAATGCGGACGACTTTGGAGCAGTAAGACTGGCATAAATCGATGGCAAATTAATGCGAATGCAAACAAATGGAAATTCGATTGCTCTGGCTTACTTCCCTACGCAATAGGGCATTTGGCACATTGTACAGCTTTGTCCGTTCCACAATTTTATTTATCACATGTGAAATTCAATACGGACAGGGCAGACTGTTGCGTTAATGGACTGCGCAGACATAAGAGTGCGGATGGGACTGCTGCTGTGAGACGCTTTGCTGCATGCTAATTTTCAATTCATTACTGCATGAATATGTAAGAGTGTACATAAGTCTTACATAAATATTTATAAGGTCGCGTGTATACTTGCATGTATGTACGTATGTATGGCTCTTCGCTCGACTGACCTTTGGTTGAAATGCGAAAAATGTAGATTATTTGCTGCATAATTGCTAATTTAGCAGCATTATTAGATACTAATCTCCATACTCACACACACACACACACACACACACACATGGAAGTTATATCTCAATGTGCTTTAGCAACAAATGCGAATTAAGAAACTAATCAGACAAATAAAATACTAATTAACTGCGCTCGCACAAATTCAACGGACATGCAGCAGCATTGGCAGCAGCGCTTTGCGAAAAGATTTTAATAAGCGGACACAAACTAAAATAAATACTTTCGCTGTAATTGGCTTAATAAGAGGGAAAATAGCATAGCCTTCGGGAGCTTAATATCCATGCGATGCGTTGTAAAGCGGCTAAGATTTTGTATAAAAGCCAGCATATTCGAATAAAGCTGACAGGAATTACAATATAATAGTTGTATCTGAAATGGTTAGAAATGCGGGCTTGCGGTTGGTTGGTGGACGTTTATGAAGGAGGGCAGGATGGTGAGTAGAGGAGTGGGTATGGAGAGGGTGTAGTTCTTTGACATTCAACACTAAATTGGCTATAGCCACAGTGACAGCTTAAGATTGAGTCCACACACTAGCGGCGAGCTGCAGCTTCAACGTGCAAGACACTTTGACGATTTGCTTACGCATAAGAATTTATTGACACATAGCGATTCACCTTTCTGCCTCTGGAAGGCTACTAAAAGCGCAAAGAGTCAAGCCCTACGACAAGTAGTGCTAATGAGCCCTAATGGGGTCTGGTCTCGCTCAGATACTGAACAAGCTGAAGTCTTTGCTGAACACCGCTTTCACCCACCTGACATTGT
This sequence comes from Leucophenga maculata, assembly GCA_035044805.1. Lineage (NCBI taxonomy): Eukaryota > Metazoa > Arthropoda > Insecta > Diptera > Drosophilidae > Leucophenga > Leucophenga maculata. The sequence goes on from JAWNNP010003460.1 coordinate 138,061, forward strand.
AACAAATCATGACATTGCTAAGACTCTATCCATCCTAGAATATCGTTTGTAAATCGAATTACCTCCCTCAGAGAGGGAGGCCACGACAGAGTATGTAACCGTAAACTTAAGGCCCTGCCGAAGAGCACACTCCATCACTTAACATTGATATTCAATGCCATCGTGGTATTGCAGTACTTTCCGGAGATGTGGAAGCAAGCAATTGTGATGATGATCCATAAACCTATCAAGCCGAAGAGAGACCCCGAATCTAACCGGCCAATCAGTCTGCTACTCTCGCTTTCGAAGGTATGGGAACGACTGCCAGAATTGTAAATACCTCCGAGTCCAGACAACAGCTTGGATTTCGCACTGGCCATGGCATTTTTGAACAGTTTCACTCACTAGAAGCCTTTGAGCAAAAAAAAATGTACTGTACCGGTGTATTTGTGGTCGGACAACCTTTGCTCATAGCTTTCGCACTCGACCAGATCGGCATCTGGAAGGACGTGTCTTCAGAGTCAAAGTCCGGACGGAGCTTTCCTACAGCCCTCTTTCTGTTTACTCTGTTCAATGTCTACGTTCTCACAAAATCTGAAATCAAGACTATCTATGTAGATCAACTTGCAGAGTGGGCCAGAAGATGGAACGTTAAGCTTAGCCCATCAAAATTTGTAAATGCATGTTTCACACTAGACAAAAGGTCAGCCCAGCGCATAAGGTTAAGCAGCCCATGCCATTAATTAGAAAGATGAAACTTCATATCTCGGAGTCGCTCTGAACCAAAAACGAACTTATCGCGAGCCACATCAAAAAGCAAGTTCTGTCCTGTAAGGCGAAGACGAGGCTCGCCTTGACTGGATGTTGAATAGCCGCACGCAAGCTTCCCCTATAAAAGATCTATATATTTGAACTTCTAGCTCCCAAGTGGAGGTACGCCATACAGATCTGGGGCACGGCCGCATACACAAACCGGAGAAAAATACAAGTCCTGAAAAATTATGCACTGCGAAGAATGACAGGCTGCATCCGTAGAAGTCCGAAATTCGGTACTTCATAGAGATCTGCAACTGATGTAAGAAGAAGAGCAGATCTCTCTTCATGGCAGTCGATACAACGACCAACGCTTTATTTAATATAGTTTAAAAAAAACGCTTATATAAGTCCACATTTCAGCATTAGAATGCATACAGATCTATCTATCCTCCTGGTGCTTTAGTGTGTGTATGCATTAGTTCGTGCAGTTTTCTGAGAGAGGGCGTTACTTCGCATCGTGTTCATCCGTGACTATATTCATTTGGAAGATACTGTCTTTGCGGGTACTTTTTAGTATATGTCATTTGGTTGAAGCGTAAACAAGCGTTTTTTCTATTCAACTGTCGAACTTTGTGCCAGATAAAGTGTTTTTGCGGGGAGTTCTTCTTCATTACTGTAACATGAAGAAAAGTGCTACGGTAAGTCATCATATTTTAGTGGAAGTTTATGGTGACCATGCTTTAGCTGAACGAACGTGCCAGAAGTGGTTTGCACGAAGAACGAACCGGATAGACAAAAAAGTTTGAAGATAAAGAATTGGAGGCATTGCTCGAAGAAGATGCGTGCCAAACGCAAAAATAACTTTCAAAAGCTTAGGGAGTTGATCAAATAACCATTTCCAGGATTCATCCAAAAGCTTGGAAATTGGGTGCCGTATAATATGAAACCTAGAGACGTCGAAAGCCAATTCTGCAAGTCGGAAATGTTGCTTGAACGCCACAATAAGAAGTCATTTCTGCATCGGATTGTCACTGGTGATAAAAAATGGATTCATTACGGTAACCTTAAGTGCAATAAATTGTATTAATCTTAATGCCAAACTAAAAGTGATTACTTAAAATATAAATAATATTCGAAGGGTTCTGTGTAGAGAACAATATTATATTCTAGAACAGAAAATATTTTTAAAGCTTTTTCTCGTTGCAATTGTTTATACAACAAGTATGACATGACTGCAACATGTGTCGTTGGCAACTTTTGCAGTTTTTTTTAATCAACAACAATACTGCCACAAAATTTTCTCAACGAAAATCGTGAACACTTTCACAGATGTATCTCGATAGGTAAGGCGTGTGAGAACGGCGCACAGAACACGAAGTTTGACAAAGAAAATATCATAAATAGAGCAAAATAAGATTTTACCATAAAAAGAATCGAAAAGAAACGAACACGAATGAACGAACACACACACATACACACACATAAAAGTATCTGCATGCTGCAGCTACAGATGCGTAGATACATTTCGCAGCAGCCGACTATAGTCATGCATATCTGTGAGTAGCTAACATTTTTATGCATAGTTAACGTCACGTCACGTGTAGTTTCATCTCACGCTGCGTTGCACATTTATTTTTTTGTTGCTTAAATCATATTTTACATATTTTACATGACAAAATAAGTCAAGATTCTCACAGCTGCATTTGATGTGCGCGGAATTGGTTTGTTACTGCGATTTAAGTCACTAAAAACGAAAAGAAAAAAAAAAAGTAACAACTAAAAAACGCAAATCAAACCAAAAATAACTACTCAGTAAGTAAGTTTAACTAAATAATGCTTGCTTGAAAAAAAAAAACTATTCACTAGTTTTTATATCAAATATTTTGTTGAGTCTGCATAGTCGACCAAAGCAGCTGAACAAAATTTAAAAAGTTCCTAGGCTGATTTGGGCAGAAAAACGAAATATTTTTACTACTGCTTCGCTTCAAATGTGTTGCGATAGAAACATATTTCATTCATGACCCAAAAATGAGGCAAAAGCTTTTAAAGATTTGAATTTATAAACTAGTTTCGTTAGGCTTGATTGACAAACTGGAAGTTTACAGCAAATTAAAAAAAAAAAAAACTCACACGAATCAAGTTAGGATCCTTGCAAGCTGATTTAAACAAAAAAAGGGAAAGGGAACTGAGCTAACCTTTCTAGTGGCAGAAGAATGATGAAGTAACTAATTTTAAGTAAATTATATTGGTTGAGTTCACTGGAACAAAATCAATCCGGTTAAGTTTATACGTGTCAATCAATTTGTTTTATGACAAAAGACAGATCGAAAATTTAAATTAAATAATAAAAAAAAGATTCTTCACAAAAAAAACTTGAGCCGAATACAATCATGATTATGAATACTTCTTTTAGCTTCATATTCCTTATCAGCACAGTCACCAACTGATAAGGAACTACAGTTTCCATGTGACGATGCCTGTGTGCTTGCTTTCCCACTCTGACCAGATGTCGATTCCAGGATCAGGCTTCTTACTTGTGCCTGTCATGACGGCATCATGCCGTTTATCTAGGGAGTCTGGCAGTATGAATCGATTGCCCACAGAATAATTGTCTGTAGACATGCCAGCTTGTTTTGAGCTGAGGCTATCATTCTTCGAGACAAGAGACAAAAATTCACCTCTTCTACCAGTTTGGATTTGTAGTGCGTGACATATGTAACAAAATATTCTTGAATCGGCTTCTAATTGGTTCGAATTTAATTAAGTATTCAAAAAATAAAGATCCTTGAAGTTTAAAGCATTTTGTTAGAAATCCCAGAAATATATAACTCGTAACTTTCTTTGACTTGTGCAGCAGTACAGAACGAGCAAAATTATTAAAATTAACTCCGCATTATGACAGGCTTTTGAGATTATGTTAAAAGCCTGTCATAATGGGGTTATATAGGCTTCAGATTCAGTGCATATTAAATACAGACAGCACAATCGAATGAAATAAGTTTGGAACAGTGTTTTGTATGAAAGCGATAACTTCTGTTGGCCGTTCACCAGTTGATTGGCATCGCAACGCTTTAGTCAAAAATTGCAAATTAAGTTTCTAACTTTTAATGCTTAATTTAATGCATTAAAAACTGCTTGATAACATTATGATATCATTAATAAAACATGTGAAATGTCTGAAAAAAAAAACTATTAAAAAATAGAAAGAAAACTGTTGAATACAAAGAGGATTATTCCCCACAAAGAAGTGCAACTTAAACTCATTTAAAGTATGTAATAATAATTTTTCGCTGTATAACAAGGATTTCATTTTTCTTCGTTGTTGTTTCAATTATTGTTGTAAGTTTTCGTACAAAATATATATTAAAAAAATAAAAAAAATAAAAAAAAAATACAAATTGCGAGCAGTACGCCATAGTAGATGCCAGTCAAGCAGTCAGCCAGTCAGCAAACCGGAAACGGAAGTAGGTAGAGGACTCTGCGCGTCATGCATTTGTCGTCACCTCGCCATTATTCTCTTCATCGTCATCGTCATCGTCACAGCCATTGCGCCATCACGCCATCAACAGCGTTTCCAACGTCGCCATCAGCAGCATAATAAATTCGGTAATTAATTCTCGCTGCAATTGTTGAAAATGAAAATGTTTTTACACACATTTTAGCTTACTTTTCGCTGTTTTATATGTACATTTTATATGCTTGCTTTATTTCTTTTATTCTTTCTTTCTGTGTCTTGTTCATTGTTCTATTTTATTCTTGGTTCATACCCTACGAACATACAACTTAAAAGTTAATATTCGCTTCTATATTTTATTGTCAAGTAAATCTTAAAAACTCAAAAAAAACTTATAATTTTCTAAAACAATAAAAAATCATAAAATTATTCGTGTTCCTATTCAAGTGGCTCTTAAATGGTTGGCATCACCCAAATTTTTTCCAAGTGACATGTAGTCAAAAACATCTTCTTATCAATTTTAATGAACTCTAGGAATCTTAAAAAATATCATTGAAGTAGTTGCAGCGTGTAGAGCGCTGCCTGTAAGTCCATTTATTTAATATGCTTTTATATGTCGCTTAGCTATAATCCTTATTTTTCTTAAGTGAAACAATGTTTAGAAATGATCCAGTAATTTCCAACCAAAATATGAACAGATAAAGCATAGAACTTGTATATCAATTACTGGGTTTGTATCATTTTCATCGATTTCAAATGTGCAATACAGCGCAATCCATGCATTAGAAGTGAGTTACAATTGCTCTAATGTTTAAAAAGTTCATCAAAAGAAAATTCATACAATTTTCATGGTACAAAACTCGTCTCCAACTCTAACAGATCTAAAACCTAGTAGAAGAATATTTCTGTCCAAAACTCCTAACGGCGTCTCAGCATCCAGTTCTATCAACTTTTTATAGATTTTTAACTGCTTTGATTGCTGAACCAAAAAGTTACATTTATAAGAAAACCCGCTCTTCAAGTTAACTTTGTTGTTGCTCGTTAATTCTGTTTCCAAGGGCTGATCATCAAATACAACTCATTACAAACTAAAAAAAAACCTGATCAAAAAATTTTATATAAAAAGCCCATCAAACGGAACAGATTTGTATGGGAGCTACCTGTTCCAATGGTTCGATATGGACCTCTTAGAGCGTGGTTGGCATGCTCATGAAACATTACCAGTCTGAAGAGGTATTACGAGACATTGAATATAGAAACTTGAAGTTTCTATATTTTATAGTCTGTAAGTTCTTGTTGTTCATAGCCATCGAGACGGATATGTCTATATAGACTACACTTTTTGTAGGGGGCTACCTTGTTTACATAGTAAAATAATGCAAATATATATATTTGCAAGTTCGTGTCCCAAACACGAGCATAGCCGACAAGCAAAATCTATACATTCGTTGCCAAAATACATTCAAGGCGTGCAATGTTAACGCTGAGGTATTGATGTCAGTACCCCAGGCTAAATTCATGTAACCAAGCACAGATCTACATTTTAAGATCAAATGTAGCAGCTCTTTTAACGAGATGATGCTGGAATTGAGATACAGTGGTCAGAGATGGCTAGATACTTATGGCTAGATGTCAAGTCAAGATATATCTTCAGGAGTACAACCACAACAAAAGAAACTTGTATTTTGTTGTAAGTCTTCACAGTCCTCACTTCCTTATTATAGCAAGATGCGCTCATAGCTTTCATGACTTTTTTAATGATTTGAGGGAGCGGCAAGAAAAAATAATAATTTTGATATGCCACAGTTTGTCACAGAGTTGCAAGATATTTTAGAGAGATAACCATTTTGATGGTTATTTCAATTCGAAGTAGCTCATTCATACCTAGAACCTATTAGAGAGAATATAGAGATTATACGGCCGCTAATGATCTTGATCGCAGTGTGACGTAACGTACAAAAAGCTTCACATAAGTCAATGTTAATAAATAAAACCATTTCATATTCAAACAAGTTTTATTTTAATTAAAATAAATCTTTCTACCCATCCATCTATCTATCTATGTGTGTATCTATCCATCTATCTATCTGTCTATCTAATATCAAGCTATCGAGATCATCGACTTGTTATCGAGGTTGCTCTTTCGATTCAACACCGATTTCTGATGTAGCTGCCACACGATTATGTTCGACATACAATAGTGACAGTGTTAACCAATCAACGTCCGAACATATTCGTGAAGGAGAGGAGAAAAAAAATGTACAGATGCAGAATTTTATTCATGGTAGAATATTTTCAAGTCTCTGCTTCTGTTACTTTTAAGCTCTTAAGGGTATTATATAGTCGGCTCAAATCCACCATAGAATATTCCACTGATTGTCTATGAATGTGTGCGACATTCTTTGGGTAATTTTGTGTGTTTTTGCGGTGAAAATGCCATGAAAACAAACAAATAAACGAGCGAGTGAAACAATAAACGGCAAAAAGAACGCTTGTCCAACAGTTTTTCTGATTCTCCGCTGGAGCAGACGTACAATACGTGGAGCGAAGTCAGTCAGCGCGACAGCCAGCCAGCCAGCCATCAACACCCTGCCATAATAAAACACACACATTGAAAAGTAGGAAATTCAAGTAAAATAAAAAAAGAAAAACAAAAACAAAAAACAAAAGTATGAGAAGAAAAGTTACACACAAATGTGTGAAGTTATAAATTACATTGTGTCAGCATAATTATGACATTAATCACAAGCGTTGTTTGAATGACCGAACCGAGCTGTGCCGCACAAAATAAAACATAGTGAAAATAAAAGGTCCTCCTGGCACAAGGCAGGAGCAGCCGGAATGGCAGTAACAGCAGTCGTCGATGAAACAATGCAAGCAAGGTGCTTCCTTTATGCCGGGAGCCGGGGACGCACAGTTGGTATGATTATTGTTATTATTGTACTTTTGCTTCATGTTTTTCTTGCTTTTTATGTAAATCTCCTTTTCTGACACAAAAAATAAAAAAAAAAATACACCCAACAACAAAAAAAAAATGGGCGTGCAAACTTTGGGCAAAAAAAAAATTCACCAACTGCAAAAGGCGTCGCTTTAAATCGTTGAGCCACAAAAAAAAAAAGAAGAAAAAAAAATGGTAATGAATGATGAAGAAAAATTGTAAGTCATTATTGCGGGTAAATACTCTCCATTGTATTCAATTATAACACTGGATTATATATTTTTTCAAGTAATTAATTATACAAAAAAAAAGTTTTTGCGTATAGAAATCTCCAACAGTCAAATTACTTGATTGCATTTTGTATTAGTGCCGAGCGCATCTGGTCATTGCGCAATTTCAAGAGCCTTCAGCAACCACAGATGGTAAACAAAATGAAGCCTAAATTTAAATCAACACAGAATGCTTTTTCTACGCAATTAAAAACTGAGAAGCTTAGTTTTATATTAAACCGGCTGAACTTTTGCATGCGGTCACACAGAGGCCAGTTGGTTCTTAGTGATGTCGACCATTAAGATTTTACATACCGTTTATACAGCAGCGACGCTACAGATAATGTGTTCCAGACTTCCGCTTTCTTGCTATTCTTGCATCCCTCGGTCCATACACATCCTACAAAATTTATAAAGGTTTACTTGTAAAATCCCTTTAATTTTTATTTGATACAACATAATTGAAACAGGCTTTTGAATGTGTGGCTCCTAGTAGTCAAGGTAGTTTATACATTTTTGAAACCCGTTTTCCACGCCAAATCCGCCCATTGTAAGCCAGCCTTGTGGTACATAAAGCGCCAGCATGTCACAGTGCGAAGTGAATCTACATCCGCCCAGTTATTGTGCCGTGAGCCATGCCAAATTAAACCCTTTCATAAAACATTCGCGCAGATGCATCCGGTTTTAACAGATTGCCTATTGATAATGCAACAAAGATATCACATAACATGATCGCATCCTATGCTATCTGCACAACTTTCTTGTCGCGGTATGCAGGATCTCGCCTATGTTCAGCAATTGGATTTCACCAACTCATAAAATCGTCTCGAATTTTTTTCGAATCATCACTCGAACGTCTACACTGGTAGCTGCCTTAATTGGTCGTAAATGTCTGCCTTAGATCGCCTATTTTCAAAATAACATTTTAAGAGTTGCAGCCCTCTTGACTTAAAAAAGATTTGTTCTTAAACAAACAAAATAACTTTTGTATTTGCGTCACCCCATAGAATAGGAGTAATGGTGCCAGATTTAGAAACTCAGTTTTATGTGGTTCATTTGTGCTCTTAGCGAGTCAAACAAATATAAACTTATAACCTATATTCAGGGCTCTAAATAGTAATGAACGATTTTCATCCTGTTTTATTCTTGGATTATACAAATTTGTTTCGCTCGTTGCCTGGATTCGAATTATTTGCGCTTTAGCCATGATAAAGTCGCGTCGAGTTACGATTTTCATAATAGAACCGCTGCAAAGCCATATTATATGTATTTTCCTGGGAAGATCTCCAATATTCTATTCTACGTACTTACTGTTCGAGCTGATCCGTAGTTGCACCAAACTCTTCAGCCAGTCCCTTCACTCTACCTTCTGTGAAAATATTTAAATTTTAATTGCTATACAGAATGCGGCAGGGCATTGCGAAGTCGTAACGCCCTCGACTTATGCATTCTTACTTCTATCTCAACGGCAATTTTTACAAAAGCATCATAGTCTTGGGAGTCATGTAGTACTTTTTGCAGCAACAATGTAATCTCTGGTATGCAGATGTAGGTTAATCTTTCCATTTGTATCCGACGGCGTTCTCATGCTGGTACTAAATGCTCCGGCACTTGCTTGTCAGTATTCGAATCGACGAACCATTTTGGGAAAAGTTGAAAATATTGTAGAATCCAACGTGGGTTACTAAAGAGATGAAGTAGTCTAAAATCTAGACCACTTACATTTAGTTTTATCCTGAAGCTCCCACTTCCAGCGCTCCTGTTTGGCCATATAGTTCTGCATTTCGAGCTCGTTGGCTATGCGTTAGTTTAAAGAACGGATGGTAGCTTTCTGCTTCAGCTCTGGCTAATTATGAGAGTGCCGTGTCCACTCGTCAAAGCTGCGATATGCAACCCTGAGGCGGTAGTTCGCTTGGCATACGCAGACGTTGTCTCTCTCAAAACATCTGGGTTAAATTCTCCACATGCTGGCTCAATTCCCGCCCAGCATCGAATGCAGCCGAGCGAATGTACATGGAGCTCTGCACTCAATTTGGAGTTCAGCGTAACTGCATATAAGGCAACAATTTGCATTCATTCAATGCAGCAATGATGAGTTCGCCGTTCTCTTATTTGTCATAAAGTGCACAATGCCGCCATAGCACAGGCTCATTTTTTTCAAATGTCACGGCGAGGATTTCCTTCCATTGGTATATTGTTGCTTATATTTAATACCTTATTGTTGAAATTTTGAAGAGGTCTGCTTTTCCGCGGCACCCAACTCTGTAGCTACGTTCGTCATTTCATCCTCTGGTCCGTTCTGCTGCACGATCGTAATAGAGCAGTCAATGTCATTTAGGATACAGTTCGGCATTGCCACTGTTGTATTTTTACTCATCCTGCAGTTCGTCTATTCGAATACCACGGCATTATATTTGTGCGTTAACAGCACATCGTAAAATTGGACAAATATCGTCTCCTTATTAGAAATTGACATTGTCTGCTCTGGGAAGTTGCCACCCAAAAGGGCCTGAAAACCCGTTTGTGCCGTCAGCGTGCATAAAAAGACGAATATGTCCAGCCGACTGGTGGCGTTGTGATGGCTTTCGTGAATTAATTTTATGCAATGTGGTTTCCATTTGTTTACAATCAGTTAAATAAATTAAAAAAAAAAGGAAAAATATAATGAAAACCACTTAAGGAGGGCAGTCGCCGCCAATGCAGCTGCGGACTACAAGTACAAAAATACCATAATTGGCGAAAAGCATTAAAATGTTGTGTAATGCACTTAAAAATACCAAAAAAGTGTTTCTAACTTGGAGATCCATAATTTAAAAAAAAGAAAAGATAATAAGTGGATGTTGGATTCGGTTAATTGAATAAACTGTGCTTACGGATGAGTATGCACATCAGTAAAACCCAAATTTCCAATGCGGAACTTTAAACAAGTCGCATCGACACGTCGTACCATGTGCCCTCAGCAGTCTGCAGCAGTGAAATTCTGTAAATACTATAAGAGTTCTCGATAAGCACTTGTTACACACAAGTATGTCCTTGCTGTCCATCAAAATACTTGTACGTGCAACACTTGAGCGGCGACTTTGTTTTCTGCCGACCCGGCTTGGTCTGCCGAATCCTACGGGACGAGCTTGGAGCAGCATTTTTCATAACCAAATTTTCGGCGATTATCTTCTGCTCAGTCATTAATTTAAATCTCTGTTTTGTCTTTGATCATTCAAACACTTATTTATCTTTCAGACTTAAACATCACAAGGTCCGTTCTTGAACATATTCTGCAGGCAGTTCTCACTCCTTACTATGTTGACTTCTCTTTACATCGGCTGGAACTCTCGAGCACTAGATAAATCGTGCCCAACGACTTCGCAGCAGATATTCAAAGTCCAAACGCAGTGTTAAATGTGGGCGAATTTTGTTTTTGTGTTGTAGACGATAATTCAATGCTGAGGAACTTTAGACCTAAAGCGGTAGAATGTCTAACGTACGTTTAAAGCTTGGCTATTTTCAACCAAATAACCCAGACGATGAAGCGGAACTTGTGTCTTTTGTAGACATATATCGTCGCTTCCTTGCAAAAGTACTGATACTGGTGCTTGGTCATGGCATCGAAAGGTAAAGATGGGTGTTTCGCACACTTTGCCGCCAAGTCTAAAGAACTCAGTTGACAGCTCATCGGAGCATGTCACTTTTTTCCGGCTTTTTCGAACACCAATGATTGCGGTCTTTCATCGCCCAACACGACCCACCTCTTTAACTGTCCGTCTCATTCTACGTAATTGAGCTGTGTGGATATAAGGACGCGTTCCATGCTACACAGTGCTTCTACACGGTGCTTGTAGGCTATTGGCGGCTTCAACATTTTATATATTGGGTTGAAAAATAATTTTTTTAACTAAATCAGTTTTATTTAAGCCAAAATAAATTATTACATTCTCTTAAAGATTTGTGAAATTTGGATGATCAAGCCTACTTTGGGAGTATTCGTTAAACAGATGCCTTACACAAATTGGCGGCTATCGACTATAAGTAGGTTTGCGTAAGTCTGTGCATAGATTTTTGTAAAACCTAATCTTAAAGTTTGTGTCATTCAGAAATTCAGCACACGGCTATAACGTTGCAGCTCAGCGAGCGTACCCAACGTTTTGGTTTTATAGATCATGCTAACCAAATCTTCGATGCTTCGTCTTGGAAATTTTTCACTGGATATTGAACGCGTAAGTCTGCGAGCATTCTTCAAACGCATAGCTTCCTGAAGTACCTCGTCGCGCACAGACTGCGAAACGCGTTCACGTAGATTGTAGACTACTGCTTTACTGGTTTCCTGTTTGCGATGCAGCACCGTACCACCATATTCACGTGCTGCTAGTTGCGGTGACTTGCTCTGCGTGTGTTCTCTAAACTTGTGCACAGGTTTTTCCACGAGTTTATCCTCGTATTCGCGCTTTATGTACTCCAATGAGTGCTCTAGCACTGCTGACGAAGCTCTTTTCACATCGACGTACCTTTTCGGCATTGGTTGGCGTTTTCTTTGCGGTTTGTATGCTGGCGGAATAGGTGGTGCCGCGCCTACTTCAACAGCACGCTCATTAAAGCGTATACGCATCAGTTGCAGGGTGGGACGGTGTACCATCTGCAAAGCGGTCATCTTCTGCGCTACTCTTTTTCTCGGTGGCTCAAAAGTGGGTTGCAAAAGCTTTGCCATTCTTCAGCATTGACACTTTTGAAATTGCGTAACTATGAACAAATTATAAATTTATACAAACTGTTTAAAATGACTTCAACTGAGCTCACTTCTATGTGAAGCTTGTGTCTATAAAATCAATACTAAAATCGATTTATAAAGCAACGCTCTGTGTAATATTTTTTTTATACGCATATTTCAGTTACTTGTAGGCCATAAATAATGAACGCACATAATTCACCCGCATCTATGTATGCGTATGCATGCACCTATGAAAATGATATAAACTGAAATGAATAAAATTCAATTTACAGCATTTATTGTATTTCCCAAAATGAAAGAAAGCCAAATAAAAATTATCGTCAACATCAATTTCAATAAAAGCTGACGAGCACATAAATATTAAACCATAAAAACCGAAGAAACCTTCTGCAAGAAGGCTGCCGCACACACGTTCTGCTGTGTAACACAGACTTCACGCCCAACGGCAACATTCGAGCAATCAAGGACAGCAACGTTGGCTGCAGTGGCTATAGATTGACTGACTGACTGAGTGAGTGAATGAGTGAGTGACTATGTAAGCAACATTTTTCTTCATTTTCTAAGAAATCTAATTAAGGCGCACATTCAAAGCAAACGAGTTTCTTGTTCAGCAAAACGCAGCATGTAATTGTGTAGGGTATTGCGCAGATTCGGACACATTGCTTATTTGATATAGCAATTACTCGCACTGCATACACTATAAGCTTTTTTATTTATTTATATTTTTGTTCAATTAAATATGTATTTTTTGGCATCTTGCAGTGCAGCGAGCTTGCAAGTTCATTGCCTCGCAGCCGGTCTTAGACAAAAAAAAAAATCTATGATGTTTGAAGTGTGTTGCAGGGCGTAGGGAAAATGGCTAACGCTTCCTGCGGTTTGTATTGAAGTCTACTCCGATCAAAATCTTTCCTTCCAGACTGCTTAGACTAAGGATATTGAGGCCATAGCTAAAGTGAGCAGATTGAATGTAGCTTTATTCTTGTTTTACCAGGACAGCTGCTCCTCTTTTTATTATGTTGCTTGGATGATACATATATAAAGTATAAAATATACGCCGGACGATTGGGCCATGGCTCAACTACTTGCAATTATATTAGACAATGCTAATCAGGAGGTGCCTAATAAGCTGCATAATGTGGCATGCCAGTTCAAGTATCTACAATTCCTTCTAATTTTGCATTTAATACAAAATTTTTATAGGCAACTTTTCCCAAGATGTCCAAGGTATTCTACAATAAAGACACAGCGGTTGCACATGCCTATGCAAATATCGGATGTCAAACGCGATGTCGAGATTAATATTTGCACACCGGATCGTCTAACATAAACGTTATACATTGTAGAATAATCCAATAGAAGGAAATCCTCGCCGTGACATTTGGAAGAAATGAGCCTAGCCTGTGGCTCATTCGACAAAATATGATGCCTTTACACGAGCTATAGCCGGTGCATTGTGCACTTTGTTCAAATGGGACGCATTGAAGGGGAAAAGAACGACGAGCGCATCATTGCTGCATTGAATTAATACGTTGATGGGCAAACGGTTGCTTTCATGCAGTAACGCTGAAATTCAAATTGAGTGCTGAGCTCTATGCACGTTCTCTGGGAGCACGTTTTCGATGCTGCGCTGGAAATGGGTCTGAAAGTGAAGAACAAAATCCGTGTGACTTGCGTATGCCAAGCGGCAATGCGAACGAACTTCCGACTCAGTGTTGCATATCGCAGTTTGATAAACAGAAGATTTCGGCGCCAGAGTGGCTGACATTTTCAACACCACTGGATACGCTGCGACGAGAGATCCGAAGATAAAATGTATGCTGGACGCATATCTGATGGGGCCACAAGACTCGTTTGATGGTATTATAAATATTTATTTTAGAAATAACTTATCATCTGTTTTAATTATATGTAGTTGCATTCAATCAAATAAAACCTGTCGCAGGAAGTACAACATCAAGGAGTATATGTGCTACAAAGTCTATTTGGCGCCAATGGACAGCTTTGACGAGTGGACACGGCACTCTCATAATTAGCCAGAGCTTAAGCAGAAAGCTACCATCCGTTCTTTAAACTAACGCATAGCCAACGAGCTCGAAATGCAGAACTATATGGCCAAACAGGAGCGCTGGAAGTGGGAGCTTCAGGATAAAACTAAATGTAAGTGGTCTAGATTTTAGACTACTTCATCTCTTTAGTAACCCACGTTGGATTCTACAATATTTTCAACTTTTCCCAAAATGGTTCGTCGATTCGAATACTGACAAGCAAGTGCCGGAGCATTTAGTACCAGCATGAGAACGCCGTCGGATACAAATGGAAAGATTAACCTACATCTGCATACCAGAGATTACATTGTTGCTGCAAAAAGTACTACATGACTCCCAAGACTATGATGCTTTTGTAAAAATTGCCGTTGAGATAGAAGTAAGAATGCATAAGTCGAGGGCGTTACGACTTCGCAATGCCCTGCCGCATTCTGTATAGCAATTAAAATTTAAATATTTTCACAGAAGGTAGAGTGAAGGGACTGGCTGAAGAGTTTGGTGCAACTACGGATCAGCTCGAACAGTAAGTACGTAGAATAGAATATTGGAGATCTTCCCAGGAAAATACATATAATATGGCTTTGCAGCGGTTCTATTATGAAAATCGTAACTCGACGCGACTTTATCATGGCTAAAGCGCAAATAATTCGAATCCAGGCAACGAGCGAAACAAATTTGTATAATCCAAGAATAAAACAGGATGAAAATCGTTCATTACTATTTAGAGCCCTGAATATAGGTTATAAGTTTATATTTGTTTGACTCGCTAAGAGCACAAATGAACCACATAAAACTGAGTTTCTAAATCTGGCACCATTACTCCTATTCTATGGGGTGACGCAAATACAAAAGTTATTTTGTTTGTTTAAGAACAAATCTTTTTTAAGTCAAGAGGGCTGCAACTCTTAAAATGTTATTTTGAAAATAGGCGATCTAAGGCAGACATTTACGACCAATTAAGGCAGCTACCAGTGTAGACGTTCGAGTGATGATTCGAAAAAAATTCGAGACGATTTTATGAGTTGGTGAAATCCAATTGCTGAACATAGGCGAGATCCTGCATACCGCGACAAGAAAGTTGTGCAGATAGCATAGGATGCGATCATGTTATGTGATATCTTTGTTGCATTATCAATAGGCAATCTGTTAAAACCGGATGCAGCTGCGCGAATGTTTTATGAAAGGGTTTAATTTGGCATGGCTCACGGCACAATAACTGGGCGGATGTAGATTCACTCCGCACTGTGACATGCTGGCGCTTTATGTACCACAAGGCTGGCTTACAATGGGCGGATTTGGCGTGGAAAACGGGTTTCAAAAATGTATAAACTACCTTGACTACTAGGAGCCACACATTTAAAAGCCTGTTTCAATTATGTTGCATCAAATTAAAAAAAAAAGGGAAGGATGAAGGATGTGTATGTGTAAGATATATAAATGCATAATTTTAAAAATGCAAATTGGAGAGACTTTTGCTTGGTTTATTATCTTTTATGCTTGGCGCTTTTCTCTGCTAATTTTTTTCGATTTGTAAAGATTAACTGATTTGCACAGCAATCGGCAGTGGCTAATCAATTCGATAGACAACAACAACAACAGCAATAGGAATAACAAGCACAGCGAAGGAGCGTTAAGGGAAATACAATAGTTGAAGCATGATTGGCGTTGGCACCTTGAAAATATAAACTGTGTAAGCCCTACTCACAAACAAAAGCAGCAACAACAATACCAACAATGTCAATAGACTAATAAAGAAACAGACAGAAAGTCGGGACACAACAACCCGATGTTGATGTTAAAGTCATAGGTTAGGGTTCACCAATGGCGTCAATAACAACAGCAACAATAACTCCAACAACAGCCACATTGACCAACCGGTGTAACAACGTCATCGTCGGTGCCGTCGTCGTCGGCGTCGTCAACATCGACGTCATTGTCCTCACACTCATTATCCTTGTAGCCGTCATCATCGACAATGTGTCGTACAATAGCGTTTGGCATAGACTGCAGCGAACCGGTGAGTCTTTTGCGCTTGCTTGGTACTAGATGGTACGTAGTCGCCAGTTTGACATCCAACTCCTCATTGAATTCTGTTGCGAAAGCTACAAACGTGTAGAATGAAATGGATTTTCAGTTTATCAACCGAACCGAAACGCCTTGGCCTGCTTTAAAACGCTGCAAACCACAAAAAAAAGGAGTAAGAGTTCTACATGCGAGTATGCTCGACTATGGAATACCTTGTACCCATATGGTTCACTTTGAGCAAAGGTTTGTAACAGAGTGAAAGAAGCGAGGCACTGTATCAAATGTCGAGTCCATAAAAACATGTCCGTCTGTCACTCTATCCGTTTGAACGTCGAAAACTTGGAGACTATAAGAGTTAGAGCCTTCAAATTTGTACTTTTAGATTCCACTGTTATCTCTTCAGTTCACTTCTATTCAATGAACATACTAACCCTCCCACCGTAAGACCGGTTTGGCACTTACCATTCAAACCTACTCCTCATTCCGAGTTCTTTTATGAACATTTTTTTTGTTTTTATTTGCTAAATTATACAATTCTCAACACATTTTTCTCGTAGTATGTTGTCGCTGAAGGCGTCCAGTACTGCCGATTATTCAAAAATTTCGAACTACTCAATTTAACTGTTACATTCATTTGCAAAAACTTAATATGCTCTTAACTGTATAGCTATAGGGTATAATCATATTGCAGTTGATTTGCTTTATTGCTTGTGCACCGATAATTGCCACAAAGGACATACAGAAAAACATTTAAACCAACAAACAGACAGACAGACAGACGGACGGTCAGACAAACCGAAATAGAAAGCTCGATAGACAAATAGACAACGAAGAATTCTGAGCAGCAAAGTACGAGTATTACAATGGAACATGGAACTTTCGTACTCCCAAACGCACACAAGCCACCACACAGATACAAATAGTGTTCAAGATACACAGATACAGATGCAGACAAATGCGCCAAAAACATTTCGTTGATAGACAAGCAAATAGACCCAAAAGAATACCACATCCAATGAAGTTTATTTAAGCGCATTCAAGTATTTTGCGCTCGAATCGATTTTCAATGGGGTAAAAGTTCTCTGCACTGAAATGTTTGGATTGAACGCTCAGAAGGACATGCGAACTTGCTTGCTTGCTTGCTTGCTTGCATTCGTTCTCGGTCAAGTGAACTGAAGTAAAGAGTTTTTTTTTTCCTCCGACCGTCCGTGCGACTGTTTGTTTATTTGTTTAGACAGTTGCAGAGTTGTTGCAAGGACATTGGCTGCCTTTAAAGTGAGTTGTGCCTTGATAATTTATTAACTAGTTTGTTTAATACGCGACATTTTGTCTTGTCTTATTGATTTAGGTTATAGAAATCCTAGCGGAATGTTATCAAAAGCCCGGAGTAACTTTTTGTAAAGACGAAAATGGAAATCTACACAGAAATCACTAAGATTATAGAGGAATCAAATATGATTGGAGGACGCTGAAATAGAGTACGACCGGGCACGCATTGGAATGACCAAGTATAGAGAGATCAAAATTTCAGCAGCAGCTGTTGTCGGCAGAACTTCACAAAATGGAGCAATTGTACGACTCGATGGTGGAAGGATTTAATAATTTGCAAAACTTATTTCAATACAATTGAATGTGTTTACACACTTTTGCCAAAGCTAATAACTAAATTGCGAAACAAAATAACTTTAAAAAAAAATCTTCACTTAAATATATTCTATGACATACATGCTCCAACGAGATTCATATAATAAACTTGATTTATGAAGTCATTCAAAATGCTGATTTGCAACGTATGCCTTAAAGTTTAGTGAATTTGAATAAGATCTTCGCAATCAACCACGGAGCACCACGGAGTCGGTGGAAGTTTACTAAAATGATATATATATGTACATATAACTGAGCAGGAGATAGCAGCAGAACGCGGCATTCTTGAGTGGAGCGTAGTGAATTGTACGGCATTTACTTAACATACATATCAGTCTTGTAATATAAATAACAAACATTATTATTAACAACAACAAAAGATGCAGAAAATGACAAGAAACAATAGTCAGCGCATATTCGTAATGTGCGTCAAGGCGCAGCATACAGCATGCTCGGTTGGCAGGAGTTGTGGAGTATTACGGAGAAGCAGCACGCCGTAGGAAGCAACACTGCCGACAGCCGACCGCGACTGCGTTTGTAACTTCCCGAGCTGTACTGCGCTGCGGTGCGTGAACAAACAACTTTATCTTGTTTGTTGACTGGGTTACTTTCATCACCGACAACGCCGCTGACATCGCGGTCGTTGGGAACAAGGACAACACGGAGTGGATTCAAGTGAAATAAATGACAAAGTTTATGTTCGCATCAACATCGCTTTGCAACGCTTCTTCGTATATAGTGTATGGGTTGGTTCTATGGTTTGTTCATGAACCTCAACGGCATCCTTATGACTGCTCATCATTATCGTCATCATCGTCATCATCATCATCAACATCATCGTCATTGTTGGCGCTACTGTGCCATACGATAGTGGCGGTGATAATAAGTACAAAAGTCACGGAAGTGCATAAACCAGAGACAAACAGCAATTCTGAGTACGCCATAAGTTATGCTTCACTGTTGCAAGCAACAAATGCACAAATGATGAACAGACGGCAGGTTGGACGCACGGATGGAGAGAGAAATAGTAAGCCTATACACGAGCATAAAACTAAATCAAGTATACACATTATATATAGAGTATATAGAGACGATACGATATTGTTCTTAATTTATGCGCACACGTGGAAATTAAATTTACCGAATGCACTGCCATTTAATAGCAAAAATAATTTCATTTTAATTATATTAAATGTTGCATTTACTCTGGAATAGCAGCAGCAAAAACAGTCTGAATCGCCGTTTCTGCAATTCTTTTTGCCTTTTTCTTCAACATTTTTTTTTTCCATACTCTTTAGACGAAGTTTGTATCTCAGTAGTATACATCTGTCACTGTGTTTGCAACGCTTTAAAGGAACCATTTTTTCGAAATATTTACCCTACAGTACCAATAAAATGCTCAAGAAGCACATAAATAAAAAAATGCATAAACCACGTAATAATCAGTGCGAGGCTCGACGACAGTATTTTTATTATATATACATATCATTCTTATATATATTAATCACAGAGACCTGGCTCCAGCCCGGAGTTTTCTTTATTCATCCAAGGATTCGCAATACATAGGGCGGGCCACCCAAGTAACAGACAAGGGGGGGAACAGTTGTCCTGATAAGACAAGGAGTCAGCTACTTTCATTTGGCACCAGTTAGAAAAGCCCAGCTACAAATGGTTACCATTCAAGTATCCACCAGCCAAGGGGATCTGCTTATCTCCTCCCTTTATCTACCTCCGCAACACACCTGGTCTACAGCGGACTTTTTAGCTTCTTTTTAGAAACCTTGAAGAAAAGTTTTTAATCAGAGGCGACTTCAACGCCAAACATCGGTTTTGGGGGAACTACAGAGCGGACACGAGAGGGAATAGATTACTGGAAGCATTAGTCACCTCCTTTGCTTAAATCCTTGCCACCGAGCAAGCTACCCACTTTTCATACGCCCAGCAGCACTCACCAAGTGCCATAGATTTTTTTGTCCATAACGGATTGCGATCCGATGAACTGAACATCAGGACATAGTACAAACTCAGAAGAGAGTATGTTGTGGATAGAGTATACCGAAGAGTGTCAAACAGGATTAAAAAGCTGCTTATCAGACAAAAACAGCAAGATACTGACTTGTTCCTAGAAAACATCTCTCCGAACGCGTGTACGAACTATTTTCTGTGGTCTCTTAAGAAACAATACAAAAGACAAATACTTCCAAAGTTCCCTATTCGCAAAACAGATACGAGCTGGGCCAGATCCACCCAAGATCGTGCGGAAACTTTTACTGAGCACTTAGAGGCTAGGTTCCAACCCTTTCGAGTCCACATCCGGTAGTCACAGGAGACGAGTACTAAGGGTACTGGACAGCCCTGGGCAGCTGGCTCTCCCAGCCAGTCCTATCACTATCGAGGAGATTCAGTCCTACATCAAAGCGCTTAAAAAAATAGAAAGGCCCCAGGCGAAGATGGTCTCGATAACAGGACTCTGAAAGCGCTACCATTCAAAGCGGTACTCTTTTTAGTACTTCTTTTTAACGCTGCGTTGAGAATTGGGCATTTCCCAAAACTATGAAGAAAAGCTCAAATCGTTATGAATTCGGAAAGAGCCCGTCTGACGTTTAGTCATACCGACCCATCAGTCTGCTGTCGTCCACTGCGAAACTATTCGAGAGATGCCTGTTGACGAGCGTACAAGCGATCGACGAGGTCAACCAAAGGATACCACATTTCAGTTCGGCTTCAGGAAGGCACACGGAACCCCTGAGCAGCTGAGTGGCTTTTGACAGGGTATGGCACGACGGGCTATTATGCGAATTAAAGGGCATCCTCCCACCACAGCTGTTTATGGTATTGAGTAGTTTCCTGATCGACAGGACCTTTTCGATAGTTCTGGATGGTGTGGAGTCGAGTACGAACCAAATCTGCGCAGGTGTTCCACAGGTAACTATACTAAGTCTCAACTTTTATACTCTATTCACTTGGGACATGCCCACTGGGCGTACCATACCGATAGTAGATTCCCAGCACTTCCTCACAGCTGCATTTGCGGACGACACTGCCATCCTTGCCAGAGACGAGTGCTTTGCTGCAAAAATACATATAAACAAAATACGCATTCTGCAGGTGAAGATCCTTCACAGATTAACAGGAGTGCCCTGGTATATGCGCACAGCAAACATAGAAAAGGACCTGAAAGTCATTAAAATCGGGAATATTATTAATAAGCAGACCGCTGACTATATAGAACGACTTAATAGTCACCCAAACCAGCTAGCCAGACACCTCTTGGAACGCAAAAGAAAGGCAGGAGTTAAAATGAAACGACGCTAACAAAGGATTTTGCCTAGGGAGTTACATTTAAGGAGTATATAATTTATTGTATATTCCTCTCCCGTAATACCCCTGCAGAAAGCAGCATTATTTTGTGTTTTATATTCTTTGGCCTCACAAACCATTAACATTATTTGAATAAGCTTAGCTTTAATCTTTTATTTTTTTTACTCTATCTATTTATCTATGTATCCTTCTACCTAACTATCTACCTACCTCTCTATCTATCTATCTATCTATCTCTCTATCTATCTTTCTATCTATCTATCTATCTATCTATCTATCTATCATTCTTCTCATCTCAAATAAAATTCATGAGACTCCGATTTGGTCACGACAGTCTGACTCACTCCTTGTGAGCCATTTGTTTGTCACTTAATTTATCACCATGCCAGTTTATAGCGTATTAAATAGTCGACCAACATGACTAAAGCACACTTTCTTGTTACTTTCCATGTTTTTGAACTTTCGCACTTTCATATTTTTGATAGTTGTTGGTGTTGCTGCAGCTGCTCTTCTTATTGTTATAGTTGTTCGTTCTTGTTCTTTTTTATTTTTTGAAAAAATTGTTCTTGTTCTTTTTTATTTTGTTTGTTTGGAAAAAATTTTCCGTGCAATTTTTTCCGCATACGTAATTTGTTACTCTTTGCATTTCCATTTGGAAAATAATTACAATGCAAAAATTGCTACAACAATTTAGTGAAGCAATTAGGGTTAGTGTATGATGATGATGATGGTATGTATCTGTGTCAGTGCAGTGTGTGCGGCTTGGCGTGTATGTGTGTGTATCTGTGTTGGCAGTTATTAGAACTTTCTCTGCCATTTAATTTCAATATAACTGAGCTGCTCCTTCTTCTTACGTTTTTTGCATTTTTATGGCCCCATCAGCTTCGTTTATGCAAAGTTTTCCTTTTTTAGTTTTTTATTTTGTTGCGGAAATTTGTTCCAAACAATTATGGAAAATTGCATAATGAAAAACTAAATGAAAGAGCCATTAAAATATTACTTCAACTTTTGCTAAATATAAACTAACTTATTCACATACATACATACACCATATTGTATGTGTGCGTGTGCAGATAAATGTGTGCAAATAAATTGCATATATGACCATCAAATGACAAGACATCATTAAAAATAGTATCTCAAATGTTACCGGAATTTGAAATAACCATAAACTTTGGACCAGGCGCCGGACTGTAGTAGTCAAAAGACTTTAGTTGTTATTCAAACAGTTTTTCATCGCCGGGGACTATTTCAAAAGAAGTTGGAATATACTCTAACGATCTTAGAGGAATTCCTGAAGAAGTTAAAAAAATTTTAATAAAGGGTTAACAATACCCTAAGGAGACTGGATTGTTCATAGTCACATTTGTCGCTGTTTCACTACCAACAACCCACCACACGAATCTCGATGCTTAGTCTCCTACTCCAATATGGAACTACTACCTTTAAACTTAAGAATTCTACTACTAAAATTTTATCTAGGAAACTATCTTAAAGAGAGAGCAACTTCAACTAAAATACAGGAAAAATTAACCCAAACCCAATAAAGCTATTACATATACGAATATTAACATTCAATCTGAGGACAGTACTAACTAATATGAATTCCATTCCAGTAATCTCATTTTGGGTGACTTTAATAGTTGGGGTGCACTATATGGGGGTCTCCAAGGAACAACCCTAGAGGCAACACTCACTAAATTTTTAAGTACATAGCACAAATTCCATAGTATTAGATGATACACATTACACAATCCACAACAAATTCACACATGTTGACTGGTCAATCTGTTCTCCGGACTTATTTTCTTATATTAATTGGAAAATATTAGATGAGCTCCATGGAAGTGATCACTTCCCAATACTTATTACTTTATTTCACAATAACAAACTGAATCCAATTCAGAACAAAACTCATTTAGCTAATTGAAATGAATTCGAAGCTAAAACTAGTCACTTTAATGAAAATATTCCAATATTTGACAATATTAATAAAGAAGCATCGAACCTAAACAAGATTATACTGCAAGGTGCAAGGTACAATACCACAAACGTCAATAAATCCACACCCCTATTTCGTGCGTCTATTTCGGCGTCCGCTTTTCGGCTCATCACTCATCGCTGACTCTAATAGAACCAAAGATCCTGCGATGAATCTTCCTGGCTTAATCACTGAGTATCAGCGTCTTATAGATCTTTATTTTTGTCTTTCTAGACAGGGCGTCACTGCTCATTTGTTTGCAAGCGTGATTCTTCGTGATCTTCAGGCTGACGTTGTTGTTGCTGGTTATATCGGATCCAAGATAGACGAAGTTTGTACAACACTGAAGTTGAAATTCTCCATCGTCACTGACCATCCAAGACGCGATGACGGAGTGCGAGAAGACACCAAGTACTTCGTCTTTTTCTCATTCAGCACTAGATCCATGAGCCGAGACTGTTTTTCAATCTCTGAGAACGTCTCGCTGACTCGCCGTTCCTGCGTGCCGATGATATCAATGTCATCGGCGTAAGTGAGCAGAATCACTTCCTTTCGGAAGATTGAGCCCGACATACTCTGTATGTACGTGCACTGACGTAGGATGTATTTCATCAGAAGATTGAAAAAATCGCACGACAGAGCATCGCCCTGCCTGAAACCTCTCTTGGTATTAATGGGGTTGGAGAGGTTTTTTTCCACTATGACAACGCTTTGTGTGTTAGACTGACAATCTTTGCCGGGAAACCTAGTGCAGAAACGGGGTCGAAAAACTTAGATCGTAACGGCGTGTTGAATGCGGCTTTATAATCGACAAATAGGTGGTAAGTGTCTTTGTTGAACTAACGGGTCTTTTCTAAGATTTGGCGTAATGTGAATATTTCGTCACTGGTTGATCTTTTTGGTCTGAAGCCACACTGATATAGTCCTATCAGTGAATCCGCTTATTACAGAATACGCGCGACAGAATCTTATATCCGATGGAAAGAAGACTTATTCCGCGGTAGTTGGCACAAACAGCGGGGTCTCCTTTCTTAAGAAAGGACAGAGAACACTGAGATTCCAGTCATTGGGTATGCGTTCATCGGACCATATCTTGCATAAAAGTTGGTGCATACTCCTAATCAACTCTTCGGCGCCGGTCAAAAATACCTCAGCTGGAAGCCCATCAGAGCCTGCCGCTTTGTTATTTTTCAGCTTTTTAATAACCGAATCGACATCATTTTAGTCCGGCGGCTCTACAATGGTGCTAGTGGTTCCGGTTGTGCGCTTCATCGCCTTCGAGAAGGTAAGAAAAATGACTCCTCCATAATCTCAGTGATTCCTGAGCATCCGCAACCAGATTTCCATATTCATGCTTACAGAAAGTTACTTCGGGTTTAAAACCTTCAGTCAGACGCTGGACCTATTGATAAAATTTTCGAGCTTTATTTCTGTCACGTAACATCTAAACATCGTCAAACTCCCGCATTTCTTGCTTCTTTTTCTTTCGTCCGAAAAGGCGCTTCTCCTGTCTCCATTTCTCTCGATATCGCTCTCTTACAGCTCGTGTTGCTTCCGACTGCAGAGTTCGCTAATAGGAAGCGTTCTTCTCTATAGTACCATTGCGACACTCCTCGTTGTACCAAGAATTCTTCACAGGTTTTGTATAACCAATGACATCCTTGGCAGCCCTTTAAATCGAAATTTAAAATACCTTTCCGGAAATTCCCTTCGGACATAATAAACACTGAACAACTCAATATTTGCTCAACACTTTCTTTCCATTAAAAACTCTTATAAAAAAAAAAATAAATTGAAGTAGTTTGTACGTGTTCCAACCGTTTCTTTCTTCCGTCCATAGCTTCAAAATAGCTCATTAATCCTGATTTAATGTTGTATTTTGAAACTTTGTAAATGCTTTTATTTACCTTTCACACTTAGCGCTAATTCAAAATCACTTCTGAAATTAGGCCGGGCGTCTGTCCAAGATTTCTCTCAGCTGCTTTAGAATATATATAGAACCTAATATATATTAGCTACCTGTTAGCTAGACAGCAGACCGGAAACTACTACTGTGTCTGTTTGAATCGATGGCACAATTCTGAGGACAATCAATAAATTCTCATTAAGCAGTCACCATTGCAGAAACAATTCACAACGAACGACAGTGTGCGACATTCAATTCACACTTCATACCAAGCAGCTTTATATATTAGATGGAATTGCTTGCTTCCTGATCCTAACCAGCGTCGCACACATACAAACCACATGCACACATACATACACATATATATATATATATGTATAACTATATTGTATGTACGAGTACTCAATTATAGACATAATTGATGCTTGAAACGCAAACTATGCGTAAATAAAGACGCTTAACCTCCTTTTAATGCTGCTTGCCTGCTGCCTGCCAATCATGCCTTGGGTGCATTTTGGCGCCCACTTGTGCCAACAAATGATATACATCGGCAGACTCGAAACACCACCACACCATACTAACCGAGCTGAACTGAACGAACTGCGAGCTATTAAATTAGGCACTTTTTTCCTCTTATTTATTTTAATTGCACATAAATACGCTCAACATGGAATAAATTTTCATTTGCTGCAGCCAAGTACAAAATAGCTCAGCTCCGAAGCGGTTAGAAATCTATTAGGGTAATTGTTATTAGATTGGCAATTTATTTGCGCTTGCTGCGAGCAAAAGTCAAATAAATTTAATAAATTGAGATTGTTACGCTGGAAAAAATCTATATTTGCATTTAAATCATTATGGCTTGGCAATAAGAATAGCTGATGGCGAAAAAACAATTTAAAGTTGAAAATAGAAACATTTGTGTAAGTCGAGATCCTTTGCAGTTAGCAGACTGGCATGCATTGTTGTTGACATTCTGCGGATTATTAATATAATTTTTTAAAATTAAACAATTTTTATTATGCTGTGTACCCCCAAAAGGGTAGCAGAGTAAATAAATTTGAATCGTTAACTATCGATAGTGAAGGGTAACTATCGATGACAGTTCGTAAACCATCGATAGTGTCATCGATTGTTCTCCACATATAATATCTTAGAGTCTCTAAGATAAATTTAGAAATATTTTGGTGGAGACAATCTCTAATTGGAATTAAATCATTAAAAAATTTCTGCATCGACTGCTACACGTTACAGTCTGCATTACACTTCAACTGCGCTGATCTAGAAAAAAAAATTTACATATTAAAAAAAAAAAAACGTATTCAATTCCATTTTTTTAGTTGGCTTTGCTTTCAGTGTTTATATTATAAAAATGACTGGTAAGAAAAAATTAAAAACTTTTTTTATTAAAATACCATCATTAGCTCTAATATTTTTTTTTTACACTAAAGGATTTAGATACACGCTACGCCACATGTTTGCTGGCTGGGAACCAATCGTCAATCCGCCTTTCGCTCAATATGATCCCGAACAAATGGATTTTGAGATGCTAGAACAGAATGGACGCCTTAATCAACTGCAAGACAGAATTGATGAGCTGGCAGAAGTGGTGAGAGTCATAGGTCGTCTGTATGAAAATATTGGACATCAAATAGAATCGTTGAGTCTACGCGTTTCGGAAAATGATGGACAGCAATGAAATACACCGGGTGCAAGAATTTTTTTTTTTTTTGATTTTAAATTGGCCAAGTTGTCATGCTGTAGTCTTAATTCTCAAAAGTGAACTTTGGTTGTAGAGCATATTGAATAAAAATTTGTACGTGTTATGCCAAACAGCAAAAGTAGTGCAATCTAATGATGGGTAATGATGTGAAGATGGACTCTATGACGTGAAACGATTTAGGTACTATAATGCGGAAGATATTATGACATATTCGGAAGCAGAATGCACAATTAAAGGCGCAGTCGGTAATTCAGTTTGCAAAATGCAACATGTTGGCAAGTGGGCATGACATGGATCTGTTCGATCGACAGACTATACTGTTCTAAGCGTTAATAAGTGACATATAATATAGGAATTTTTTGTTAATAATTGGATGGCTTTTTTTTTTTTTTTTTTTTTTTTTTTTTTTTTTTTTTTTTTTTTTTTTTTTTTTTTTTTTTTTTTTTTTTTTTTTTTTTTTTTTTTTTTTTTTTTTTTTTTCGATGCCATGACCAAGTACCACAGAAACCAAGGCCTTCTACCGTATAGTTACTTTATACCAGAAATTTTGCAAGGAAGCGACGATATATGTCTATAAAAGACACAAGTTCTGCTCCCTCGTCTGGGTTATTTGGTTGAGAAATACCCAAGCTTTACACGTACGTTAGATATTCTACGGCTTTAGGACTAAAGTGCCTCAGCATTGAATTATCGTCTACAACACAAAAACAAAATTCGACCACATTAAACTCTGCGTTTGGACTTGGAATATCTGCTGCGAAGTCGTTGGGCACGATTTATCTAGTGCTCGAGAGTTCCAGCCGATGTAAAAAGAAGTCAACATAGTAAGGAGTGAGAACTGCCTGCAGAATATGTTCAAGAACGGACCTTGTGATGTATTAAAGTCTGAAAGATAAATAAGTGTTTGAATGATCAAAGACAAAATAGGGATTGAAATTAATGACTGAGCCGAAGATAATCGCCGAAAATTTGGTTATGAAAAATGCTGCTCCAAGCTCGTCCCGTAGGATTCGGCAGACCAAGCCGCGTCGGCAGAAAACAAAGTCGCCGCTCAAGTGTTGCACTTACAAGTATTTTGATGGACAGTAAGGACATACTTGTGTGTAACAAGTGCTTATCGAGAACTCTTATAGTATTTACAGAATTTCACTGCTGCAGACTGCTGAGGGCACATGGTACGACAGCCCGATGTTGTCGCATTGGAAATTTGGGTTTTACTGATGTGCATACTCATCCGTAAGCACAGTTTATTCAATTAACCGAATCCAACATCCACTTATTATCTTTTCTTTTTTTTAAATTATGGATCTCCAAGTTAGAAACACTTTTTTGGTATTTTTAAGTGCATTACACAACATTTTAATGCTTTTCGCCAATTATGGTATTTTTGTACTTGTAGTCCGCAGCTGCATTGGCGGCGACTGCCCTTCTTAAGTGGTTTTCATTGTATTTTTCCTTTTTTTTTCAATAATTTAACTGATTGTAAAAAAATGGAAACCACATTGCATAAATTAATTCACGAAAGTCAGCGCAACGCCACCAGTCAGCGGAACACATTCGTTTTCTTATGCACGCTGACGGCACAAACGGGTTTTCAGGCGCTTTTGGTTGGCAACTTCCCAGAGCAGACAATGTTGATGTCTAATAAGGAGACGATATTTGTCCAATTTTACGATGTGCTGTTAACGCACAAATGTAATGGCGTGGTATTCGAATAGACGAACTGCAGGAGGAGTAAAAATACAACAGTGGCAATGCCGAACTGTATCCTGAATGACATTGACTGCTCTATTACGATCGTGCAACAGGGCAGCAGTACGGACCAGAGGATGAAATGACGACAGTAGCTACAGAGTTAGGTGCTTCGCAAAAGCAGATATCTTGAAAATAGTCGATTCTGTGGAGCACTGCTACGAACGAAGAGACGGCGCACAGCTAACAATTCCGCACGCTCGCATTAGTGGCTAGAAAAACCACACAACTGCAGCACGAAAATGCATCATGTTTGGGCAATACTAATGATAACTCGTTAAAGCAATCGATCTGGATGCGCCGGTACGCGAGAAGCAACAATTACATCCGCTGGACTAGGGAGATAATCTACGCCTATCGCGCTGCACTTTCACTGCAATACTTTCATGCGATATCGTCAGAATAACCGGGCTGTGTAAGCATGGCAATTAGACAGGGCGTGCACCAGTACTCGAAGGATGGCGCTTGCACGAAGATCTAAGCTATAACGTTGTAAATAAAGGCAAGAATATACTGATAGAAGGAATTATACACCATGAAATTTGGAAGAAATACGCCTCGGCTTTGATTAATTCGAAAAAATATGATGCTTAGACACGCGCCATAGCCTATGCATGCCAAGAGTCACATTGGCAACATATAGCAGTTGCTCATAGTCGCTGCTAGACCAATGTAGAACAATGCGATGCACTTGTTGGCATACATTGTGCTCATCATGCGACAACTGGGACGCATCGAACGCTGGTACGCTTAGTTGATTGAATTCGGTGAAATCCAAATTGAGTGCAGAGCTCTATGTGCAGTCGATACTGTGCTGGAAATGGGTCAGTATCTGGAGAATATAATCCAGATGACTTGCGAGAGGCATTGTCTGCGTATGCCAAGCCAACTCTTGCCTCAAAATTGCATCACAATTTGATAAACAAAAAAATTCGGCGCTAGAGTGGCTGACATTTTCAACAGCATAGAATTGCGAGCTGCTTTGTCAAGCGAATGCAATGATACGCATCGACGAACGACCCGAAGATGAAATGTATGCTCGACGCATATCTGATGGGACCACAAGATTCATTTGATGATATTATTAATATTTATTTTAGGAATAACTTTTCAACTTTTTTATTTATATGTAGTTGCATTTAATCAAATAAATCCTGTCGCAGGAAGTACAGCATCAAGGAGTATATGTGGTACAAAGTCTATTTGGCGCCAATGGACAGCTTTGACTAAATGCAGAACTATATGGTCAAACAGGAGCACTGAAAGTGGGAGCTTCAGGACTATACTAAATGTAAGTGGTCAAGATTTTAGGCTACTTCATCTCTTTAGTAACCCACGATGGATTCTACAATATTTTCAACTTTTCCCAAAATGGTTGGTTCGTCGATTCGAATACTGACAAGCAAGTGCCGGAGCATTTAGTACCAGCATGAGAACGCCGTCGGATACAAATGGAAAATTAACCTACATCTGTATACCAGAGATGACATTGTTGCTGCAAAAAGTACTACATGACTCCCAGGACTATGAAGCTTTTGTAAAAATTGCCGTTGAAAAAGAATTAAGAACGCAGAAGTAGAGAAGGCTACGACTTCGTAATGTCCAGCAGCATTCTTGTTTACACAGAAGAAAGAATGGAAAGGCTGTACTCGCCGCCGGTTATGGCTGAAGAGTTTGTTGCAACTACGGATCAGCTCGAGCAGTATTAGTATTGGTTAAGTTTGTATTTTATTAATTTTGAGCTGCAACAATTTATGTCTGCACACTTTTGTGTGCGTCCTTCTTCTGAAATTTGAATTAAAAACAGAATTGGAACATCGTAAAAATGTACGTGGAGCCGTCCTTTGAATTCTAAACGTTTCTTGTTTTCATGAATATATGTGATAAGTTTTTATATGTTTGACAATTTCCAGTAGTAATGCATCTAATCTGAAAATGCAAACATTCAGTTTATTCTTCCAATTCTTTTACACTAAACAGTTCCGTATTTTCTTTGATCAGAAATAACTACATTTACTTCTTAAACGCAAATTTCTAAGCGGCAACCTTCTTGCTGATTGCTGTTAAGTGCGGTTGGCAGCAGCCTTTGTAGCAACACCAGAAGAGTGGGTCTTCGACAGCGCTACGAACCGTTCCTTAGCCTTGGTGAAGATACGCTTCTTAGCGGCCAGTGCAGTACTACGCTTCAGCACTACAGCGTATGGATTAACCGTATTGAGTTGACG
This sequence comes from Leucophenga maculata, assembly GCA_035044805.1. Classification (NCBI taxonomy): domain Eukaryota; kingdom Metazoa; phylum Arthropoda; class Insecta; order Diptera; family Drosophilidae; genus Leucophenga; species Leucophenga maculata. The sequence goes on from JAWNNP010003460.1 coordinate 168,796, forward strand.
CAGGCTGGATGGTGGATTAAAGCGTCGCACACGACGTAACTTCTTGCATAAATCGTGCATCTTAAGTTGTGCCAGAATACGTCTTCAAAGTAGCAGATCTTTTCCGGTTTCGGTCAATCATTCTTGCGCTCGAAAGAAGACATGGTCCAAGACCAAACGAGCAGCATCGAGTGAACGCTTTAACAACTTGAACTTGTCTTTATTGATTGTCTTGAGACCCTCATCCTTGCGGTAGACAATCAATGAACCATGATGGGCAAAACGGCGGCGATGTCCAACTTCGTTGTCAGCCAAGACCTTCAAGTTTTTTAAAAGAACTACAGACTGCTTGGTCTTTTGCAATAGTCGTTCAGCAACACCGTCCATGAATTGTTGCTTGTACGGAAGGCGTTTAGGTTTACCCAATGCGCGGAGGCGTTGGTTAATATTCACTTTGCGTTGCCAACGACTCATTTTGTTTCTTTTTTGCTGTTTAACTCAGTTTTTTTGGAATTTTATTTTCAAACGCGTTGAAAGTTGTAACAATTTGTGAAGCCACAAAGCAAAAACTTTGTTGACAGATATACACCTACAAAATGTATTAAAAATTCCATTGACTTTTTAGAGAAGATAAAAAAGTTAAAATTAGGACATTTTATTAGTTCAGGCATACATTTACTAAGTTCTTTAAAGATAGATGACTTCAAATTTGGACTATTTATATTATTTTTTATGTGGGTAGACATATTCCCAACATTTGTAAACATTATAAATTATTTTTACAGAGCTACAGATTAGATGCGTTTGGTGTGATTTTTTGCCAAAGCTGAAATTAATTCTGACTTGCCGCAAACTTGGCTTTGTTGTGGCTATGGCTATTTCATCAGAGTCTGTAAGAGCTTTTATATATTTTATATATTATGGAACTGAATGCAGCTATGATATAAAAGTCGGATTTACTGGAGTTGATAATAAAATTTTCAAGACAAAGCGTGAATCTATACAGTCTGCACTACAGCTCCCCACAATTTTTAAAATACATCTTGGACATCTTGTTAATTAGAAAATAGTTGAATGCTTCACAAAGAAGTTTAACTAAAATTAAATAAAGAAAAAAGTAAAATAATAATAAATACAATAAATTAATGGCAAAACAGCTCCAAAACGTGCAACAACAACGATTTATGTATGTAGTTCCGACACATGCTGCACAAGCTGCACAACACCCAACGGCCAATGCCTAACTTCCTCTTGGCTTACCACAATACTCTGCAGTAATAGTAGCCATCGTTTGGTGATTGGAAATTGGAAATTGAAACCCATAAATTTCAACACGCACTGAATGAGATTTTATTGCGGCTTGTTTTGCCAATGCAAGTGGCGGCGGATGTGATGCATGTGAACCGAACCCACATTGACGTGGCGGCTGGGTGTATTTTCCAGTGTTCAAAATGCAATTTCGATAGCAAATACGTTGGCGACCGGCTAGTCCCATACTAGTTCCTATTTTTTTTGTTTTTTTTTTTGGGTGCCTGGTTACCAATAGCGAGCTATTTGTATAATTTGTAGTTGTGGCAAGCTTTCTGCCCACAATCGTGCTTCCGCAAAGCGGCAGAAGTATTTTGGGGAAGTGGTATTGGCTATTTCATGCGAGTATGTACTTCGCAATGCTGTGCCGGCAGCACGACTCTTCTGCACATTTATTTTATTAGCACTTGCCTTGAAAGGCTTTTCGAGTTTGAATTTATTGGGAAACTGTTGATTGTAATATTTTTAATTGCGATACGGGAAACAGCGACCACATAGAAGTGCTGCACCCAAGTAAGCGCGACTTTATATAAATAAATAAAAAATATTGTAAATACTTTGAGATTTGAGTTATTTTTTTTTTTATGCATTTTAAATTGTACTCAAATCCAATTGAATGTTAAATTGGTTGATTTTTGATTTGTTTGCATTTTTTGGAATATTGACACTGGTGGTGAGAGGGAAAGAGCGAATGAGAGGGAGAGAATACATATTAGTAAAAGGATAGCGGAGCCGGCCGCTTTGTCTTTCTTCTGTAAAGGTGTGATATTTTTATTAAGTGGGCAAAATATCGTTGTTATCAACAAAAGTTGCTAATTTTTCTATAATTACCTTCTCCAGAATTTTGCTAATCGAGTAAAGAAGACTTATAGGGCGATAAGGGTGGTGATCTTCTGAAGGTGTATTTGGTTTTTTTTTTGTTTGAATTAACTAAAGCTTTGAGCCATTTAATGCCTTTACTGGGTAGAGCCTTTAAGCATTTGTTATTTATTTCGTCTTTACTAAAGAGACTTTTTAGCTTTGAATTTCTTTATAATCGAAGATATTTTGGAATTGGCATTAAAGTTCCATCTGGACAAAATCTGGATCAAGTTTATCAAGCCCAAGGATCAATGTGTTTGTCAGGCTTTTCTCCTTTTGTAGCGTATTTGTAAAACAACTTTTTGCAAGCAATTGGCAATGGACCCCCTTGCACCCTTCTCAGTCTTTCATAGTGATACATAGTGCACCATTATACACAAGCTTTACCTTAATTTAATTTCAAATAGCAGAGCTCATTTAACTAAGTCTGAATAGGAAACGTTTCTGTTTTTTAAAACAAAAGTATTATTTTGCTGCTAATTTGCTAATCTAATAAGAAAACTTAACAAACTGAATTAACAAAGCGCACTTGTCGTCAGAATGGGCCAGAAAAAAGCCCATTTGACGATTGAATACTGCAACAAGAGGAGGCGGCAGCAGAATTGAACTTAAAAAAAAAAAAAAAAACTAAAATCCTGGCAAAGAGGCAACTACGACAATTGAAAACATCTACAAAAATAAGTGCAGAAAATAGAAGAGTGCTGCAAACGTGCTTACACGACTTCGAAATACGCTGCCAAATTTTTTTAATGTATTAGGCATACTCGTCCCTAAACAATATTTCGGGCTTTAATTGTATAGACTTAGTCTATAATGTTACGCACTTCTAAGAGACAAATGGGCGTATGGTAGGCGTGACATTTTAATTTGACGGCTCGAATTTTCTAAAGTCTCGGACTTCTCTGTTGCATATATTGGCAAAGAATTAGTATACTCTTTTGCAGTCCCGCAGGGCAGGGTATAAAAACAAGTAGAAAAAGCGTGTGACACACTTTGCCAATTTATCGCAAGCAACGAAAATATTTATTCACGACGCCAGAAGCAATTTGCCGCGACACAAATTGGCAACATGCCCGCCCGACATTGATGATGCGCAGGCGGAGATGTTGGAGCTGGAGATGGCGGCAATGGCGACGTTAACAATGAAAAGACGCACAACAACAGCAGCAACATGAGCAACTTCGGCGGCAACGAACATTGGTGCGGATACATCACGGATATGCAATGAAAGGTGTATTGTTGACGAGAAGAACGACAACAAGGACGACGTTGAAAACGTGCGAGACAGCCAAACTGTGGCACCTGTGCAGATAAACCGTTTAGATTTTCAAATAAATTGATGTCGCCATCTAAGTCTGGCGCTAAAGCTGGAGGCGACGTCCTCATCGTCGTCGTCGTCAACAAGCGAAAGAGCGCTTTTCATTCAGCTTGTGCTGTTCGAACGCAATCTTGCTGATTAAGCAGAGTGAAAGCCACAAAGTGCTCGACATCGTTTTTGTCCTCAACGTCATCATTGCCGTCGTCTTGAATATCTTCATCGTGTTATCATTGTATCGTTGCAGGAGCAGGCAGCAGCTAGCAGCTAGCAGGCAGCATCGTCAGCAACACGCGGCAAACGTCTGCGCGTCGTATGAGTAATGAGCTTTCATCCATAAAATTTTGCCGAGCGCGCAGATGAAGCCGTTCAAACAAAATACACAAACTATATATAGATACAATAGCAACAATAACAACAAATAACCACAATAAAGTACGCGTTACAGTCGAGTATGCACAACTAGAAGATACCCTGTACACATGTCGATGATAGGACAGACATTCATTGAAGCGTTTCCTTTGGGAATTGTAAATCTTGCACGACGCTAATGCACTATAATGGAGTTTGCTTAAATGAAGTTTGCTTTAAATTCGTTCTTTAAATAGCTGCGCAGCTGGAATTATGGAACATCTCATGTAAAGCTTCCGCGACAGCCTGTTCCTTGCAGCCTTTCATGTTGGGAAAACGACTGTTGAGACTTTGGGTGATATCGTTTATAGGGAGATCTGTTGTTTTCTTCTTTAGATAGCCAGAGTAGTATTAGGTATTTTAATGGTGCTCAATATTTTCTTATCTTTATTGAGTCTTGCTTGTCTTCTGCTATTTTTTACAGCAGTAGTCAAATATGAGCGGCCTGTTCGCATTGACTACGTCCTCATCACCTAATCACTTATCATTATTTATCTGATCTGACCATTGTCGAGGTTGTCTATAATTTCCATCATAATTCGGATAAAAATATTCACATAAGCTTCCTTTAAACTGGTCTGTGCCATTTTCTATTTTTATTTTTGCGAGTTTAAAACGCGATATTTTATCGAATTCCAACCGCAACAATCTAACCTAATTCCCTTTCAAAACATGACCGATACATTTTATGTTATCGGTCATATCTGCTTTTATCTGTTACAAACCAAATATGCAATGAGTGAGTAGGGTAGCACAACAACAATGTTGAGTCAACAAATATAAAAAAAGAGAAAAAGAAGCAAACCTAAACTGCAAACAACGCTTAAAAATACAACAACAAAAACATGGGAGAGCATTAGCATTGACTTTTCAATCTAAGCGATTTTTTGTTGCGCGCAATCAGCCAAACAGGCAAATAGTATCAGCTACGTTCAAATGTTCTTCTGAATCATACCGAACGTACTTTCTCGTCCTCGTCAGCAACTTCGCCAAATGGCAAAGCAAAAAAGCCTGTCACGTGGCAGCGCCTAAAATCCTTGAACAGGATATCGACACATGCTGCGCACAGAGTCTCGCTGCATAGATTTGAAAATTCAAGTACGTACTTACATCTAGACGAGTAAATAGGTTATTATTTGTTTCTTAGGAAAAATGTCTTATTAAATATAGCGGCTTATTGAAATTTATTCCGAGAGAGAAAAAAAAAAAAACGAACCAAGTAGATGCAAAATAGCTTTTAACGAAGTCAAATAACATGAAAACGATAAATTGAATAAAACCACAGCTTTAAAACTTCTCCCACTCTTGATGCAGAAGATTATATGTTTTTGTTTTTTTTTTTGTACCAAGGGAACCTGACACACAGACATAGGCACATACACTCACACACAAACATATGCTTTAAATAAATACACTTTCACATTTTAACCTTTGAGTTTTAATAAACGCTTTAATAATTATTGGAAATAAACACATTTTTATGAAAATTTTTATTGGAAATATTTTTATTAAACAAAATATGCCTGCTTTTGCGATTTCTAGTTTCGATCATTTCATGCATCTCAAAATCGTAAATTTTTGTTATCGATATACATATTTCATTTCCACGCTCTTTGCATTTATTTTAGAAATTGGATTCATATTGGATTCTAATTTTACAATGTTTGGCTTATCAAGGCATAACATCATTTTAACTTCACCCCTTCGCAACCAAACTGTTTATACTTGTCCAATGGATCTTACTATTACCCATTACTTTCTTTATCAAATTTCTTCGCAGCACAGCAAAGTTATGATACATTTTTTGTATCGCATGTAATAGGGGAGGGAGGGGGTGGTTGTAGAGCATACTTCTTTTGATACTTCTTTCGATACCATTAACACGTATATCAATTATCATCCCCGTACCTCAAATAGATGCGAAAAGTAAAAATTTTTGTTTATCGTTTATATGGTGGATGGGTCAACGCTTCTCCGACCATGACGAAACTTATGAAGTGATTTTCTTCCGATCCCTTTACTCTGTATACCAAATATCAAAATCAAAATTGCTGCCTTCAAGCAGTCCAGTTGTTCACATTAGAGGACCGAATTGAGCGTTTTGCCATATGGCAGCAACTCATAGAAGATGATTTCCTGCCAATCCTAGCAAGCACAACCGTTTGAGCGGCTTTGCCACCGTTCACCCACGACTATTTGCGCTTCACGTTGTCGTTATTGACCCACTTTTCATCGCCTGTTACCATTCGCTTCAGAAACGGTTTGATTTTGTTGCGATTCAACAGCGATTCGCAGATGCAAATTCGGTCCATGAGGTTTTTTGGTGTCAATTCGTGTGAGTTACATCGGAAGCTACGACGTTTGCCCATCTTTTTGACAGTTTGTGCATTCCATCCCAAAAGAACTTCTCCGGCTTGGCGGCCAAGAACGAATCGAGCCAATTTTTGATACACTATTCTGAAGTGAAGCATATTCCGGTGATGGCATTTTGCATTGATCTGAACAAGTAGTAATATGTCTGGGTGAGGTAAAACTTCCCACCCAATGTTTTCCAAATAGTATTAACTGGTCCTGCAATATGTGGCGTTGTCATGATTGAAAATTATGGATTCGTGTCTGGTCGTTTTTCAGCGATCGCTCTCTTCAAACGAATCCATATGTTCGGTAGAGGTCCACTTTGATTGTCTGACCCGATTTCAAGAGCTCATAATACTGGAACACATTTCTAAGCAATGAAAGACGGCAAAAGATCTGCATGATTCATAAGACTGGCAAAAGTCGCTTGTAACTTGGATTCGTAAAGGCCTATAAGTTTGCTGCGAATCCTTGACGTGAGTAAAGAAGGATACGTCCTATCAATTTGGATTCCGTAAGTCACATGGAACACCTGAACAGCTTAATAGAGTTGTAACTTTCATTAATGAAGGATTCGATGCCAAGGAATTCCGCTTACCTTGAGTTTGCCATGATGGGCAGCTATGCTTAATAGTCTGCTGCCGTCTAAGTTGTGGCTGACAGTTATTTGCATAGCAGGGCTTTTGTGATAGTGGATGGCGTGGAGTTCAGTGTCAAGGCCGGAAGGCAAGGAAAAGTGTTGGGCCCGCATGACATGCCCACTGGCTATGGCATACCAATTGAAAATGCCCAAGATTTGCTCATCGCAACGTTTGCAGAAGACGCAGCTATCCTGGTCAGAGACAGCTGTGTATATGAAGCATTTGATATTTAGTTTTTATGTCTGAAAGAGTTCTTCGAAACGCTAAAATGTACATTTTTGAACAATTTATTAAATTTTGAAGAAAATATTTCTGCACATAATTTTTTTTCTTTTTTTTTCGTTCGCTTACAAATACTTGGTCAAAATAATCAAATTAGATGTTAAAATAAATTTTTTTTTTCATTAATTTCGGCATTTGATATATATGTACAGTTATTCTAGATGTTTGCAGAACACGGACATTTTTCGAATCATTACTAGGCGTAGAGCTTCTCGCCAACCGTGCGTGTGCAAACATTCGGTTTTCTGTTTAAGCCAAAATAACAAAAGTAAATAAAAAATATACAACACTAAAAATGCAAAAAAAAAAATTTAGTTCAAAACTTCATTTTGAGTTTTAAGCTGACTAAGTTAAGTGCTTAGCTTTATGGATCTTAATATATCATCGATGCTGAGCGGCATAATGAAGGCGGCGGAGCCTGCTTAAAGTCATCATTATCAAACGTGTCGATTTGCGACTGAGAAGTATGCTCACGAGCATTATTGTCGCCTAAGGCTTGCTCTTGCATAAATACTTCATCTGGTTCGCATACATTTGGCATTGATATCATGGATGCCGAACGTGTTATCAGTGGAGCATAAGTAAACTCGTCATCCGTGTTATCTGCATCCAATTGGGATATGAACGAATTTTGAGATTGGCGCTCCAGCGTATCGATCCAATTGGACTGTTGTATAGCAGGCTCCCGTAGATCTGGAAAATTCATTGCACGCTTCATACCTGTCTGCGGCAACTGGTAATCCAGCAAATAGTTGTCATTTGGTATTTCCAAGGATTGCGTACGTTCTATTGGTCCGCCAGTTTGAGTTAAGTCTGATAAATTATATGACAGGCAGATATCACTGCTGGTTAGCAGTTGCTGTGCTGTGCCGTACTGTAACTGCTGCGCAAGAGCGTTGTCTGGTAGTTCCTGCTTTTGCTGCATTGCCTTCTGCAAGGTGACAACGCTTCCAAAAGTCTCTTCCTTCTTTGGCTTTAGCTGCCTTTGTTCGATCATTTCCAGCTGCTGTGAATCTTTCTGCTGGCACATATCTGGCTGTACTGGTTGCTCAATCTCTTGCATGGTACATTGCTGAGCATCTTCCTGTGCATATTGCAAGCTAAGGTCCTCCCTCATTTGTTGCAACTCTTCCTGCCAGCGCCGATCTAGCTGCTGTAGGTGCTCTAACTCCTGCTGGGTGCACTGCTGTCCTACCTGCAGCTTGCGATGTCGCGGTTTCATCTGCGGCTGCGTCTCATGCTGTGCTTCCTGTTCGGACCTCTGCTGCGTTTTTTCTTGATATTCACATAATACTTCTTCTGGCAATAGTCCCTCGCCGTCAGTTGACATCGCCAGAGAGTTGCGGTTTCTGCCTTTTCGAGCATTTGTGCTCGTTTTTGTTAGAAATTTCAGCATCATCCTGCTAAATCCCCTAAAAAAAATAACCGATTTCATTCTTATGCAATCGGCGCAAGAAAAAAAAAATTGTTTTTTACTTACACAATAAAAAAAGGTGGACTCAATGCGGTTCGTTCTTTCTAATGCAAAATTTGTTCGACACGGTTCTAAGAAAATAGACGCTTTTGTATTATGTCTGAAGTTCAAAAAAAGGAAAAAATATACAATTATAGTCTTCGGACGATTTCTATGTGACTGGCATACGAATATCAGAATAAAAATAAAGAAAACTGTCTGAAATGTTTTGCTTGATAGTTCGACAGCTTTTATGCTTTGCGAGTAAATATTTCAAAATAGACAACTAAAATGTATTCAGTTAAAATTTACTTCAGGTTTTATATTTTAGAAAGGTTGCTTATCTTTGGCAATTATCATTCAAACCTAACATATATATATATATTAGCTGCATGATCCCTCGCAAATAGATGTGCTGTAACTTCAATCGAAAAACTCATGCACATAGATGGTAGTTGGATGGCGCAAGCTGCGGTGAGAACGGCCAAGATATCGCGTTTACTGAGTCTGCAAAGCAGTTTTGTATGATTAATTCAGGATGTCTCTCGTGGAGTTTCAGCTGCAATTTGATCTGTTGGGAGCATTATTTGTCCAAATTGATTGTTTGGTTCGGTGGTAGTTGCTCATTGTATACATATAACTGCCTTCGAATCCCAGCAAATAGACAGCACAACCTACTTTGGGTGCAATCTGTCTTTAGGCGTTGCTACTGATGGTTCATAATTGATTGCTTCCACATGGCATTGATAAAAGGCATAAAAAGGCGGGGCAAAACCCATGAAGAATATATATTTTTGATGTGCTTTTGCGTTATCCGCTTTTTTGTTCCGTAGAAATTTTAATACAATATCGCCAGCTTCTAGATTTTTGACTCTCGGGAAACTCCGATCGATTTCGGATAAGGATTCGGATATAACAGAACCAAAAAATCTAAAAATTATTACTGTTCTTAGATAGTAGAGTAGCTCCTTCAGTAAGGGGGGAAAAAAAACAAATGAATGCGTGGAGGTTCCCTTTGCAAATATTTAATATGATGTGTACGGAAATGGAGATAATCTATGCCAAAATTAAAAGTAACATCAAATATTGGTCGTAATACCCCGCCACTGCTTATTTCTACTACACTCCTACAAATCGGAATCATAAATATCAAAATTAAAACAAAAAAATTATTTCGTTCAAAATTTTCTGTCAAATAAAAAAAAAAAAAAAATTCTAAAAAAAATTTTAAAATTTGTCAAAAAAAAAAATTCAACATCTCCACCATGTGCGCAGTCTGTTGCAAGTGCAATGCACTGATCGAGGATTCCTGTTGCATAGTTCGAGCACTGGGTAAGGCTTGGCATCCGGAACATTTTATCTGCACTGAATGCCAGCAACCGATCGATCGTGCACCCGGTTCGTCGACATCACCGGCCACATTTTCAGTGGTAAACGATGAGCCCGTCTGTAGTGCTTGCTACCAGCGAAACCACACCGAGCTGTGCTGCTGCTGCGACAAGCCAATCATTGATGAGCGTACAGTGCAGGCCGCGGGCGGCAAGTGGCATGAGAACTGTTTTTGTTGCGCACATTGTGGCGTGAAATTGGTGGCGCTGGATTTCTATGAGTTCAATAATATCCTGTTTTGCGAACGTGACTACCAAGAACTCTTTGCCGTGCATTGCACCGGTTGTGGTAAGCCGATTAGGAACGAAGCCATTGTGGCACTGAATACCAAGTGGCATCCGGAGTGTTTTAAATGCATTTATTGCACGAAGCCAATAAAGCGTGATCAGTTTTCTATGCTGCCAAATGGACCGGCTTGTTCAATTTGTATACGCGGCAAAGATGAGTCAACCTGCTGAACAATGCACAAGTGGTGAGGTGATGCTTATCCGGCGCCTTTTGATTAGACATCAATTTGAATATCTCACATAGAACTTTGTTTGTTATTTAAAGGAAAAATTAAGAATTAAAGGGTTTGGCAATACGAGTTCATGTATTTCAAATTGTAAAAGTGTATAAGAAGTAATCGAACAGAAAATATCTTTTTAACTCCAGACATGATCTACCCGAATGCTTTCAATGCATGCAAATCTCCTTGAAATGATATATCGTTGTTGGTTGAGCCGTTATGAATTTTTTTTATGTGTCATAAAGCTTCAGAAGACTGCAGACGACTGATAGACTGTGTGTTCGCAAGCTGTTCTATCTTATCCACCGATTTGAATCGTCTTTAAAGTCTACCAAAAATTAATAATAATAGAATATCACTGAGCTGTGAGATTATTTTCCCGAAGTGTTGTTTTGATAATTTTCTGCATTAGAGCTTTTGCGAGCGAGAATAGGTGATAATGTGTATAGCAAAGGGGTTAAGTTAAGTGATATATAGGATACGTTTCCATGGAAGTATGTTGAGATTTTTTCGAGAATATTTGAAATTTAGTTCAATTTGCTATAGAGATTCTGTAAGAAGTACCGTATGTACTTCAGTAGCTTAAAATCCAGAAGATGTGCACCGTTTTTAAGGTGCTGAGAGCTTAAACTGCTTCCCTACTAGCCAGAACTTTTATCGCACGTTGGATTTCTTCTGCTCCTTTCCGTATTGCGAATAATTCTGCCTCTATTGCAGTATTTGGGTAGTGTGTATGAAAATATCTTTGCTCTGCTTTATCAACTGAGTTCAGTTCTTTGCGACAGTTTGCTGATCTTACTGCATCAATGTCTAGAGTTCTTTTGTAAGGTATACTTCAACACACCTGTAATGCTAAAAAAAAAACCTCGCCATAAGTCTTAAGTATGTGTTCTTCTTCGTAGCTTGTCGCCATACCAAAACTCCATGAAATAGCATCGGCCACACTACTTCAATATCAATCCAATATAAGCTTCGGACTTGTACACCCATGTATCGTCGACAGTAATTATGCGTTCCATGAAGATAGGATCCGAGTTGGCTCCATCCAGCATGTCTGTAACATGTTCCCTATACCTTTTTTTTTGAAGAAAATTCTGCTATACCGGAATCAGTCTCGCAGTAACGTGTTTTGATTTCCAATTTTACGTGCAAACGTAATCGTGGGACATCTTCAATAAATCACCGATCTCTATCATGCTCACATGATTACTTTCCGCAACGATCACACTCTTTGAAGACCATCCAGAACGAGGCATGTCTTCGACGATCTCCCGAACAGCTAAAAAGCCATACGAAATTTCGTTCGCTGTTCAAAATTTAACATAAATACGTTGATCAATATTTTCACTCATAAAAAAAATGCCAAGCACTACTGAGATCGACTGAAACACAATGGTTGACAGATTGCGCTTAAAACTGGCATCATAAATCCCCGGATTAACTACTAACCAGGAGCAAGTAGTTAGGCAGGTAGGATGTATACCCCTTAAAATTATGCTTATGCAGTTATCTCGGGAACTATGCTGCGAAATTTCGTAAGTAGTTTATTTACCGCAAGATTCCATAAAAAAGGTGACAGGACTTCACCTTGAGATATAGCTCCATGTAACTTTATAATCATCTTCTGCAGCTCAGTAACGTTAGGCATTCAAAAGCATACAACCTCGTGACACTCTGTCGCTCTCTGGCTTCGCATTATTGTTTCAGAGATACATTATTTAATGCATCTGAAATGTCTAATTGTCATTGCTTGCTCAGTTGTAGCTATTAGGAAGTGTACCGCCATTTTCACGGATTTTTCACGCATAAAAGTGTGTTTGTTCGATTCTATGTTTTCAGCTAAAATAAGATAAGCCTTTTGGCTGCTTGTAACTGCATTTCCCTGCTTTGCTTAACAATACAATTCTTTCTGATCTCCAATATAAAGGCCGTGCGTCAACTATGCTTCATACATGTGCTTGGTCATCTTTAACCTGGCAAGAAAGATTTCCTCCATTTTCGGCGACTTGTAGCTCTCAAATCAATCTATCAATGTAGCTCTCAAGTAATCATTCTGTTTTTTATGATGAATGTCTTGAACAGTGTTTGGCTCGTAGACTATCGTGCAGTCCTATTGCAGTCCTTAAGTATGTCTGTTTACAAAACTCGACTCGAATTAATGAGCTGTTCAGAAACTTAAATATTTTATAATGCATCAGATGCAACTTTTAAGCAGTTACAAACATTGTGACAAGGCTATAATACTCATCGTAAACTGTGTTCAACAAATTTTATTTATTTACAAATTTTATAATTAAACATTTAAAAATTTAAAACTTTTCTCATTTCCTTTCCGACATGTGAAACTCTCATTCATATAATTTTTGAGTAAACTGTGCAATTTGCGCTTTATGCTGCTACAGTACAGTTGCCTCCGGAAGTGTGTGGTGCGGCATGGTTGAGTAAAATATGTTAAGAAGAAATTTACTGCATCTATTGGTTTCATATAGTCAGTCTCAGATTCTTGTTCATCCAACGACAAACTCATATAACATATATACACAAGAACAGCCACCTATTTATATTTATATAGTATAACTACCCAGTTGGACTTTGAGGCAGTCTAAAATAGAATTTTCATATATATTTCTAAGGCTAGAAGACAGTTGCATTTTAAAGAACAGTTGCTGCGTTGTTGGAAAACATCTACTGCCATATGCTAATCGATTAAAATTCCAGCAATGACTTCTAATTTAATACAAAACAGTGAGAAATACTACTAAAATTTTCTACTGGGCATGCTCAGTTACATACTCAGTGTACTTCAAGCGTAAATAGTTCATTCATAGTTTATGCTGCCATACATTGCTGAATTCACTCGGGATGCTTCAGCAATGCAGTTGGAGCTTGAGCTTGAGCTGAAGTAACTTGCAGCCCAAAAGTTTAATACTACCACATTCCAATTTTCCTTTTACAGCGCTGTAGTCCTTACATGTGCGTCTTCACCCTAATATTTTGTGTTTGTTTAAAAGTTAGTTTTTTTTTCTATTTGTTTGGGATTCCTTCTCAAAGTCTCGAAGTTACTTATTGTTTACAAATTTAACGAGGCGCGCCGTAAAGTCAGTTGCAACTAAATAACTTTTGCGTATCTTTCGTTGCGATAGTCTGCTCTTAAGTGATAGGGCATACTTTATCTCGCTCGTCAATTCAGACAATTTTGAGTAAATTTTTGCATAATAATATGAAGCTTAAATAGGCAGATTAACTATGAGTTTTTACGAAGCTTCGAAGTTTGGAGTATTTATTATACATAGTTTCAGGTTTCCAGTATTTGTTTAAATTATGATCTGTAATAAAAGAAATGGAATCTGACACAGCTTCCACACATTGTCTCGCTTTTCTTAACCACAAGCATTAACACTTGTATACAACTATACCCAATCACAGTCACAATCTTTTTTGTTATACTCATTCTTGCATTTCAAATATTTCCAGATTGAATACAACAAACTCATACATTCTACAACTCTAAAAATCTAAAGTTCACAAAAGTTATTAAATCTTAAATACGCTACAATGTAATTCTGAAGTCTTAACCAACACTTTGAATCACTTAGTTTGTGCTTCAAATGAAAATCGATATCGTTATCGTTCATCAAATTTTATCGGTCGTACTTTTCAATTTACGCAGCAAAAGTGTTAAGTCGTGTCGCTGCGCCATATTCAAGTCAAGTGAGTTTAATTAGTAAAAGTCTTGTACACATTTGGTTAATCTATGAATCGGAGCATAACCTGTCGAAAGCTTCGGCGAAGTCTGTCGAGGTGATTGAGTTGTGATACTTTTTTTTGTTTTTTTTTTTTTATTGGAATAATGTTATCTAGGCAATGCTAGATTAGCTACGGAGTCAGTCATCCGATTTCCCCTTTTTTAAGTGCATAAAAGGGCTATTTAATAATTTGTTGTTTGTAGCAAGCCACCGCTTTTGATATGCAGTGGTAGAGGGTGATAAGTTGATAGAAATCTTTTCCATATTTGGTTTTGTTATTGTAATTTCATTATTGACTGACATTGTTGTTGGTGGTTATTTCGGTTGCAAGGTAGTCGAAGTTTTATACAATTTTTAAGTTGATATTCTCCATAGTCAATGACTGTACACGAAAAGACATCAAGTACTTCGTCTTGTCCTCATTCACCGGTAGACCCTTCGATTGTAACGGCGTGTCGAGAGCGGCAATATAGTCGACAAATAAATGTTGTTTGTCTTTGTTGCCCTTATGGGTCTTTTCCAGAATAAAGTGAATATTTGGTTACTGGTTGACCTTTTTGGGCTGTAGCCACACCGATTGTCCCATTGAGGAGTCCATAGCATCAGCCTATTACACATTACGTGCTGTATGTAGTTGACAAAAAAAGAGGGAAATTTCATTACTGACTTTAAATTGTTGGGGAATATGTGTATTAAGGATGTTATTGAAGAAATTATATCCAAGGTTATAGGACCGGGAAATGTAAGACCCATTGAAAAATGGGAAGGGTTTAGCTGTCTTTAAAGAACATATCTATGTATGTAGACAATATATTTAAATCATCTTTTATTACTGTGCGCGGCAAAGCGTGCCTGGTGCAGCTAGTTTTAAATAAAACAAAACAATTTTAATCCATTTAAATTGAGTACTTTTAAAAGCTAAAAAGTAGTCCTTACCACTTGAAGAGAGCCAAATCAAGCCTGCTAGAAACTTAATTCTTAAAATTTATTTCATTTTTGTTATTTGAATAGAAAGAAGATTTAATGCTAAACTTTAGATATTAACAAGAGGTTATGGAAATAGCTATAGCCATCAAGACATTCAAAAATATTTTTTTTTTGTTCTACTACGACGGTCGAAATTATGAAGGAAATAGGGAAATAGACGACGCGATGTCACTTCGAAGTCCAGATGTGTACGTGAAAATCTGTGACTTTTCGAACCTGCTTCTTCCTACTTTTAGGCTCTGTACCGATGCTACATGAGCTTATTGGTTTTGTGCAAATGTATGTAACAGGTAAAAATAATGGTCGGAGACCCCAAATAGCCATGTTCGTCTGTCCGTCCGCATGAACAAAAGGATCTCGGAAACGGTAATAGATAGAGTTCGGAATTTTACAAGTTAATTTCTGATCATCTGACCTTCCCTCCTTCCCCATAAAATCACCATCAAGGCTAAAAATTTCTTTGGCACAAAAAAAAAAGTTAAGAGATAACGTTCCTCTAAGCCAAAATCCAAAAACTTCATCAAAATCGGATAATTAATGACGATTTTATAAGCAATTGAATTTGAACGACCTACAGTCCTCCCATTTCTTTGCATACATAAAAAAGTTTTATAAGGCACTTATTTGTGGAGTGAGAAGTGGGAGGAGCAAAATACTTTTGATCAGTACCATTTTTTCTTATTAATTTCCTACTTTTCTGTTTTGCACTGCTTGATCATAAGCTAGGGAAACACTGCATGTGTTTGTTAGGCGACTTGTACTGGTACACGGCCTCTTACAGTCGGTTATGCTCGACTATAATTTTCTTACTTATTCTTTGGAGTATCTTAGCTAAATTCTAATAAAATTTTCCATAGAAGGGGTTGCCTTCACTCTTATCTAAACCACAACCCCCGCCCGCTTTCTTTGGTTTTGAAGAAATACAATTTGTTGTGCTTCAGTTTAACTTAAAACTTAAAACTACAAATCTTTCTCTTTTTTGTTTTATTTCAATGAAATATGTTTTATAACATGCTGTGTAGGGTATTGCACGAACGCACATGCACTACTAAACAATTTTTTCTTGCTTTTCGTGTAACAAAGTCAACGAAATATGCAATGCATAATGCATTTTTTTTTTTTCTATTTATTTATTTTAATTTTTTTTGACAGAAGTTTAACGTTTCAAACGCACACACGCACACCTGCAAATAGCTTATAAACTAATGGAAAGCCCCATTTGACTTTTTGTAATACTCAAGACGAAATAACTTACATGAGAAGCCTCAATGCGCTTCATACATTATTTCGAATAGTTCAAGCATGAATTATGCAACTAAGCACACAAACAAGAAAACACATACACATACATACATAGATGTTACCCACTAATACCTAACCAAACGTTCTACGCAGTATGTCTGTCTCTATGTCTGTCTATATGTTGTCGTATGCTTGAATCATCCTTTACATCCATGTGATACGTGATAAAATTAGACGCTGAAAAGTTCTTCATCAACTTCTTCGCAACTGGATTGAGTTGCGTGTGCCATCGCTTGAAAACTGCACTTAAATGAAGTTACTAACTTCCTACATTTCCGCTGCCGTTTTTGGGTGCAAGTTCACCTATAATAAGTTATGCACGCTCACTCGGCGTTCAGTTCAGTTCAGCTCAGCTTAGCTCAGCTTCTGATGAGCTCATCTTATACGCTTAAGAGCGACGCCTATAAACATACACACCTCACACCTCAGACTCAAACTCGTTTCGGCTCATATATTAGATACACAGTGAAATATGAAACCATCAAGCAATCATGGGGCGTTGTCTCAAGGACGACGACTATGCATTTTGTTTTGAGCACAGAACGATTATTTGAGTTTGTTGAATGCTTTTGTCTAACTTTATATCCATGTCTCTCAAGTTTAAACATTTTAAGACTGTCAAGTTGTTTGTTGCCTTTGAGTTGAAGCTGCTGCTTAATATTAAGTGCATGCTGCAGTGTGGCATAAAGAACATTTTAGCTTTTCATAATTGATAAAGAGGAAAAACTTAATGTAATCAGGATATGTGTAGGAGAGAGAGAGAGAGAGAGAGGAGCACGAAATGGTACATGTTTTTGAAGGATTTATTTTTTAAAGTTGTTGCTGTATATTTTTGGTTATAACTGCTTTACATAGCAAATATGATGCACTTGGTTGTGTTGTTATTTTTATTCTCCAACAACAGAATGAGTAGAATCGATCTGTCTGTCCTATGACGGTGTCAATGGCAAATAGTCGTTCATAAGATAGATCAAATGTATGTAACAGGTAGAAATAAAGGTCGGAGAACCCACAAAGTTACTCCCATTATGGTCAGTAGTGATAGAGTAGACGATCCGACCGTCCGTCTGTCCGTCCGTATGAATGAAAGTATCTCAGAAACGATAATAGATAGCGACTTTGTTATTTTTGCATTCGACTAGGACTTCGCCGGAATTTTACGAGTTTATTTTAATATTGTGCCCCTCCCTTCCCCATAAAATCTCACTCAAGTGTAAAAATGTTTATCAATGCTTATCAAGAATGTTTACGCTCTATGCAGGCACTCTTACTTCCTTTCCAGGCACAGGGTATACAAATAAGTGCAAAGGTTAAAAAAAAAAAAAAAACCATTTATGCGTTTATTATTTTCCAGCTAATTTAATAATAAGCAATTTATTTTTACATATGTATATGTATGTACTCGCATGTATGAGTGACATTTATTGATATCAGCAACTGTGGAAATCACTTAATAAAATTAAAACATATTGATTTGCGGTAATTTGAACGTATTGAAGCCTGCCATTATGTCCCGCTGCGAACAGCAATCATATGTCAACTGTTAATAAAAATATATAAACGTACTTCACATTTAAACTTACAAACATAGATACACGGATATATGTCTGTGTGTGTGTGTGTGTGTGGGCATGCCTTGATATCCCGCCGGGAGCTTTGTGTTCTGTCGGGTCAATTGTGGGCGTTGTGTCATCACAATAAGCAGCGACAGCAGGACAATCAATGATTGTGTGTCCATTTTTTTGTATAAGTGGAGTTTATTGTTTTTTACACACATACACACACACACACACACACACATATACATATACAGCAGCTGTTTCAAAATTTACTACTTATATTACACAAAAAAAAAAACGAGTGAGAAAATTACAGTCGGGCTTAATTGACTGTAAAGGGCCCTGTACCAGCAAAGGTCGCCGAAAAATTATGAAATCAATTTGTAAAATTCCGGCGAAGTCCTAGTCGAATGCAACCGACGGACAGACGGACATGTCTATATCGACTCCTCTATCACTCCTGACCATAATGGGGGTCTCCGACCATTATTTCTACCTGTTACACACATAGGCTCTTGTACCTTCGCTACAGCGCCTAATTGCGTAGCTTAAAAGATACAAATTTTTTTATTTTTATTTTTTATTTTCGTCCTAACAAAGGGGAAATTGTATTCCTGGCAATTGATGGTACTCAGAAATAAATAAAAAAAATATTTAAAGTGAAAAATGGACAATCATGGTTTTTGGTTAAATGATTTTTAAATCATTTTTCATTAACCCGCTATCCGCTACTCTGAAGAAAATAATTTGGCTCAAAGCACTTATGCCTATTGATAACTTTTGAAGCGTCATAAGAAAGCCTTGCATGAGTTGCCGTAAAAATGCTAAAAATTCTTCGTCCAATTGTTAAATTGAGACCGAGACCAATACGAATATAAAAGTAAAAATATAAAATACCTAAAATGAATCAATCAATACTTCAACTTAGAACGCCATAGAAGCCAAAGGAACAGCCATTTGTGCTTTTATGGTTATAGAATGTGTCTTTGACAACATATATCAGATGGAATTTTCAAGGGCACTCAACAGGAGAAATATAAATCTTTCTCTTACCAAATGGCTAGAGCAACTACTAGACTCAAGAATAGTCGTGACTAATTTACTTGAAAAAAGTATCACAGTTAAAACCACAAAAGGAGGCTTGTAGTGAATGAATTATTAGACTCCTTTACAGAAAATGCCATCGAATGCCAAGGCTATGCTGACGACATAGTTATTGTCTGTAAAGGGTAATACGAAGACTCAGACTGGGTGATGTATGTGGTTTCGTGGTGAGTAGGAAACTACGTGGTCTCGTCTTCATGTTCACGCCTGCTGACGAGCGACTAGCGGCGTTACGCATCAAGGTTAAATATTTTAATATTAGCCTGATTTGTGCGCACGCCCCGATGGAAGAGAAAGACCACGATGCTAAAGATGAGTCATATGAGCGCTTGGAACGTCTGTACGAGCGCTGTTCCCAACACGATGTGAAGCTCGTGCTTGGCGATTTAAACGTCAAGATTGGAAAGGAAGGAATCTTTGGCCCAAACGTCGGAAAATTTAGCCTTCACGACACTACCTCCTCCAATAATGGAGAGAGGCTAATCGATTTAGCAGCAAGTTGAAAGATGGTAGTTAGTAGTACCAGATTTCAACACCTTAACATCCACAATGCTACATGGCTGAGTCCAGATCGAATAACACGCAACCAATGACTGCTCCGGGAAACCTCTCCGTCTTCTCAAAATATATGTAAGCAATGGAAACATATTATCCGCTACATGGATAGGGCTGCCAAGGATGTCATTGGTTGTACAAAACCTGTGAAGAATTCTTGGTACGACGAAGAGTGTCGCAATGCTACTGCAGAGAAGAACGCTTCCTAGCAGCGAACTCTGCAGTCGGGAACTGTTTGAGAACGATATCGAGAGAAACGGAGAGAGGAGAAACGTCTTTTCAGACTCAAGAAAATGGAACAAGAAAGACGGGAGTTTGAGGATGTTGAGATCTTACATGAAAGAAATGAAGCTCGAAAATTTTATCAAAAGGTCAAGCGTCTGACTGAAGGTTTTAGACCCGGTGTAACTTTCTGTGAGAATGAAAATGGAAATTTGATTTCGGATAAACAGGAATTTCTGAGATTATGGAGAAGACATTTTTCTAATCTACTCGTAGGCGATGAAGCGCACAATTCTGCCGAAAAATAACAAAGCGGCAGGCTCTTATGGGCTGCCAGCTGAGTTATTTAAGACCGGCGGCGAAGAGTTGGTTAGGAGTATGCACCAACTTTTATGCAAGATGTGGTCCGATGAACGCATACCCAATGACTGGAGTCTCAGTGTTCTCTGTCATATCTTTAAGAAAGGAGACCCCGCTTTTTGCGCCAACTACCGCGGAATAAGTCTTCTTTTCATCGGATATAAGATTCTGTCGCGCGTACTGTGTAACAGGCTGAAGCCATATACGGATTCACTGATAGGACTATATCAGTGTGGCTTGCCGTGAGCTTCACAAAGTCACTCACCACCTATTTGGCGATTATAAAGCCGCTTTCGACACGCCGATACGACCGAAGTTTTACGACTTTGCTTGACGACGCTATTTATCACACAAAGCGTTGTCAAGGTGGGGAGAAATCTCTCCGACTTCTTTGGTACCAAGAGAGGTTTCAGGCAGGGCGATGCACTGTCGTACGATGAAATGAGGACAAGACGAAGTACTTGGTGTCTTCTCCCACTCCGTCATCGCGTTTTGGACGGTCAGTGACAATGGAGAATTTCAACTTCAGTGTTGTAGCAAACTTCGTCTATCTTGGGACAGAGATAACCAGCAACAACAAGATCAGCCTGGAGATCAGGCAAAGAATCACGCTTTCAAACTAATGCTTTTTTGGGCTGAGCAATCAAATGAGAAGAAAAGCCCTCTCTCGACAGACGAAAATAAAGATCTATAAGACGCTGATGCTCCCGGTTCTATTGTTTGGCGCAGAGGCATGGACCGTGCTTGAGTCGGACGAGACAGCGTTGGAAGTCTTCGAGACGAAGATTCGTCGCAGGATCTTTGGTCCTATTAGAGTCGGCGACGAGTTTAGATCCCGTATGAACCGCAAGCTGTACGAGCTATTCGATAAGGCTGCACTGGGCTGGGCACCTCCTTCGAATGGATGAGAGAACTCCAGCACGCATGGTTTGGAGAGATCTCTCCATACTTGGCAGTCAAAACGACTATCGCCAGCGCGCTCTAGACTATGAAGACTGGCACGACTTCCTAAATGCGACTATGACCGGAAGACGGTTGACGGCCATTTAAGAAAGTAATATGGGTGATTGGCACGTTGGTAGAATTCATTAAAAAGATTAAAGAGAATTCATTAAGGAACGTACCACATGGAAGATCCATTTAAAACATATATTGAAGAAAGCATATATTGGGAAAAATTGGGGATTTACTCCTAAAATAATGAAGTGGACGTACATACGACTTCATTGTTTTGGCGAATAGAAGTAGCCAACAAACAACTGAATATAATTCAGCGGTTTGGATCTATGACTACAACAGAAGCAGTGACTTGCTTTTAAATCTGAAGCTGCTGCATTTTCATATCGAACAACAGGCGAACATAGTCATTGTTCATCGTTCAGATAGGAAGCAAAAACAGTTATACAGGCTTACATCAGGAATCTATCAATTGATATCTTAGAGGACGTCCATCCACTCCTACATTCTTCTGAAGATTTGAAGTAGGGTTCAACACTAAAAAAAAATAATGGGCAAACATAGCGCTGAACTACGACGGCTTCCTAATAGATGTACGAACTGGCGCAGGTGTCGATAAGTAATCGCACAGTAAGTGGTCAGAGGCAGAGATAAAATGGAGAGTAAAAACTTTCTTCAAATAGTGGCTAAAGCATTCAAAGTAAATGCTTATAGCATCGGTTCTGCCGTAGTTAACAGCTCGATGACTATTTTGAATTCATTTCTGTTTGCCATGAGCCTGTTGTGCTTCAAACTTAATTTTCAATTTTAATTTCTAATCTCTTATGGAGTGAGAAGTTGCTTAAATTTTTTCTTGTAAACTCAAGAACCAATACTCCCTCAATTATGTGCTAAGCTAGTACAGCGTAAAAGTGAAAACAATTAAATGAAGTTTCAATGAGACAAGCTGGCAAGCGCTGAAGTGTTTTGTTTTGGTACAAAAAAGCATCTGACGAAAAAACAAATACAAAATAGAAAAATATGTAAATTCAGTTTTATGCATCTAATTATTTAGTGAAATAAATTTGAAGAAAAAACAAACAAAAAATGTTTAGAGAATTGGTAGAATCGAAACTTAAATACCCTGCATACAAATGTTTACTTAGCAATTATAAGAATGGCAAAAAAAAAACCATCCAATATTGAACGATCTGTTTGTTTTGAGACTATTCCAAAAATTAGGCATGATATATCAATTTTAGTCACTAGGATATGTCTAAATCGAATTGTACAAACTTGCTAACAGTTCGGATATATCATTCCATTCTATGCTGATATCCTTGTTAAAATAATATTTCAAACAAAATTAAATTTTATTGTTGGTAATTGATAGAAAAAAAAAAAAAAGCCAGAAAGGAAAACATATTTAAATGTCTTAGTTTGCTTTCCTCACTGTTTGTTTTTAATTTGTTTGCTTTGTGTTTTACGCTTCAGCCGTTAGTATGCAATTTGTGTATGCCGTTATGCTCCTAGATGTCCTTAGTATATAATTGAAAAGCATCAACAAACTAAAATGGCTGTCTATTCTGTGCTGTTGAGTGGGAGACGTAAGTAAAAGAATAAAACGTGCTTCATTCAGAGGTGTGGTAATTTTTTTTTTGAAAATAAAACCAAAAAAAAAAAAAAGGAGAATTTATTGTAGATAGGACAGTAGAGAGCTCAAGTTTTTATCGTGAAAAAGGCAATTTTATTGACATAAGATGTTAGTCGAAAGGGAACATTTAATGAAATTGATTGAAGCAAGTAATGCGAATCCATTTCACCAATAAGAATTTTTTGGAGAAAAACCACAGAGAGCAAGCATCTGCGTGATGAAAGGGTTGGAAGATCAATTAATTTTAATCTGTCCTTATAAGATGAAAGATTTGCATGGGTATTCCAATTAAGACTGCGAAGAGCAAACAGAAGAAACTGTTTTTAAACTGATTCAATACGGTCTTGGTGTATACCATTATAAGGATTCCACACACAGGATCCAAATTCTAAAATTGGGCGTACAAGTGAGGTATAGAGGAGTTTTATTGTTAAAAGGGCCATTAGACCAATGTTTAACAAAGCTAAGAATAGATTTTGCATTGTTCCATTGAGCCAATGTGCTTATTATAAATAAGTTAAGGTTCTATAAGGATACCCAAATCATTATAACAATATTCTCTGCCGAGGATAATGGTATTTAAAGAATAATCTACTATATTTTGACTAAAAAGAGGGTTTTCTGTATAAGATAGTGAAGAATACCGGGGTTAATGTGCCTCCTTATGTCAACGATTCGCAGTTGAACGAATCAACTGCCATCTCTAGCACTTATGGTTAGGACAATTGTAATCGGACAATTGTAATACTCGAATTGGATGGCAAAACTTTTGATTTGTTCTGTCAATTGATGACGGCATCTTCGAGATCAAGTCTACAGCCGATAATATTCATTTGGGTAGTGAAAATTTAGCTTAAATTCATGTAGAATTTGATCAGCTACAAGCGTGCTTTTCGTCGACTCAGATCAGCATTGAAATCAACTCCATGTTCAAGGTTATCGACTTCTACACCTGCATTACTCGCTCTCGTTTCGAAGAATTGAATGCCGCACTGTTCCGCAGCCTTCGAAGGCTATTCGTGATACCACGCTGGACAAATAAGCTATTCATGATATTGTTCTGGTCAATGCCTCTACTCCAATTTACAAGATACAACGCTTGTGGCAAGGAGTTGCCGCCTACGGTGCCGCTGGCCAGGCTAATATTATGCACGGTGAAAAATCGCTGCAGTTGCAGGATCTGTTGCTGTTCGATGCTATACCTGAGCGTGCTTATCAAACGCAATAGCACTATTCCAACCAGATTTTCATCACCTAGTCAGCAAAGTATGTAAAGTTAGGTGTGCGGAGGTGGACATGTTATGATCAAGGACAACAATCTTTGGGGCATGTTGAGTTTTTGAAAATCAATGGCATCTTGAATGTCACCACATTGGGACGCTTGACTAGCAGGGAAAACCAAATTACAAGCTCCAATGCTAAATATTCTGAAGATTAGCAAAAGTAAGTCATTTCGAGTGCGTAATTTTTCCAGGCTAAGGTTTTGCTAGCTCAGAACTACAGGAACCAATTGATACAGCTTGACATATCTCAAAAAGATATTTGGATACGTACTTAGTTCATGAAACAAATTTTTCGGCAAGTCAGGCAAATTACCATTCACTGCACAAAAAAACAACGTGTTTTCCAATAGATCCAGTATAATCTCTAAGTCCTAAAGTGTGACCATCTAAAGTCAATAATAAATGACGAAAGGGTTACTCATACAAACACTCCATTGTAGCGGTTTCTCCAAATACTTCTCGAAATATTGAATCACGCCCTTTGCCCTTTGCACGCCAAATCACGTCATCTAAATTCCAACCTTGATCCTCTAATACGTTAAAATTTCCTTTGCAGTGCCACAACTTGGCGTTGTGTATTCCAAATAAATTGATTCAGGTTCTGCTTAGATAGACATGTGCTCTTCTGAAACTTCTTTGCTATGGTAGCGATCCCTTATTTTCTCATTTATTAGTGTCTTGTCTTTTCTTCCATCAAAGCAAAGGATTTTTTAAAAAAATATCTCCGATATCTTTTGAAGTTTATCTCCGGGCTTTAGCTACAGCACTGTGGATTTGGTTTTTATCAATAAAAAGAGTTAAATTTGCAGTTGAAACCAATCCGATGTCAACCACAACCGTAGAGGCAACACAGCAGCAAAGATTGGGCATTGAAGTCGATGGTGTCTCAGTCGAGCGCATGTTTGTCGAGGTTGTCTGTTTTATGATATTTGTTTCTAAGGAAGGTTTTTAATATTTAGTTCAGGAGTCGAAATTAAGAATAGCCAAGTATCAACATGAAAATGGAAATTTTTCAAAACTTTGAAGATCGGTAGAACCCTACAGATATAGTTTTTTTTTATTTTCCAAATTTTTTGGTAATCTGCGAAGCAATGAAGCAAATTTTGAGAGGTTTTTGGTTATGGGAAACAATGTGAACACCGTCAGAATGACTTGGCGGCAGTATGCACACCAAACACAATCAAACTCTACTAAGGCGCTGAAGGTGCATGCCTAGTGGTATTCTATGTGGTAGGTCGATTGCTGGTAGGCAGTTCTATTTCCAACATTGAGAAGGTCGCTTAAGCTACTGAAATGTTTGAAAAACTAAATTTTTTTTCATTTAACTTCAGTTTTAATAAACTTCAACCGTAAAGGAGCTGCTTTTGCAGATAATCTTAATTTTACGACTTTCAACGATTTCCTATTAAAGTTCCATAACTAAAGTTCTCCAGTAACACGTTGACATTAAAGTAAGATGTATATCAAGTAAAAAAAATCGTTAAACAAGATTTCAGCTGATAACAAAGTACCACACGTCCAAATGACGCAGTCTCTATTATGTTATTTCAATTATATTTTCTTATTTTTTCGCTGTTTATTTTTATTAATTTGAATTTTATTAATTGTGTATAATTAATATGTTGTGTGCGAGTATGTGTGTCTGTGTGAAAAAATTGTGTGCATGCCTGCAATTAGAGCACGCGTTGCGTGTGACTTATAAAAAAAAGAAATTGTTTCAATGCAATTTGACGTTAACAAATAACTTAGATCCGGGCGCCAGCAAACGACCGCTGGGCACTTGTTGTTTTCGTTGAAGCTTTTGTTTATTACGGTCGTTCGATGTAGTTCGCTCCTTGGTACACCCACACACCGCACATTTATATACTCGAGTCCTTATGCCTAATAAGTATTTTGCTCACAATTTTACTTTGAATGGTTATTATTTAAGCGATTAAGTGTCATCTGCATCAATTTTGTTCTTTTTCCGAAGGCTTTTTTAATTATTTTTTATTTCATAAGGAAAATTAATACAAATATTGCAACAAAATATTGTTTAAATGTAAAATTTAATCATGGAACTTCGATATTATAAAGTGGCATCTACTAGCTGGGTTTCGAAGTAACCTCCTTTTATTTTTTTAATTTCATTCAATGTAGTCCCTTTTTAAATCGATATTTTTATTCCAGCAATTTTCCCACTTTTTGATCTCTTACGATAAGTAATTTTCCGAAATGTCTGCAAAATACTTCTGATGAGCCATTTTTTAAGGTTTGGAAAGAGATAATGGTCCGAGGGAGCCAAATCGGGCGAATAAGTAGGACGAGGAAGCAATTGGAGCCCTAAATCGTTGATTTTAGCTATGGTTGCGATGATCTTGTGTGAAATAGTGGATTCAGGTATCATCAACAGTTTCCAACCGACGTCAAAAGCCCATCCGATTCCGCATCAGCATGGCCAAACACTCTTTTGAAGTGCTATAATGCATGGAAACCCCATACAGATCTAGTACATTTCCGAATTTTCGTGTCTGTTAGGGTACTTATTAGCTAGGTAAGCTCTGAACAGCAGTTCGGGATTAAGCAAATTCTAAGAAGGAGGCAACTTTCCCTAATTAAGGGTTAGTGCGCTCGGGATGATACCCATCATCAAAAATCATTCTATGATGAAGACACCTGCAAATTTATGAACGAAGATTTATCCAGCCAACTATCCAGCTGGTTGTTGGTAAATAAAAAGCTGCAATCCAGGGAGTCCGATAGTTAAGAAAATACTGCTCTTACAAAGCATACTGCGACATCTACTAAAGTTGGAACCACGAATAAGGTTAGAATCTTCAATCCAAAAGATGGACAAATTAAACTTTAAACTACTACTTCGAGCATTAGAGAGAGATCAACAGATTTCCACATCTTAACATACTCAAGGCTACATGGCTAAATACCGATAAAAATGTTGTGATTGACGGCAATAAAGCATCCCAATACAAGAACGAGGCACAACCGTAAAGGCACATAGTTACGCGTAAAGCATGAGGAAACATTTAGAGATGAAGATTGAAGTAAATAAGGAGAATTAAATTCCCCACAAAGACTCTTGTGTAGGAAAATGACAGAGAACATTGACCGTCAAGCAGATAGAGTCGGAAGATAAATAAAGTTTCAATAGATCCACATATGGAGGGAGATGTATATCAGAAGCCCAATTGAGGTTTCTGAGTGCAAGATACGACTGTATCCAATTTTCATTTATATACTAAAAAATACCCTCAATGACAGTAGCTTCCAAATGAATATAGTCACGCATGCATATGACGCGAAGTAATACTAGTAACGCCTTCTCTCAGAAAAATGCACGTATTAATGCAATATAAAAATATGACCTTCGACCCCTAATAACTTTTTTAGCACACTTGTGATCCATGGGGACTTTTGCCAATTTATTTCTTATGGTGTAGCCCAGCTCTCCACCAAAATTTAGCTCTGTCGGAATTTTTGAATTTTCAACACATATTTTCACAACATTTCAATTGTGATTTCTTGCCAGCTGGCAACTGAAATAAAACACTTTCAAAAATATGTCCAAAAAAAACCTTAACACTCTATATGTCCTTCTATCATAGAGTTTTAGTGCATAGTTTCCAAATGGAGAGACTGATTGTTGGCCGACTGAAGAAGTTTATGGACCAAAACAGTATCCTGCCAGATCACCAGTTTGGGCTTAGGGATGGGCATGGCACAATTGAACTGTTTCACAGAGTTTCACAGCACATTTTGCAAGCTTTTGATGACAGGTATTCGGCAGCAGGTATTCTATAGACTCTGGCATGACGGCCTATTGTACAAGGTTAAAAAGCTTCTGCATGCGCCTTACTTCTGCCTTCTTTGGTCTTACCTAGAAGGACGAGAATTTCAGATTAGGTACCGGGATAACTATTCTGCCTCCCGGCTAATGAGAGCTGGAGTTCCACAGGGCAGCGTACTGTTACTCCCTATCCCTGACGATGACTACGTGGAGGCTCCCTCTAAGGAACTTATTGCGACTTATGCTGACGATGTTGCCATTCAATAAAGTTCGAAGTGTCGCATCGAGGCAGCAGATGGCCTTCAGGGTTACCTCCACATATTGACAGCTTGGTGTAGACGCTGGAATCTAAAGATAAATGTAAGCAAGACTACGAATCCATGTTTAACGCTTAAACGCATGGTTACTCCAGCTATTCAGATAGAAGGTGTATATCTGTAGCAGCTTTTATTAGCAAAATACCTTGGCATCAATCTGGACAAGAGACTAAACTTCCAGGGACATTTGACAGCCACACTAAAAAATGCTGCCTGAGGATGGTTCAACTTAAATGTCTTAGGTGGCTTAATAGAAGGAGCACACTTTCTCTCCGGGCGAGTACATTGCCCCAATCTGGCACTATGGCATGCAGATTTGGGGTATTACGGCAAAGACAAATTGGAACCGTATTCAGGTGCTGCAGAATCGTGCCCTTAGACAGATCACTGGCTGGTACTTAAGAAATTCGACGCTGCAATGAGATCTTAATTTGCAGACAGTTATAGAGCAAATTGGGATGCATACCAGACGATATAGAGATAGATTAAGAAGCCATCAAAGCAAACTTGTGATGGTTCTCCTCCCTGTTAGGCCACTCAGGCGTTTGAAAAAACCAGGATTTGGAAAAATATTATGAAGAAGACTGACCCTTCTTTATATTGAAAAATAGTCCTCGTGCAATTTGTGTGCGGTTCGGTTCCTGTTTAAGTATTGAAATATGCGAGTTAAACACTTAACTAAAAAAAAAAAAAAAACAAATAGTTTCCAAATAATAGAAGCCACTTTACTGCCTGTTGGTGTTCTTGGAGAAAACGCTTCAGAAGGGATACATGACGAAACAAGTAAGGAAATTTCAGTCGGGCGTAACCGACTGTAATAGGACATGTACCAGTTCAGGTCGCCTAACAAACACATTAAATGTTTCCCGAGCTTATGACCAAACACATGACCACTTCTTACTGCGCGAATATGAATTAAGAGAAAAGGGGCGTCATTCAAATTCAATTGCTTATAAAATCGTCATTTATTATCCGATTTTGATAAACTTTTTGGCTTAGAGAGGCGTTAACTCTATTTTGGTGCACTAAGTTTTTTTTGTGCCGAAGAAATATTTAGCTTTGGGAGTGATTTTATGGTGAAGGGGGGGGGGAGGGGCAAAATTTTAAAATAAACTTGTAAAATTCCGGAGCAGTCCTAGTCGAATGCAATAAAGCACGAAGTCTCTATCTATTACCGTTTCCGAGATCCTTTCGTTCATACAGACGGACAGACGGACATGGACGGACTCCTGACCATAATGGGGGTAACTTTGGGGGTCTCCGACCATTATTTCTACCTGTTACATACATTTGCACGAAACCAATCGGCTCTTGTACCTTCGGTACAGGGCCTAACAATATGATAGAAGTTTTTCAAAGGAACGAACATATCTTATATGGGCGTTAAGAGTAGGCGTGTTCGGATTGGTCTGAAATTAAGATATATTTTTTTTTTGTTATGTACGTTAATACTTTATTATCAGGACCACATTTCAAATCTCTAGTTTTATTATTTTAATTTACTAAAAAGAATCGGTCGACTGGTCCAATGTGCCGTGCGTGCATTACACACACACACACACACACACACACACACACACACACACACACACACACACTTTTTTTTTACTTTATTAAGTTCTCTACGAAACAGCGCATTAGCACGTTTATACTTAATAATATTACATCGATTTATATTACGTTTAAATAGTCTCCAGTTGTGCTATTATGTGCGCATTATAGGCTAATCTTACGCAGGTAGGCTGACTCTTTGTTGATATTTAAGCTTTTTGGTATTTTGTTGCTAGTTTCATTTGAGAGTTTTTCAAATAAAGGATAGTTAGCTAATTTTATATATTAAGTCGGTAGTCGGAATTATAGCCAAATTGTTTCCATTCTAATACTCATAACATATGTATGTAGGTTTGTCGCGTATAAGTTGAAGTTCAAGTTTTCTTTTATGTTAAATCTTTTTTTTACATTGTTTTATTTTATGGTACGTTTGCACACACGAAATTTCACTTGTTCGTACATTTTATTATTTTTATTATTGTAACAAATAAATTACATTTCTTAATTTGTAAGCTTCACATAAAAATCTCAAAAAAAAAAAAACAGAAAAAAGAAATTTAAGTAAAGAAAGGAAAACAATTTGTGGAAGGAGTGAAGCTACAAAATGTCTTGCATTCTCAGTAAACTTTATACGAATATGCGACAGTTTGGGGCTTCCCATGTTCCGACATGTTGTATGCTGTGCATGTGTGTGCGTGTTTATTCCTGCGTCTTCATTTTTATGTTGCGCGTTATATACAATGCAATGCTGTCGCAAAATTATGAGTAATAAAACCCGGACACATTTCGCGTTTTTAAGCTGGGACTGGCAACAGCGAACCCTTTTCGCAATGCAGAGCTCGTATAAGTAAGATTGTCATCGCCTTTGTTTATCTTTATATCCGTCGTCGTCGTCGTCGTCAGTTGATTGTAATTTGGGTCGTGTTTTCTTTCTTTTTGTTTTATTTTTTATGCTTTTCAAAGGTTTGAAATTTCAGCGGAGCGGTTTATATATCATACGGCAATTAATTTGCTTACATTTGGCATTTTTTATCTTGGAAATCATAGGTTGGCACTTCTGTTATAATATATATATATAGATATATATTGCTATTTGTACAATTTATACAATATCAATGCTTGATTAAATAAAAATTATATTTACTCGGCAATGTATGTGATTTTAATAAATAGAACGGATTGTTTTTAATGTTAAGAAATGGAATGACATGTTTGCACTACACACTTGCAAGCGTGTATTGTGGAGTCTCTTTGCTGCATTTAACTGAAAAATTTTGAATTCGACTAATCTATAATGTTGCTTAGATAGTTTTGTGACTTTGACTAAACCCAACTTGAAAGGAAAATTACTCAAAAATATATTTTCTTAATACGAAAATTGTGAATGTAGGTTGAACGTAGCCTAGAGCAAGTCATACCCTCAATCACACATTTTTAGGCCCTGTACCGAAGGTACAAGAGCCTATTGGGTTTGTGCAAATGTATGTAACAGGTAGAAATAATGGTCGGAGACCCCCCAAAAGTTACCCCCATTATGGTCAGGAGTGATAGAGGAGTCGATATTGCCATGTCCGTCTGTCCGTCTGTCCGTCTGTATGAACGAAAAGATCTCGGAAACGGTAATAGATAGAGACTTCGTGTTTTTTGCATTCGTCTAGGACTGCTCCGGAATTTCAAAAGTTTATTTTGAAATTTTGCCCCTCCCCCCCTTCCCCATAAAATCACCCCCAAGGGTAAAAATTTCTTCGGCACAAAAAAAAAGTATGCCAGTATAGAGATATTGTCCTTCTTAGCCAAAATCCGAAAAGTTCATCAAAATCGGATAATAAATGACGATTTTATAAGCAATTGAATTTGGTCATGTGTTTGGTCATAAGCTCGGGAAACATTTAATGTGTTTGTTAGGCGAACTGAACTGGTACAGGGCCTCTTACAGTCGGTTACGCCCGACTGAAATTTCCTTACTTGTTTTTTACTAATCGTGTGCCTATGTTCTACTAATAAACATTGTTACATAACTTCTTATTATTGCGTTTATGCGTAGTAGAGATAATTGTGATTTTCACTGACGCGTTTATACACTAACCATTTGAGAAACCCACTAAGCAAGCGCCATAAATTTTATGCAACTACACCACCTAATTGTACAATTAAATTTAACTTCATATCTATTTTTCGAACAAGTATAAACCTTACTCTCTGTCGTGGGTAAGCAAGCAACTGCTTCTTCTTCTTCTTCTTCTTCTTAATATTGTTGGCGTTAATGAAAATTTATCGATTGCCAATAGCAAATTTTTGTATACGTACGAGGGGAGTATAAAAAGTCGTTCACATGTTGTTCCATAATACGGTTTAGGTACGATGAATTGATCTCCATCAAAAGCCATTTTACATCAAGCATACAGTTTGTTGAGCTGAACATCCTAAATGATAATAATTATATAGAAAAATCTTCTATAATTAAGTTATAATATTCATTGAAATAATTATTGCCCCTGCACATTTGGATACTTTTTTTAACGTTTCTTCAAGTACAGTTTCTAAATTTTATTTTAATTTTGGTCCAACAAAGTAACTTGAAATAAAAAACCTTATTAAAATAAATACTGCTTGCTTTTCTTACCATTAAAAATTTATTTTCTATGATTTTTCTATATATTTGTATAACCTTGTCAATACCTACTTGAACATTGCTAGGATCTTTGCTATCAGCCGAAAGCTAAAGATGCTAAAGATTCGAGACCAACTAGTAGTGCAAATGAAGTTGCTAATGCAACAGATCCGGCTCGAAGGACCTACGTGGTTTAAGCATACATCCCAAGCAGCTAAATATGTACAAGCTACAAACCTAAACTACAAACCCAGTTGATTGTTTAGTGACCTACTGAGCCCGTTTCCCAACAATTTAAGCAAATGGTGCTATTTAAGCCGCAATTTCGCAGACTTCTACGGCAAGAAAGCGGTTGAGTTCCTTTCAGCGCTCGCAGCGTTTGCAAATTTGTTGGCAACGATGCTTGCCCGGGAAAATAATTTCTGACAAATGCTAGTAACTTCGTGCTCTCCTGCGAGATTTTAAAGACTTTCTCTTCTCGGCATCTCTCCTGCTTATCGGAGTTCAATAAAATGAATGGAGATCTTGAAAGTAAATACTTTTTTGTATAATCTGTCGATTTTTTTTTTGCTAGATTTAATAAAAATGAATAACACAAATAATTTATAGATAAATCTTTAAAAATAAAAGATAAAAAACTTTTTTGTAAGAAGATCTAAGTAAAAAGTCTTGCTAGATTCTGCTGTATTTCAGGTTAATTAAACATTGGAGCATCAAGCTTAAAAAAATCTTCAATATTGGCTGGCGAACGCTGCCGAATTGCTTTTTAATTAAATTAAACAAGACGACTATTGACTGAAGAGAGAATAGCAGACACTAAATATCAAAATTTGAGGATACTGTCTTACATACTCTCCATGTTGGTATCGACTTGAATTTTTGTATGGCTTCACCTTTTTTAGTGGTCCAATTTGAAGCTTAATGGCATATTTTATTATACAATTTTATTAGCCACATATGAATCTGTGTGATCCATAAATCAGGAAGAGCATGAGGTTTCCGTAAAGCCCATGAAACTCCAGAGCAACTAAAAAGCGTGGCCAATTCTCAAAGTTTTTGAGGCCGGCCAAAGAGTACATGGTGGCAGTTTACTTAGAAATAACGCAGGCTTTTGACAGAGTGATACCAGACGGCCTTCTGTCTTAAACTCTTCCAACCCAATTGTACACAATACTGCGGAGCTATATTTAGGACAGAAGTTTTGCTGTTGTTTTGCATGGTGTAAAGTCGAAAGCTGGGGTACCATAAGGATGTATGCTAAATCCACGCTTTACTCGCTTTTCATACATGACATGCCTACTGGGTATTCAATATCAATGAATCTAATCTTAAACATATTTGTCGAGGACACAGCCAGCCTGTTCAGAGGCTATTGCATCTGAAATGATGTAAAATTAGTTGCATGACTTCCAACATTGGGCAAAGAAATAGAATATAGATAGCAACCTAAGCAAATGTGTCAGCTTCACACAAACTTTGCAATCCGGGCATCTTCATTCAAGACTGAGCCATTGTCCTGGACACAAATAACTTGGCGTCTAGCCAGACAGACGACTCAAATTCACTTGGTAAGTTCCCTCAGAGCCTGGTTTACCAAATGTAGCTAGCTCCCACCATGGCAAGACCTAATAATCCTTAAAAAGGGTTCATATTTTTAAGGTCATAATCTTGCCAGCCTGGCGTTATGGCATTCAAGTATTTAGCATCGCAGCCAAAATTTATTTAAACAAAATAACAATGCTTCAAGCAAAGTTTCTCCGCGAAGATTTTAATTGCTCCTAGCATAGAAAAGCACCTAAATGTTCCTAACATTGGGGATGTTATTAATTATGAAAGTGAGGCAGAAAAAAATCTAAACGCGTTCATGGCTCCGCATTTTTGTTTGAAAAATATTATAATTCAAATTCATAGTCTGGAGGCTATTTCGTTTTTGAAAATTTTAGCATAGGATTCGTAATATTTAGCCTGTAAAAGCAATTTATACTAAATTCTTGAGCTGACACGCTTTTTGAAAACTTGGCGTCGTGAAAAATAGGATCAGCAGCAACGAGCCTTAAAAGAGAACGACTTTGTAGTTGTCAAAAGGGTGCTGCTCTCATATGCTGAAGTAAGATTAGGCCGTGTAATTCGGTTATAAATTGAATCAACTGAAGCTGTTGTTCATGCGTACCCACCTACCTCAAAATAAGGCCATACTTCATCACTCCCATTTATATGTGAGCTATATTTTATACATTCCCAACACTTGGACTATTTTGCATGCATCTTTTTCCATTTTTTTTTTTTTATATTTCAATTTCATAATCATTTTAAATTTGTTTGTCATTAATTAACCACAGTTCGCAACTTTAGTATAAGTTGCTGAAGTATCCGGCTCGAAGGACCATTCGAAAATAAGAAGAGC
Organism: Leucophenga maculata; assembly: GCA_035044805.1. NCBI lineage: Eukaryota > Metazoa > Arthropoda > Insecta > Diptera > Drosophilidae > Leucophenga > Leucophenga maculata. Next base: position 203,673 of record JAWNNP010003460.1, read on the forward strand.
GGGACAATATTTGTTATGAGATTTTAAATATTTAAGCTGAGAGATCGTTGAAATATTTAAGTGAAAATTGAATGTTTATATGCATATATAGACTTGTATATATAAAGGGACATATGGACATATATAATATATACTTTTGAAACTCTGTGGCTAACAATGAGAGCTTCGAGAACAGATGATTAAACTATTGGAAACTGAGGTAGAATTGGTGCTATGATGAGCTGCCAAATACTGCGCTGGATTATATTAAAAACAAATTAACTAAAAAAGTTAAAATGAATATTTTTCCAATACTTTGAAGATGTTTTTGTAAGCTCCTATAGAACAGCCCTCGCCAAATGCTGTGCTTAAGCAGGCATACCAAAACTCACGGCTGGATCGACAAAAAAAAAAAATTACACAAGCAAAAATTATAGGCGAGTAACACGACTATATAATACACTGCATTATATTTTCTTAAATAGTTCCTATTAACACTTTGAGATAAACTTTTAATCCGTGTCTATCTTAAAGCGTCTCTTCCGCAAAATTTGGTATCTCTAAGTCTTATAATCTATGATTATCAGCGTCTCAAATATACAGACAGACGGACGGAAAGCTTTAAGAACTCGTCTCATTTAGCTATGCTACGCACACAGTTTTGCTATTTCAATAAACCTTACTTCTATTGCTTATGCAGGGTGTAAAAAATGAACAAATCGAATGGAAATGAAAATGAAAATATTTGTTATAAGAAAAGCCCGCCAAAAAAAAAAAGTAAAAAAAACGAAAACACCGCCCGCCACAAATTCTTGTTAATGTACAGCAACAGCAACAACAACAACAACAAATGATGCCAAATACAAAACGCGAAATCGAAATGAATAAATAAGATACTTTTGGCTTTCATTGGCGGTGCTCCTGTTGTTGTTGTTGTTGCTGTTTCGCCATTGCAAATAAAAAAAAAATGCTATCGAGAAAATTTTGTTAACTAAATTGGCAATTTATAAAGCATAAATGATTGGCGTGTTAAGGACAACAAAAAAAAACCGAATGGTATGGGCAATGAAGGACGATAATTCTCGTGTAACGCATTTAGACCGACTTGGTTGGCACTGGTCAGAGGCGTGACGCTTGTTAGGTGGTGCGTAAAAAGGATGGCAATAATGCTGGAGTGAGGTTTGCGTATCTCGTAAATCGCGCAATGCTTTAGCGTCTTGGCAACGTTGAAATGGCCAACCAACATGTCATACCCATTCCATTACATTCATTTCCGTTCCATACCCGTACACGGATCGAAGTTAGCACTGTGCAGTAGTTAAGCCATAATGACGACAACCACAAGGACGACCAGGACGACGACTCGGTTGAGTGTTGCAAAGCGCACAATAAATTGTTCAATTTGATTTCCGCTTAGCTGTCGCTGCCGTTCTTGGCATAATCAAATATTTGTGTGGAAATAAAATGTTTTATTACAATATCATTTGTTTTATGCCATCTCCTGTTAGGCATTGTGCGCTCATAACGAATCTACTTGTAGTATAGTGTAGCATGTACAATTTGTGCGCAATTCAGTATCATATATATATACATATATATATACAGATGTATTGAATTAATGCTTTGGCAGTTGCATAAGAAATTATTACGAAAAATTATTACACGTATCTTTCGTGAAATATTGTTTGACGGCAAACATTTGCTTGCTCATCTTTATAGGCTTCACAAATAATTCGAAAATGTACAAGAAACAGCAGCGGCGTAGCTTTACGAGTAAACGAGGCTCGTATTTATTTTATCATGAATATATATTTTATGCCCTTCAAAGTTATCCCCCTCAGCGCTTTTTTTGTAAACCTCAAAGCACTGCTTTGTTTGGTCTTGGCTCTTCATAACCATATACCCTTTTGAGCATATATGTATGTCTAAAGTCACTCAACAGCTCCTGCGCGATGTACATATGACGTTTGTTTTGGTAAAATTTTCACAATTTCGAAATATATATCGCTGCCAACTTTCATCAAATCTCTGCCGCTCTAAACTGTCCTACGAGGTTTCTACTTTTTGAGAAGCAGTCTAAGAACTTTTTTGATAAACCTTGGCTGCAGTTAACTGGGGTTCCAGACTGACAAATCAGAAAGGTCATGGCCCTGTTCGTTGTGTTAGTCAATAACAACATGGAAATTCTGGCCACTGGGGCCCCAACATGCTACTCGTACGATAGGAACCGTCTCCTGATGCGTTAAACTTTGCTGTATACCGAGATAATGAGTCTAGTCATGCTAGACTTTTAGCGTGTTCCAACGCCGAGATTGTTGCCAGCTCACGCTAAAGTTTCAATATTTAAGGAAAGATTGGACCAAATACACAAACTCAACATGGCACATTCTTCTTCTGAGGACGTTGACGATGCGGTCGACTAGTCACAAAGCATCTGCCATTACACTGCCTAGCTGATCCATCCGGCGTTATGGATTTAGTTAGGCATAAGCGCACATTACGTCGTCGTTACATGACCTTCTAAACAAAAAGGTTGGTTTCAGCTTGTGGAAAGCAATGCGCTGTGTTTATGACTCGTGCCTATAGAAGATGACTGAATCATTTGCTGCTTAGTTTGATGGACGCTTCATACCTTTTGATGTCGCTGACCCGAGTGGAACACTGACCTCTGTTTAAGCTATTTCTCCGCAAGAAGTTCGGCAACAGGTAAGACTACTAAATAAAAACAAAGCCCCGAGATATGACGGAATATATGGTAAAGTGTCAAAGGCTCTGCCTGAAAAAGCAATAATTTTTTGTTTGTATTATTTTTTAATACATACCATGGTTCGCATCCACTCGGCGGAAAACCTTGTTGCTTCTTACAGACCAATAAGTTTGCTACCTGATTTTCTCTTAAATATTCGAAAGATTATTTCTTAGACGAATGTCATTGGGCGTCATTCCTGATCACCAGTTTGGCTTTAGAAATCACCATGGTACCCCGTGTCTTTCAACATATTTTAATGGCCTTTGAGAATAAGCAGTATAGCTCCGCTGTTTCTCTTGATATACAGCAAGCTTTTGATAGGGTCTGGCTGGAAGGTCTTCTCTTCAAAATTAAACAAAAACTACCAGCATCGCAGTTCCTTTTTGGAACACCTACTTGCTTGATCGTCCTTTCACAGTTAAAGTAAAAAATGAGCTTTGGAGCTGGTGTACCACAAGGTAGTGTACTTAGTCCTGTTCTCTACACGCTGTATACTGCCGATATGCCAACTCCAGATAATAAGAACATGTTGCTGGCAACGTATGCTGATGACACGGAACTCAAATTGGCCAAATGAAGCTTTAAATGACACACAAAATTATCGAATTATCTCATATTCCAGCATTTATCTCGAAAGAAGGCTCTCTTATCGTAAACTGAGAAAAAACGACAAAAAAGCTCCCGGAGAAGATGGGCTGGATAACTGAATACTTTAAGAGTATTGCCATTAAAAGCCGTTCTCTTAATGCTGTGCTGAGGTAGAGACACATTCTTAAGCAATGGAAGAAGGCAACGATTTGCATGATTCATAAGGCTGGCAAAAGTCCTTCTAACTTGGATTCGTTAACGCGTATAAGTTTGCTGCCTACGGTGTGCAAACTATTTGGTTGGTCGCTATATATTGACACGAATCCTTGACGTGAGTAAAGTCAGGAAAATTTGGATTCCGTAAGTCCCATGGAACACCTGAACAGCTTAATAGAGTTATAAATTTCATTCTTGAAGGATTCGAGGTCAAGGAGTACGTGGTTTCCGAGTACAGGCGCACTTCCGACCTAGAAAGAAAATGAAAACATGCTTCGGTCGTGAGTGAAGGGTGGCGAAGTGGCCCAAACGTTTGCCAAGCCCGGATTGATGGTCAGGAAGGTTTTGCTGTATGTTCGGTGGAATTTGGCTTCCCTATGGCCAAACGCTCAATTCCGTCCTCTACTGTAAATAACTGGACCGCTTATAGTCAGAAATCGCACAGAAGCAGCCATCTTTGACCAATAGTAGTGGAATAGTGTTCCATCAGGACAACGCTACACCACACACTTCGATTGTGACGCGCCGGAAGCGCCGGGAGTTCGAATGGATGATCCTTATGCCTACACCTTATAGTCCGGACCTGGCACTAACGGTTTACCAACTCTTACTGTCAATGTCGAACGATTTAGCTGGCGAGAAATTGGCCCCAAAAGAGAATTGCGAAAATCGACCTTCTATGAGCGGAGCATAATAAAGTTGGAATCAAGTTGGGAACAAGTTATTACGCAATTTTATAAAGATTTGAAATAGACGCGAAAATACGAAAGACTTTTTTTTGTTCCAACCTAGGTTTTTTTTAATTATGTAAGAAGTTGTTTTGTCACTGTTATCAATCAAACCAGTATTGCCGAATCTGGCGCAATTATTTATTAATTAATAAATAAATAAAACATTTTTTATATATACCAACCTGCTTCATCTATGCGCTTCGCTTTGTTTGGCTTAATTCAGTTCAGTGAATTTTTGTTAGTTTTTTGGTTTTGATTTACAAACTTCGCGTTTGAATGCAAACCTTTTAACTAATATGCAGGAGATGTAGTTCCCTGTTGGAGCTGCTGTTACTGATGTTTCGGTGCACAAACACGTAGTGGTATATGCAACTCGTGGCGCTTTTTTGTTATTTGTTTTTTTTTTGGTCAGTGCGTGTGCCCAGATAGTAGTAGTAGCTTATATATCGACATATAACTATATTTTAGTAGTTGCTTCTGTTGCTGTTGGTGGCTTTGAGTTCTCTCTCTTGGTTCGCTGCGCTTAACTTTTTGCATTATTTTTTGTTTTTCAGGAATTTTTATTTTTTTTATTTTTGCTTTGCAAAGTTTTTGAGCAATCTAGTATGGAAAGTGTTGCAAACTAAATGTTACAGAGCAGCAGATGATGCTTTACTTTGGGTTTTTATCCGAATTTTTCTGTTTTTTATTTTGTTTTTTTTTTTTCAATGCAACAACTGGCATTTGAGTGGCCACCACATCAGCAATGGCGAAATAACAACAACAACATCAGCTTCGTACACAGAGTTTGGTTTAAACAATTTTAATTAAAAAAACAACTTTGTTTCAACGTGATCCAATTTTTGCTCTCGAATGTTGGTTGTGAAAAAAAAAAAAAAAAAATGAAATAAATAAAACGACAAAGTGTTGGGGGAACAAAATAAAAGAAAATGCAACAGTCTTACTTGGCCGACAGTTGAATATGCTGTAAGTTCTAAAATCTTTTTGGTTTGTAGCCATTAATTTATGCTCATTTAAACGGACACGACTGTATACACCTCTATATACAAGTCCTTGATGCTGATCGTGCATGATATAAACTTTTTCTACCAAACTTGCTTCTTCGCATCACATACATTCATAAAAAACTTATCATAGCCTTGTTCCTTTGGGTATAGTGTATTAAAAATGTGGTTTTGACGGAGCTTGGTTTGTTGCATTCTGTTTAAATTTTGGACACTTCTGCCACTGAATCTGTTGCAGGATATTTTTTGTTGTATTTTCATTTCCTTCTTTTTTTTCGCATTGCATGCAGTTCGTAAACTTGTTGTGTATACATTTTTAAGGGTTGTGCTAAGTGGCTTACATGGTTTCACAACTTAAGATTTAATTTAATTGTGTTAAATCTTTGCTAACCATTAAACACAATTGATGAAATAATTGAATTAATGGAGCACTTTGTAGCTTCAATAAGCATCGAAAAAGACGAAAAGCTAAACATATTCAAATATGATATATCAAACAATGCACTGAATGCGGTTACATATAAACTAAATTATATAAGTTGGGAGTGTCATTCCGTAATTGATATTTCAATAGAACTGTTCACTTTATGGATCTTCATTGAGGCTTCATTGCCTTTTATGTATCTGGTTCTAAGCAAAGAACTTTATTACGATCCAGTTTAATATTTTGAAGGTCATTTTATCAGCAAATATAATAAAGATGGGAAATTTTTTTATGGTAATTTTATTTTATATTTTCACAAATACTGGTCTTATATGCAGAAATCCACACAAGTGGGGCATATTATTGACTGGAATATTTTTTAGCAAATGACTCGCACAACGCATAAACTTTCTTGTAGCCACGGAAACATTTGATTAACCTAAGAATATTCGTTCGTAGGTAAGCAAATTGTCAAACGACCCTTAAATGGGGCTTGAGGCACTAAGCTTGGAATAACCCAGTCATTGAAGCAGTGCTGCTGGTGAAAAATAGATTAAGGCGGCAGTACTGCCACAGCAGATCTCTTATTGTGAATGGAGTCTACCGTAAAGTCGTCATTAGAAGTACTCCTTATGGACTCTGAATAAAAGGTACAAACAGCAATTGTCCGCGAAATTTCCAATCAGTAGGACTGATGGTTTCTGAGGATTTCGCTGAGGATTTAGAGATTCACTTTCAGCCATTTGACTACAGCTCAGAGAACAGAAAAAGCATTGTCCAGACGACGCTTGAAAAGAAATAGCTGCACAGATAAAAAATCTGTAGATCAAGCAGGCTGCAAGCGAGGATGGACTTTTGATAATATCATGCTGAAGGCTTTGTCGGCCAAAGCAGTACTTTTCTTGGTCCTCAGCTTTAACGCGGTGTTGAAACTTGAGCACATCCCATCACAGTCATTGGAATCATACAGACTAATCAATCAGTCTGCTGTTCACCATAGCAAAGCATATCAAGAGGTGCCGTCTAACAGGATCGAGAAGGCAAATAAGAAGATACCACCCGTTCAGTTTGGTTTCCGTGCTTGTCCTTAAAATAACGGGTAGGGTAAATAAGCTTCATGTTAGACGGATATTAGGCTAAACAGTACTTGGTGGTGGCTTCTTATCTTGATATAAGGCAGACCTTTGATAAAGTGTGGGAAGACCACCTGTTTAAAGTTAAAAATTTATTAGACCGAATTTATTGGAGTTATTAGTGCGAGCAATCAAGGCTTTGAGCACTACTCACCTACAATATGCCTATAGGCTCCTCTTTTTTTATAGATGACCCGCAGGATCTAACGATCGGTACATTTCATGATGATATATAAGGTGTGTCTCAAAACTTTCACAAATTTTTTTTGCAGATCGTTTTCTGGTGGCGCCACCTTTTGGTAAGGACCTGCGTTGGAAAGGGACATCCTTCATTGACATTTTCTCAAAATTTCATGAGATTTGGAAAAGTTGAAGTGGAGTTATAGCGTCTAATGGGTTTTTGTCATCGGTGTAAAAATGAGTGTAGAACACAAAGCCAATATTAAGTTTTGTTTTAAACTTGGTAAAACTTTTACCGAAAAACATGAATTGATGAAACAAGTCTATGAGAATGATTGTCCATCTCGTATCACTAAAGGCGCTTCGGATTCAACATTCGACATCATTAAAGACATCATTAAAGAAGCCAAAAAGGTTCGAAGCTTCCTGTTTTTAATACGACCCTGCAACGAAGCATCAAAGTGCAGAATGGAAGCCGCTCGGTGAGCCAAAACCCAAAAAAATCATCGTTTGGAAAAGTCAAAAGTGAAGAAAATGTTCCACCGGGCCAAACAATTAATGGGTCATTTTATCTTGGTGTTATGAGACGTCTGCTCCGTCGTATTCGGCCAGAATATCGCGAAGAAGGAAGTTGAAGTTTGTTGCACGATACTGCGCCATCTCATGGATCGACACTTATGACCGATTTTTTTACCAAAAATCGCATTTTGATCATCAACCACTCGCCGTATTATCCTGAAATGGCACCATGTGACGTTTTACTGTTCGGCAAGCTGAAATTATCCATGAAAGGACGGCGCAATCCTGTGTGAAGGCCATCCAAAAGACGTAAAGGTCATTCCGGTCACAATCATGGTGGGTGATTGTGTTAGGCGGTTGACTAAGAGGTGTGGCACGGGCTGGTTGGAGCGTCCGAGAGGGAGAGTGTGATGCGTAGGTAAGAGTGATAGGGCTATCTTATAATTCGCGGCTCTGATGCGACGGAGGGAAAGTATGCTAATCGGTATCGAAGTATGCTGGGCTATAAATCGTTATTTTCTTCAAACTCCAACTCAAAGACGGCTAATGGTTATGCATTACAATTAATAAACTTTGCAGAGTACCTTTTGCGTAGAAGGTAACAGCATTTATCAGGGAATCTATAGTCACTAGATAAATGTTTTGACGTGATCTCATAAAAAAGAAACACAAAGGGTTGCATAGCAGAGCTTGAAGGGTCAGCTAAGTATCGTAAGATGCCTTGATAAATCAAATACTGTAAAATTGGACTAAAAATATTTTATTTTCGGCGAGACCACAAAATGAAAAGACTGCGGGAGCGTCACTTGGCTTTAATTTTCAATACAATTATGCTGAGTGTCGAATGCGTGGCAGAAAACAGCACAGCACATTATTCAAAAACCAGATAAGGAACCTGAGTCGTACTGACCATTTACAAGGATATAGGAACAACTGATTGCTGGGCGACAGAACTCCAACGTGCAAATAGGATAGGTCATACGTAGCGTATCTTGCAAGGCTTCCTATCAAAGAATAAAAATCTTCTGCCAGCTTCTTAATGCTGACTTTTTTAGTATTACATGAAAGGGCAAGAATTTCAGATTAGGTATCGTCACACATATATTGGCTTCGTCAAATAAAAGCTGGAGTTCGGCAAGGCAGAGTAATTTATATAATTTTTGATATTGATGTAAAGACATATCATATAGATCTCTTTTAATGTTCGAATGATGTGATAAACTAATATTGATCATTTTTTATACAATTTTAAATTGATTAAATATTTTATTGAACACCATTAATAAGAGTTAATTAATATGGTTTTTCTGGTTGCTACGCTGTGTTGATCCAACGAAGTTCGTGCACAGTATTAAAGTTAACATTCGGTACATCATCCGGACCCGGCAGAACTGGCTAAATATATTATTTAGGTCAAGTTGTCTTCGTAGTCGAACGAAAAAAATTTGTGTTATCTTGTATGTTCGGCTCGTCTTTTCCTATTTTTCTTTCAGTTTGTGTTTTTGTTTCACAGAGGTTGTCATGGTTCTAAGTACACGAATCCACTACAATTATTTTGACATCATTCAAAAAAATTTTGATGCAATAAAATAAAATGTTTTTTTTGGCTGCTTGTCACAGTTATTTGCATAAACTTAATATACTCACTTATAGGGTATACAAATGTATTGTATGCACAAGTAATATTGGATTTAAATCGCCTAAACGGCTACAAATGTCAGCCACTGATTCTAAGTGTCTCAAATTTAATGGTCCTCCATCTTGAATTTTAATATAAAAGTCATCCTGTCACACCTAAAGAAGTTTCAATCCTTCGCGCGTGGTCTGACGCACCTCTTTGGTATTTATTTTTTGAAATTCTAAGGAAATATATCATATAGGTCGATATCGGACAACTAGAAGATATAGCTTCTATACAAATATGTCCCCTTTTGTGGTGTTTGAAAAATTAACAACTTTCGTTGAAGACAATAGAATTTTTCCAGTGCAACAGTTCGGCTTTCGAAATGAACACAACACGGTTCATTCTCTGGTCAGGATAAGAATATTCATTTAGAGCGATTTCACAAGGACATGGTATTAATGAACATCAAGGCTGCTTTTGAATCAGTGTGGCATGATGGGCTAAATAAACCAATTTATTACAAAATAAACCAATTTAACTTCCCAATTGAAATTATTAAAATCGTTCAAAATTTTTTAAAAAATCGTAGTTTTTCAGTTCATATAGTAAGTAGTAAACAGTCACCATACCTCTTTAAATCAATTTTTCAACACATAATTTTTTGTGCAGCTCCAGCTTGGTCTACCATTGCAAATTTTCATTTAAAAAAATTACAAGTGATATAAAACAAACTTTTAAAAATGTTTTTGAACCTCCCGTTGCACTATTCCAATGTGAATCTGGAAGTATGTATAAGGTTTGGCGCTGACATTTTTTTCGAGTTCCTAATTCAGCATACCATATTCTCTTTATATCAACCCAAGAACACTATTCTTTCGTATTAATTTCCTTTTTACTACCATGAATTCTAAATATTTATGAGTCAATGTGAAAAGAAATTTAGCTGGTAACCCTTACTTTAAGCAGGCCGTTAAAAACAGAGTAGTCGGAGAGAAATTGACATTTCTCTTTTTGCCAATTAATCATTCGATCACAAAGTAACCAAAGAGTTAATACGCAAAATAATATTTTAGTTAAATAAAAAAAAATTAAAACAAAAATATTTGCTTTCCTTATAAGTCTGTAGTTAATAAAAATTGCGTTTTTTCAACAAATAAAAATGTATCTGCCTTATATTATTATGGCTATTATCGTTCTATACGGTGTGGGTGAGTATTATTTGACTTTGTTATGCGAAACAAGAGAAAATAATTGACACTTTTTGTCATTTTGTTAGACTTTTCTAAGTTAGACCTATCACGTTTGGACGAGGACACGCGCTTTGCTATATTCAAATTTATAATGGACTTAATTATTTATGTCAATGTGATGATAATAAGTCATATAACGGTATTGATTGTTAAATATGGATACTACTACAATTTACACGATGCTCATGAAGAGAATGCTGAGCATCTCGAATAGCGTCTGGAGTAGGAGCATCAAAGCGTCAAGTGGCAAATCTAAAGAATGATAAATGAATGAACATGAATATTCAGTTGAAATTTAAAGTCCTTTCTTGCGATATGTATTTAATATTTGGCAAGATCAATGACAGAAAATATTTTTCTAAACACTAAATAATAAATAAATAATTTGTCATTGAAAATAGCTTTATTCGACTTCTTAATATTCTGCTTATAATGTTTATTCCGAATAAAATACTTATAAATGCATCAACGGCTTGATCTGCGGCCGAAAGTCACTGACCGCGCAATCTGTCTTTGATGTGCGGCAACAAGAAGAACTAATTGGATGCCAATCGGATATGTACAACAGACGAACCATCAATTTCGGTATTAATTGGATTTCAACAAATCATACAAATCTTTTTCACGGCTAAATGCTCTTGCAATATTTTTATCGGAATAGGTGATCCATGAATGGCTTTCATTGTTTATAATCATGTTATACTGGACTTAGGCCAGTTAAATACTTTCAGCTACTATGAATTCAGCAAAGAGGACCGTAGGCTAGCGCATTGATCCAACCAAAAAGTGCTAATAAAAAAAACTAAAAAATGTTTTACATGTTTGTACTCCAATCAATAAACTTTAAGTGAAAATGTTTTTAAATTTATAGACTTTATTGCTGAAAATCGGTAAAATTTTGTTGCTCAAATAGACGTTCAAACAGGCATTAATTAATGTCTGCTACAGCACAAGCTTAATGTACGCTTGCGCCTTATGTATGCAGGGTATACAAAAGGCGGTATGTGTACAGCTGTTACCTTCGCTTATATAAGAAAGAGTATATACTTATGTACATAAGTATTCATTGCACATAATGTATGCAAGCAAGTTAAAGTGAGATAGAAAGAACAAAAAATTAGGGCAACACCTTGGCCAAAAGCGCAAAGAATATTTCTAGGACACTCAACAAATTAGTTAACATTTGCAAGACGCAGCAGCGGTTGGCTGGTGAAAGGATAAACGAATGCACGGCAGCACGGAAGCACAGGGACCGGGCTAACGTGCAACACAAAACATAAATTAAGTTTTAACACACTTAATGAGCAGCATGGACCAGCTTATGCACGAGGGCAGTGCAAAAGTAGCCGTTGGTGGATTATTAAAGAAGTTTTTTTATATCTTTTATGGGCAACTTACTGTTTGAACCAGTGCATCCATCCAAATTGTTGAGTTAAATTGCAGCACACACAGCTGTATGCTGTACGTCTTTCTTTAATGATGCAGTTTGCTCAAAAATTAGCCATTAGGCAAAATTCCATTCCATTCGGATTTTAAGTCGATTACTTCTGGCATTACCCTCGTATGATGACGAAAATGACTACGGACCAAAAAGGAGCCAAGCGCAAAATCAACACAAAAGGAAAAAAAAAAAACCAGTTGGCAAAATGTTGAAACTGAAGCAACGAAGTACATGCTCCAAAATGGCAATAGTGGCAAACGCTCCGCTAAAGGAGCAAAGTGTTTTCAAAACAAAATGTTGCAAATTTTGTTGACCCAAAAAGCCAACTTGACGCCACTTCACTTTACTCCATAATAGACATCACCCCCAAACCACTTGATGCGACTGCATGCCACGTTGCCGTATCTACTCACAGGACAGCAAATGTATTGGGCTGCATTTTTAATTTAAGCGCGCCTTCAATTACGAAGCTGTGGATCGGTGGACATTTCTTTTGGACAGCGCGATGACGTTTATGTCGCCGACAGTGAAAGCAATCTAAGCGGTAGGAAGTCAAGTATTCAGCTGACACCATATCAAAAACATTTTCAACACTTTATAGCACCACTGAATTTATGGAAATTTAATATATTAAGAAAATATAAACTGTTAACTCATTGCCATGGCCGTTGTGCATACTTAAATGTTTTGGAAAAAATGTAACCGCTTTTGCATACTTAAAACTTCTATGCCTGCAGCTCCATGTGCAACTCATTGGGATCGGGGAAATTTTGAAAGTACTCGTATTTGATAATCATCAGCGCAATGTGACTCATTAGCATCACATTTATGTAGATATATAAGTCCAAAATAAATTTTAGTAGCACCATGACAACTTCGTGCCATCGTATTATACCTTCAGGCGTAAAGTCTGGGAAGCAAAAAGTATTGTTTTTACAAATTTGTATTTTTTTTTTTTTGTTTTTTTGGCTATAGTCAAATCATGCTCACCCAGATCAAAAATGTATATAAAAAGTGTCACTATGTAGTACCACCACATTTTTACACGGTGGCAAAGGCAGTCATCGAGCAACAGATTATTTTCATGTAAATCGAATATCGGAATTTTGATTGAATTTAATTTAAATTTGGAATACTCTGACTCTGACTTTTTGTTTGAAATAATTAAAATTCAAATAAAATTTATTTATTATTTTAAAGCGGAAAGCGGACTTGGTCTGCATTAGACGGGTAATCGCGCGGATCGAGCATCGTTGCCATGCGATGCCATTTTCCCTTTAATACTCAGCCAAGTCTGTGTCCAAAGTATTCAAAATGTTTCATGTTTGCAAGAGAAACAAAACGGCAACCGTGTTATGCAGCACAGAACAACAGCAACATTTCCATTTGTTCAGCACTTATAATTCGCAAACAGTTTATGCAGTAATATATTCCACTACTTCACATTCAACAGTTGATTTGCTAATCTTTTTCAGTTCACTTTTTAGGCCCTGTACCGAATGTACAAGAGCCTATTGGGTTTGTGCAAATGTATGTAACAGGTAGAAATAATGGTCGGAGACCCCCAAAGTTACCACCATTATGGTCAGGAATGAAAGAGGAGTCGATATAGCCATGTCCGTCTGTCCGTCCGTCCGTCTGTCCGTCCGTCCGTCTGTCCGTCTGTCCGTCTGTATGAACGAAAGGATCTCGGAAACGGTAATAGATAGAGACTTCGTGTTTTTTGCATTCGACTAGGACTGCTCCGGAATTTTACAAGTTTATTTTAAAATTTTGCCCCTCCCCCCCCTTCCCCATAAAATCACCCCTTAGGGTAAAAATTTCTTCGGCATAAAAAAAATTGAGAACACCAGTATAAAGTTAACGTCCTTCTTAGCCCAAATCAAAAAAGTTCATCAAAATCGGATAATAAATGACGATTTTATAACCAATTGAATTTGAACGACCCCCCTTTTCTTTTCATTTATATTTGCGAAGTGAGAAGTGGTCATGTGTTTGGTCATGAGCTCGAGAAACATTTAATGTGTTTGTTAGGCGACCTGAACTGGTACAGGGCCTCTTACAGTCGGTTACGCCTGACTGTATTTTCTTACTTGTTTATTATTAATATTTAAAGTGGTTTTTGTTTCTGTGAATTGTCAAATGTAGTTTCTCGTAAACTTTGCGATCCTGTTCGGTGACAGAAGGTCGCCACAAAGTAAAAGCCAGATCAAAATCTATCTTACATATGCAAATCTTGTTCAGGTTCTTTTAGCGAATCACACCAGCTAAATCAACAGCAATATATAACTAACATCTTTGTCCAACATTGGCCAATTGCCGTTCTTTATTGTCGCTTGAAGTATCTCGGCTCGTTCTTGCTCCTCTGGTAAGCCAACAATGATATCCGGTCGATTGGTAGCCGCCAGTGTAAAGACTCCTTTACGTTCTTCAACGCCATCCATCTCTGTTAGTAGTTGATTGACAATACGTTTGCCCGAGCCAGTGTGTCATTGCGGTAAAATGGTTTTAAGTAAGGAAACAATATTTTCTAAACAAAACAAATATTTGTTGACTAAATTTTGAAAAATTGATAACCGAAGTAACAGCCCTCTTTTCAAAAATTCAAATACTTAAAAATTATGCGGAAATGATTTCAATAAAATGAACAGCTTTTCACTTACTTAAGGATATGCTATATGACTTCACTGCCTTTATCCAGTGAATTGAACATCCGATTTCTTGCTTAAAGTTCAGAATTTTTTCAATTTGAATTCGGTTGCCGGCACAAAATGAATAGTTAGGCCTTCGACACTTGAAAAGCATCTCAAAGTAATACATTACTAAAATGACTAAATGCGAATAAAGCTCAACGGCTTTCATTTGCTATTGTTGTCTTTAGTGTCTCGAAATGAACTGCGATGTGCAATGCGCGCATTCAGCTGAGCCATAAGTTGTATGCTAGATACTTATGGCGCTGATTGGTTGTATAATAGTTGCTCAGGTTGTATTACACCGAGTGATAATGCTGATATACAAATAAAATGAAGGCAGCTGTCGGTTGTTGACTTCAAGTCAATACGCAGCAGCAGGAGCCGCAGCAACAGAAACGAAAAGCCGCCGAATAACTTGAAATGCATGAAAGCAAAGCTGTTTCCGCATCCGTTCCTCAAATATGTATCTCAAGTGTTGTTTGCGCTGTGTGTATTTGTTGCGCCGTTGCGGCTTTGATTGAAAAGGATGTTGAGTTGTGTTTGGCATTGGGATTGGGCATATGAAAAGAGCACGTCGTGAATTTCTGTATTGTTGTATAGGATTAAAAGAAAAATACTTGAGCTGTTTTATGTCGTACATATATATACACACACACACACACACACACACACACACACACACACACACACAATATTAAATCTTAAATAAAGTGTTTTTCAATTGATGACGGCGTCAGCGACGGAAGCACTTAATACTAAAGACTGAACATGTTTAATGTTCACACACACACACACACACACAGGCTAAGTGTGTGTGAAAGCCGCTAAAAAGTATTTTACCACAAAGCGTCAAATAAATATGCTTTGCCTTACTTCAATGTTTGTGTTACATGCTACATTCCTTTTTTGTCCTTTTAAAATTTTCTTTGACATTGTAGCGACAATTGCCTTCACTCACTTTAGGCACTTACCTGTCCTGTCACAGCAACTTCCGCAACTTCTGCTCTTACACAGCAGCTCAGCTGCTCAGCCGTGTCGGTTTACAAAATAAGCCCATAACCATATGCAGTTTAGATTTAAAGTCTTTTTCTCATAAACAATTAAATTCGACATTTTGTAGCCACAGAAACACACACAAATACAGATTTTATTACAGCTACATATTAGGTCTTAGTGACCCATGAGTAATTTTCAGAACAAGAATAGCCGAAATTGTCAGAAAGCATTCTTAAATGAGTCTAAATAGTGAAATATACTGCCACAAAAAGTTTCAAAACACTTTATTCGATGCAGTTTGCAACAAAAACAACAACAACAACATTCCTAAATAATGCCTACATATTCTGTAAATCAGTAACTTGAAGCTGCAACATTTTGTGTTCTGCCACAAAGAATAATTAAGCATACATGAAACTTTATACACTGCACTGTTGGCGAGAATATCTGGCCAACAGACCCCAACACACTCAAAAAAGTGCACAAAGTCAAATCATGACACTCTAAAAAATTTCACCCAATTAAGGACTAATTACAGAGAAACGGCATGAACGGTATATGCTGCAAAACACTCTGCAGAAGTAGTAATAGCCCAAAACCAAATGCTCCAAATACTTATTTTACTATGTGTCGTCACTCAACGCAAACTCAAACAAAGTTTCTGGCTGATAACGAAGTAGTTGTGGTCCTACTTTGTTTGACTCAACTCTTTATTAAAAAAAAACAATTTTCCCATCCCACCATATGCATTTTACATTATAAATCACCCGGATGGAACTGGTATATTAATTCTTTAGCAGTTTAGGATCTCGATTTCTCACAGCTGATGATTTTAACGAGATTGGCCAACATCAATTGGAAAGCAATTATAGTATATATACTCGCACTCCAATCGAAAAAATAATTTGGATTTTACCTCGAGGAGAACTCCAGACCTAATAGATTTTGCAATTCTTCGAAATATACACAGTTCAACACACAAACATTCAATGAACTCTTTTTCAGGTTACTGTGCGGTTAGATTTAACCTTCTCGAGAAGCTCATAATGAGTAACCAGTTTCATAAACTAATCTCGAAAATAACAAATTGCTTATCCAAGAAAAACCTTCATATTTTTTGGCCAAATTAATTTTGTTCAACTCACTGTAATCAACATAAATAGCGCTTGTACATAAAAACGTCTTAAGTACATTCATGCTAAAAAATGTCAAACTTTATTTTAGTATTGCCAGATTTTACCTATTGACGTTAGTGTTGCCACTTCCCGAAATAAAAATAGTGCCCCTCGTTCAACAAATATATAGTATAAGTGAGGACTTAACCTCTAATCCCACAATGAGCTCTGAAGTTGATATTGAAGTCTCAGCAGACAACTTCAACTCATTACTTGTTGCCGCTGTAACAACCCTCAACAACAATAATAAAATTGGCAACCCTCAAAACATAATACATATCCCGTTACTAACAGTAAAATAAAACGTTTCGTATCTGAAACAAGAAGCTTAAGTGAAGAATTTCAGACAACTAGATCTCCCGAATCTAGCCAGAAGTAATTTAATAAGGCTTCCAAGTTGGAACAAAATCTATCACATAAAAGAACATTAAAAGCTTATCAGCAATCAGTTGAAAAGCCTCACTATAGAGAGCTCGGAATTCTGTCATACCCCCCATAGAATGACTTATCAATAAGACACCGTTTTGTACACTGAGCTCTTAGTGTTGAAGAGAAAGTGAATGGACTTGCAAATCATCTGCAAAAAGTGTTGAAGCCTAATGCACCCCGCAAACGGATTTTTGCTGCCGCAGCTACACAAAATCTTACCTACTACCACTGCTCTCAAAAGTATTCTGATGACCAAACTATATGATAGAGCATGATGGTATCTTATCCGAAAATAATTATAAAGCTTTCCCATTCAGTTTTTCGGTTCATAGTTAGGATCTTCAATGCAATGCTTCACACTGACAGCTTATCAAAACAATGGTTCGTAAGCTTGCTCCCATGTTTTTCCAAACATTTTTTCAAAAGTACTTCAACAAAAACTTCATAATATTATTCCCGCGCATCAGTTTCGATTTCGGGAAAAGCACCATTGAACAAGAGAAAGGCAAAACGGCGAGGGGCGCAAAAGAAAAATTGAATATATATTATAGGGCTAATGCTGCTTCAGATTACATGGTGAAATATTGGTTTCGAGAGTTTCGTAGTGGCCGAAACTTCACTGCCGACCCAATGTCAAAAAAAATACGTGAAATGGTGTTAGTCGACCGTAAAGTTAAGGTACGTGAGCTAGCAGATGCCCCAAGGGTTAGTACTGAACACACACGCTATATTTTAGGCGAGATTCTGCTGATGCTGAATCGGGTGGACTTTTGGTGTCAATTGGTAACTGTTGATAAAAACTGAATCCACGATTAAACGCCAGAGAACAAAAGAAGTGCCCGGCAATGGACTGAGCTCCGAAGCTGCCGAAGCAAGGCTCAATGGGTCGGCAAGTTTATGGCACCCATTTTCTGTGAATGTCATGGTATATTCTTCGTGAACTACCTCGAAAAAGGAAAAACCATCAACAGCAAGTATGACTGCGCATTATTGGAGGAATTGAAAGCCGAAATCGCTGCGAAATGGCCTCGCATGAAGCGAAATTAATTTTGTTTCTCACGACAATGCGTCAGGACACAAAATCATCCATCAACCATGGCTAATATCAAGGATTTAGGGCACCAATTGCTTTCTCATCCATCTTATTCACCCAATTTGGCTCCCTCAGACACTTATTTCTTCCCAAATCTTAAAAGCTGGCTCATAATTGAATAAAAAAATATAAAAAATTAAAAAACAATTTTTCTCATTCCCAAAGAGATAACTTCTCACCCCACCCAGTTAATTGAAATAATTTAATTATGAAGAGTTGAAGGCTGCTATGCCTGTTATTTAAGAAAAATCGCATTCTGAAAGTTGTTGTAGTGCTTGTGGTTGGCATAAAACCGTCTGGTTTGCATTTCCCAAATGATTTTAATTTGGTTCGGTTCAGGTGAGCATGCTGGGCTCTTCATAACGTTGACATTTTCAAATTGCACTACTCCGCTGTAACCTTTTTGGTTCGAAAAAGTAATGAACTACATTGGTGGAGAAAAATACTTTGACAATATACTTTTAATTAAAAAAAAAACAAACAAAAAATCATGAGGTGCTCTTTTTTTACATGTAAATCCGTGGTCTGAGGTGCTTAATCTAACTTATGGACTTGCACATCCCTCAGAAAATTAGTAATTATGCGGGCTTTGTGGCATGCTGCATTACCCTGTTGCAATATAAAGTACTTGCCTAATTGGCTAATGGCGAATTATAAATGCTGAAAAAATAAAAAAAAAAAAAATTTCTTTTATTCAACACTTATAATTCGCAATCAGTTTATGCAGTTATATATTCCACTACTTTACATTCAACAGTTGGTTTACTAATCTTTTTGGGTTTGTCATATTCTTTTATTAGGCCCTGTACCGAAGGTACAAGAGCCTATTGGTTTTGTGCAAATGTATGTAACAGGTAGAAATAATAATCAGAGACCCCCCAAAGTTACCCCCATTATGGTCAGGAGCGATAGAGGAGTCGATATAGACATGTCCGTCCGTCCGTCTGGCCGTCCGTATGAACGAAAGGATCTCGGAAACGGTAATAGATAGAGACTTCGTGTTTTTTGCATTCGACTAGAACTGCTCCGGAATTATACAAGTTTATTTTAAAAACTTGCTCCTTCCCCCCTTCCCCATAAAATTACCCCCAAGGGTAAAAATTTCTTCGGCACAAAAAAAAGTAAGTATGTCGGTATAGAGATATCGTCCTTCTTAGCCAAAATCCGAAAAGTTCATCAAAATCGGATAATAAATGACGATTTTATAAGCAATTGAATTTGAGCGACCCCCTTTTTCGTTTCATACATAAAACAATGTTTTAAAAGGCACTTAGTCGTGCAGTGAGAAGTGGTCATGTGTTTGGTCATAAGCTAGGGGAACATTTAATGTGTTTGTTAGGCGACCTGCACTGGTACAGGGCCTCTTACAGTCGGTTACGCCCGACTGTGATTTTCTTACTTGTTTATTATTTATTTTAGCTACCAGATTTACTTGATTGTTATATCGTTCGAAACACGACAAATGCTTGATTCAGTCGTATATTGAGTCTGTCTGAAAGTTTATAACGAATTGGGAAGCATTGCGGACCTCATAAGCTAAATATATTCGTATTATTAAACGATTTATAACACGCCCACTTTTTGTGGTAGCCCTCATACATGACATATTCGGAAGCAGCTGTTAGTACCCTTCTTCAATCAACACAAACAATGCACAATTGAAGGCAAGTGCGCACACAAAAGGTTCGAGCATGACACGGAGCTGTTCTATCGACAGATTATACTGTGCTACGCGCTAATAAGTGAGATATAGAAATTTTTTAGTCTTAATTCGATGGCTCTCACTTTTATAGTCGTCGAGTTATATCGATGTCTTATCTGTCATTTCTTTTACTGCTTAAAAAAAAATAAATAAATACAAAGCAAGCCAGTTATTAATTTTTGTGCAGCTTATCAAAAAAGGCTACATTTTTGAACGCCAATCGTTGAGTTTACTTTCTATCTAGAGAGAACTTAATTTTTCATTCAATATTTTCGGTTGAGTTGCACATAAATATTTGCCTCTAAACAAAAAAAATAGAAAATTCTAAAAAACAAAAACAAAAAAAACGCCCAAACGTTTAATACGCCACACGATTAAATAGAACGAAATGTCACAAAACATTAATTCCGGCGAAAACAACGGCGCCGGCGTCAAGCAGTACGATGACACCATGGTTGCCGGGGACAATCAAGCTGTTAGCAAGCGCCTTCAAAAGGAGCTGATGGATCTCATGCTGTCGAATGAAAAAGGCATTTCGGCCTTTCCCGATGGTGAGAATCTATTCACATGGATAGGCACAATTACAGGACCTAGCAGCACCGTCTACGATTCGCAGACCTATCGTCTGTCATTCGATTTTAACAATTCTTATCCGTTCGCGCCGCCTATTGTCAAGTTTCTGACACCTTGCTGGCATCCGAATGTCGATCTTAACGGTAACATCTGCCTGGACATACTACGAGAGAAGTGGTCGGCACTGTATGACGTGCGCACGATTCTGCTGTCCATACAGTCGCTACTCGGCGAACCGAACAATAAGAGTCCATTGAATTTACAAGCTGCTGCGATTTGGGATGATCAGATTGAATATAAGAAACAATTGGATACTTTCTATGAGGCTAATAGGGAAAAGGAGCATAAGTAATATGAAACATAAGTAATACAAACATGTCGAGAAGAAGCGATTTAAGAAGCCTGTCTAATTGTGTAGTTAAATTGTTTATTTTTTTTTTTTTTGAGTTATTAATTATGTAAAAGCGTAACAAAAGCATTTCAAAATATCAGCACAAGGCTTCAAAGTGGCAAAACATTTGCTTAAAATTGTAAACTGCAAAATTTGTTGTAACTTGAAGTAGAAATTGTTACAAATATTGTTCGGAAATTGCTTAAAAATAAAATTCTTATTCTTCATTCTTGCATTTCACACTTCTCCAATGTTTCTTACTTTCTCCGAGCATATTATCATGTATACCAAATTTCATAACTTAACCTCAAAAAGATGCAAAAATATGACAAATGAGGAGCCCAATCCGATTTTGGCCCCTATTGTCAGCTCTGTACCTCAAATATATTCGAAGATATTTAAATTAATTATTTAATTGTCACTTCAATGGGTGTTGGGCAAAGAGTACTCCGATTTTAACAAAAAACCTCTCATCTATCTCTAAACCAATCACCAAATCTTGCGAAACCATTTCAACATTCGTCTATTATTCTAACATAAAGTATGGCTATGGCTAATACAAAAATAATGCGAGTAGAGCTTGAGGCCCTAAACTGAATTTATAAACATGTAAAAATAGGTTTTAGTTGTACGAGGGTTGCTACATATATTTCTAGCTTGAGCAACATAAACTGTTGCCAGTTGCAATCTGATGTCTCCAGCGTAAAGTCTGACATTTTTTAGGCCTAACTTACTGGCAACACTTTGGTGTACGAGGGGAATTTGGTTTCTTTACAGGTAACTGAAAAATTTATTTCGGCCAAAAATTGGAATTAAACTTTGAACATTTTCTAAAAACTAGTGCAACGAATGTAATCGTGGCCGCAGTTCGCTTACCGACAAATTTCGGGAAGTTCGTCCAAAATCGGTCGTTGTGCCAGAAAACATCGATGCTGTGTGTAAACTGATAAAGCAGGATCATGGTCATGTGACATACCGTGAGAGTGAGGCATCCCTGTGCATTAGTATGACTAGCAGACATACAACAATACATGAACAATTGGTCGTCAGAAAGGTTTGTTCGCATTGGATACCGCATAATTTGACAATCGACAATCAAAAGATGGCGAGGTGCATCAAAGGCCGTCTACTCAATCTTGACAGGTGACGAATGCTGGATATATGCGTATGAGACCGAAACAAAACAGCAGTCGACCGTCTGAGTCTTTCAAGACGAACAAAATTCAACAAAAGTTACTCGCACGCGCAGCACATCGAAGCAATTGATCGCATGTTTCTTCTTGAAATCCGGACCGTTCCGCTTGTGGTAAGAAGGACGGTCAATTATGAATGGTATACAAGCATTTGTTTGTCTGAAGAGTTCGATGAACTGAAGGAAACCAACCGACGAACACAAATCATACTTCATCACGATATTGCGAGCTTTCACACTTCGGCAGTAACAAATGAGTTTTTGGACGCTCAAAACATCGAATTGATAGGTCATCCAGCGTACAGCCCTGACTTAGCACCAAATGACTTCTTCCTGTTCTCTCACATCGAAAATAAACGGCGCGGACATCCTTTCCATCGGATATAAGATTCCGTCGCGCGTATTGTGTAATAGGCTGAAGCCGTATACGGATTCACTGATAGAACGATATCAGTGTGGCTTCAGACCAAAAACGTCGACCAGTGACCAAATATTCACATTACGCCAAATCTTGGAAAAGATCCGTGAGTTCAACAAGGCTAAAAATTTCTTCGGCCAAAATCCAAAAAGTTCATCAATATCATCGGATAATAAATGACGATTTTATAAGCAATTGAATTTTAACATCCTATGATACTTCCGTCCCTCCTTTTTTTCGTACATAAAAAAATGCACTTATTCGTGCAGTGAGAAGTAGTCATAAGCTCGGGAAACATTTAATGTGTTTGTTAGGTGACCTGTACTGGTACAGGGCCTCTTACAGTAATTTTGTAATAGTTCAAAAAAAGCGGCACTTGACAGCTAATTTACATGCTTGAACAGGATCTGCGTTACGAAACCGGCAGAAATAATTTCTTAAAAGAACCGTGGCCATTCAGTAACTGCGTGAGTATATTTATTTTACCATAATTCCTGCCTAACTTATCTGACTTCTTGCCTCTTGACATTTTTTATAGTGTTTATGGATTTTAATTTCGGTTGCATCTTTGTCATACAGCTGCTATGTTTCGTTCTCAAGAATATTGATTAGGATCACCTCTACAGTTTCTAGAACAGCAACTACTGAGGCAGTTTGGTACGAGCTGCTCACCCGTAAAGCTTAAACTCTATATAATCTTCTCTTTCTTAGATAAATTGCTTACTGAATCGACGAGGCACATATTAGAGAAGCGTTGAGAAAAATACACTTTACCAAGCTTTGTAGTAGATGTTCACTTCATTGTTTGGAACATCTTTTGTTCAGTCTTAAACTCGTTAATGTCGCCCTGCACTTCTTCTAAGTTCTACTTGTCAGTCACAGTCTTGTATTGATCTTATATTCTGTTAACTTGAGGCCAACTTGCCAACAACTTGCTAAAGAGGGACAAAATCCCACAATATCAGTCAAAGCAATGATCCTTGTAGAACATCATCTGTCACCTGTTTTAACTAACAGTTATCCGTTATGTGCAGTGATTTCCTTACCTCTAGCGCGGATGCCAAGTTGAAAGCATTTCAAATAAAATAGTAGTGTTTCGTTCTTCCTTTATATATATATAAAGTTTTAGAAACCATACAGGGTGTGCCATATCGAGCTTCGGTATAGAAACACTGAATAGCTTTGACGTTCGTGAAGCGATTGACTTGTGTAGGTACGTTTTGGAAACGTCAATTCAGTACAATTTGAGCCATGAATAACTTAACAAACATCATCGGCCCTTACTTCTTCAAAAAATGCGAAACAGTCGACGGCAAGCGATATCGGTGGATGCTGGCGCACATTGTGTGCCCGGAGATGCGTCGAAAGGATCTAGAAAACTTCTGGTTTCAACAGGACGGGGCCCCATGTCACACAGCAATCGATACAATGGAGTTTTTGCAGTGAAAATTCTTTGGACGCGTTGTGTCAAAAAGAGGCGATATCGACTGGCCGCCGCGTTCGCCGGATTTGTGGGGTTATCTGAAAAACAAAGTGTACATGAGCAAGCCCAAGACCATCACAGAGCTCAAGGAGAGTATTCGCACCAAAATGGCCAATATATCGGCCGATATGCTCGAGAAAGTCATGGAAAATGCTCGAAAAAGGACACTTTTTGCCATCAAGAACAAAGTTGGCCAATTGGTCGATATTGTATTCAAAAACTAACTGAAATGAATTGTAAAGGATCAATCTAAATAAACGTAAAACATTTTCCATAAATTTTTATTTTTTTCCAAAGTTATTCAATATTTTCATACCGAAGCTCGATATGGCGCACCCGTTATTTGTAACAGAGTATATAACATCTTAAGAAGAACTGGATTAACTAATCTTGAACTTAGTGACATGTATTCTACTTCGTTTTTAGCTTCCAAAACTCTGCTGGATTTAATATTAAAATATAAATTCGTTGAAAGACATCGTTTTTCTCTGCAACACTGGTGCAGAGTGCCGAAACATAAGCAGTAGCACTCGCATTGGACTACATTGAGTCAAGCTTTTGTCAATTGTTTGAACCTTCGTCCACTGTGACACATGAGCATGTCCAATATCGTCAGAAACAACAAAATTAAAGTGAAATGTTGTTAATGGTGCTTGTTAGCAGCAAATGAAAAGACATTTCCAAACAAGCTAAACCAAGTACGTACGTACGTAAGTTCGACTATTTTATCAGTTGTAAAGGAATTTTTGGCTTTTATAATACTCTATCTCTCTCTCTCTCTGTCCTTCACTGCCTTAGTATGTTTATTGACTTCTACAACTCTTTATTTCATTCACTTGTACACATACAACAGCAATGCTAGTAATCCTTGCTATGCTATAAGCGACAAGCTATAAAGGACACAAACGGAGCGCATAGTCTTGCCACTTGTTTAGCTCTTCTTTATTTCCACTTGTTTCTCGAGTGTGTAAAAGTGTCAGCTACTTTTTTTTTTTTGTTTTTTTTTATTTTCGTGTTTTTCTTTCGCTACGTCTTATTTCGGTGTTACTTTCCGGTTCTCAAATATCATCCTAGACTTCCTTCATCTTCATCTTCAACTTGTTTTTCTTCTTCTTCTTTTTTGCTGTATATATATATGTTGTAAATACCGTTACATGATGCAACACATTTTTGTAAATTAATTGCAAGCGAAAAAAGCTTAAATGTGTTCCGTATTTTTTTTTTTCGCACTTTAAACGTTCAAACTGAAACGAGCCGAACCGAACTGAACCAGTTCCGTATAAAAGTTGATTCTGAAACAGTTTCTAATTTTGCTTGACGCTGCAGACAGCAGAGAGTTCTTCTTGAGCTATAAGCAAAAGTTTGGTGACATCCAGACAGGCGACACAACGTTTCTTGTTGCATTATTATCCTTGTTATGGAAGCAAAAACACTCTTTTTTACTTACGAGTTGTAGTCATCAAACTGGCGCACAGTGACTGGAAATCACACGAAAATGTGACTAAAATTTGAATTGAATTTCAATGGTGGAGCCTATGCGATGGTAAGCAATGAAGATGAGATACTTGAATTCACTTATTGCAAAAGTACTACAAACAGGATCTAACTATCTACGGTGATCTATTTAATTGAAGTATGGAATATAGCAGAAGTAGCGCGCTAAGCAGCAGATTGTACTTCCTTTTTAATTGCAGGAAGAGATTACTAAAATGACCTATCGACATTTTGGAAGAGCTTGTGGAGAAAGAATATTATATGCCAGACGCTCTTAACTGTTGGTGAATGCCTTCATTCAATCAATTCAATCAATTTTGTCATTCAAAAACAAAAATCCAGTAAGTCTATTATATTTTAAGCCTAAACAAAATACGTCTTCATTATTGCGAAGATTTTTTCTTAGATTTTCTACCACTGTTTGTATATTGCAAGAATTATATCGAGCAAACTGCCAATCTGGCTAGTGGAATATAGGTATGGGCGTAAAGTCGACCTAAGATCCTTTATATACTGATGCATTTGTGAAAATATTTGTTTGTTTCTGTGTTCCTGCAACAAGCTCTAACTTTACTTGTTGGCATCAGAAGATACAAGGCGCACTTGAAATGTTTTGTTACAAATATGAAATTTTGCAATCACACGAATTATGTTCAGCTCTTTTGTATTTTCGTTGTTTTAGCTTTTTTGATTTTTCTGTACAAGATTGTTTTTCATCGCAATCTGTTTTTGTATCTCGTGTTCACAGTTTTTAGTTCGTTTACATCCATAACTTACAAAGTAAAATCAGTTTATTTCTTGCAGCTTGATTGTTTAAGAAATTTCGACGAAAAAAAAAGCATGAAACGCTTATGAAATGGTTGTAAAATAGCTTAGAAAATAGTGTTTAAATGCTTATATGTGATGTAACGTAAACAAAGCGTCTTTAGACAGTTCTTAAGGAGTTGCATGTCCCTCTGTCTCTCTGTGCCTATTCATTGCACATTCCACATTATTCATATTTGTAATGACAAGAGCTTTTATTTAATTATTTTATTTATTTCATTTATTTATTTTATTAATTTAATTTAAATTTATCATTTAAAAATGCTTTATAGACTTTTCTTAAACACTTATTTGATTTCATGACTGTCTTCGGATGTCTTCGGCTAGCATTTATGAGTAATTTTTATGAACTAAATGAGAAAGCAAAGATTTTGCTAATCAACATTCATCAAAATTAAATATCGAATCAAAAATATTGCAGAAAAAAATGTTTAAAAAAGGACACAAACACAATCGAATGCTACAAATATGCGTATACAAGTACATTTTCCAAATATCCTGCACACTTTCTCATGCAATCGTACTCATGTAGACTTTGCATACCATACTTGATTTAATAGATCCAATGGTTATGCTGTGACACTCACTTAAATCGACTATGCTATGTAATTAGTTATTAAAGCTAAAAGGGCCAAAATCGTTCTACGCTTTTCCTGCATATAAATCGGGTAAATGCGACTTGTGCACTGGGCTTGAGACCCGCCACTGTAAAAATAAATCTCCAATGAAATCTGGCTGACGTCCCTCGCAAACGATATAAGGATCATGGTTTAAGAATATGCACCTGAAATGTCGGCACCCTTAATTGGGATGGTGCAAATATTCAACTGGTTAATGTCCTCGAAAGATGGAAGGCTGACATCACCGCAATCCAAGAAATCCGATGAATAGGACAGGCTTGCTCTAAAAAAGCATCCTGTGACATCTACTATGACTATAGAATGGAAAATTAAGACGACCATGCTAAAGATGAGTCATATGAGCGCTTGGAACGTCTGTACGAGCGCTGTCCCAAACACGATGTTAAGATCGTACTTGGCGATTTCAACGCCAAGATTGGGAAGGAAGGAATCTTTGGCCCAACCGTCGGAGAAATTATCCTTCAAGAAACTACCTCCAATAATGGAGAGAGGCTAATCGATTTAGCAGCAGCTCGGAACTTGGTGGTTAGTAGTAAGAGATTTCAACACCTTAACATCCACAAGGTGTAGCTGAGTCCAGATCAAATAACCCGCAACCAAATTGATCATGTTTTGATTGACAGAAGACACGCATCGACCGTGTTGGATGTGCGAACGTTACGTGGTTCCAACATTGACTCGGACCACTATCTTGTCGCAGCCAAGTTACGCACTAGGCTCAGCGTAGTGCACGCCGCACGTTCCAACATGCAACGAAAGCTAGACGTCGGTAAGCTGCACCACTTATTTGTCGACTACAAAGCCGCTTTCGACACGCCGATACGATCGAAGTTTTTCGACGCCCTATCCGCACTAGGTAACCGGGCAAAGATTATCCGTCTTTGCATGACGACGCTATCTCATACACAAAGCGTTGTCAGGGTGGGGAAAAACCTCTCTAACCCCTTTGATACCAAGAGAGGTTTCACGCAGGGCGATGCGCTGTTGTGCGATTTTTTCAATCTTCTGATGGAATACATCCTACGCCAGTGCCCTTACATACAGAGTATGTCGGGCCCGATCTTCCGCTTACACCGATGGCATCGATATCATCTGTACGCAAGACGTTCTTAGAGATTGAAAAACAGTCTCGGCTCATGGGTCTAGAGGTGAATGAGGACAAGATGAAGTACTTGGTGTCTTCTCGCACTCCGTCATCGCGTCTTAGACGGTCAATGACGATGGAGAATTTTAGCTTCATTGTTGTAGAAAACTTCATCTATCTTGGAGTAAAGCCCTCTCTCGAAAGACAAAAATCAAGATCTATAAGACGCTGATACTCCCGGTCCTATTGTAGGGCGCAAAGGCATGGACCGCGATTGAGTCAGATAAAACAGCGTTGAAAGTCTTCGAGAGAAAGATTCTTCGCAGGATTTTCGCTTAAAAATTGCTAATCAATAACGTTTTTCAAACTGTTTGCCTGGTGGTACAGATTAGTATGGGAGCCAGCCCTTCTAGTTCACCGATCTGGCCATAGAAAGTATATGTTATAAGGATTAACGTAAAGTAGACCAATTTTGGTATGTTTGGCAAATTAATAAAGATTTTTCTTATTTAAATTTAGAATAAGGTGGAAGGTTAGGTAGGTGGTACGTTTTCTGTTTGAATACAAGTGATCTGAAGAATGAATAGAATAACCTAAACGTCCAAATTTAAAGGCGTAGAGCCTATTAGTTAGTTAAATGGCAGTCAACCGTCTGCAGGTCATGGCCGCGTCCAGGAAAGCGCGCCAGACTCCATAATATTGTCATCAACTTAATCAGAATTAAGTAGAAAACTCAACACTTAGGTGTTTAAACAGAGATCTTCTTTTTATACTGGCCGAGAGAAAGAATTAAGATCACGCCACACACTCACAAACAGAGTGCTTCTTGAATCTTGTATTATAACAAGGCGTAAGATATGCGTACTAACAGGTGATAGAAGTCGTTAAAGGGCATCTGTTGCTGCGCTATGCTCCAAACTATGCCAAATATAAAAAGATGCTCAGACTTCACTCAACTTTATATTTAAATTTTTTTTTTTTTTAACTATTTCTACGAACTATAAATTCTTGAACTATTTACAAACAATCAGTCATAAATGATTCAATGCTGTGTAATCTTAAAAGAGAAAACAATAATTTGATTTATTTGCATACATTTTCTATTATTTCTTATTCGTATTTGAACCTTTTTCCTCATTTAAAACTTTAGTTCATTTCAATTGAACACGTCCAGCTAATACAGTGCTACATATTAGAGCTTATGAGTAGAAATATACTACTTCAACGCATTTTCATTTGAGCCAGACACATACGTACACAAACACAGCAAGCGGCATCAAGGCATATACGCCATTGCTGCTGGCTGTGTCCTTTTTTGTGGTAAAACGTCATAAACAAAACGAAGCAAAAGGTAACAAAGCGAGCAAGCGTTAAAACTCCATTTAATTGACTGACGATGTTAAGCATTTTAATTAATAAAAATTAATTAACAAAAATTTATATTGTTTTAAGCCTTGCTTTTTGCATACCAGCAGCGGCAACAACAATAAACGAAAACGGAAGTGGTGATGATGACGGTGAAAGGAAACGGAAATGACAGCAGCCGCCATAGCATTAAGGCGCTAATTTGCATATTTTTATAAACAGTTTTCACTTTTTCGTTTCTCGTTTTTATTTTGTGGAAATGAGTAAATGAGTAACTGCTGTTTGATGCTGCCGTTGAATGGCGATGATGAATGCCAAAGTCATGGCCAGAAACGACAACAGCAGCATAAGCAGCAGCAGCTGCAGAAGCAACAGCAGCAGCGGCGGCGACATTAAAATAAAACCCTTCAAAGCACATTGGTAAAGGGTTTTCCGGATTTTTTAAGCGTTTTTTTTTTTTTGTTTTGCTTTTGCTTTATTTTATATGTATAGAGAAACCAACGAACAAAGCCACTCGAACAAGTTCACATTTATAATTGCTGTTTGTATTGTTGTCGCTGTTGTTTAATGCTATTGTCCTGTCCAATAATTCACATTGACGCCTCAAGAGATTCGCGCCTGTTTTGAATTAAGCATTTAGCTCCTTCTAACAGAATTTCACTGCTGTAACTTGGTCTTTCTATAAGTTGCTTGATTTGTATAATATTGAATGCATTAACTTCTTTTTATGTACAGTGCGCACTTTACTTTTTTCGCAGCGTTTGCAACGCCAAACATTCATCAAAGAAGACTTAAAAATTCATTCGACTATAAGTCATTTAAGATTCCTAATTCTATGAGTCCTAAATGACTTATAATCGAATGAATTTTGGAGTCTTATTTGATGAATGTTTTGGAGATTTGAACTTACGAAAATGTTCCCAATTAAGTCTTTTTCAGAATTAATTTTTAGTACTAGCTGCATGCTCTGGGTGAACGTGCAACAAAGATGAACTAGTTGGATGTGTTGGCCAACAATGTCATGGCCGCAGTGTCAATCATATCGATTACCTTATTACCCAGAGCTTTTGAACAGATTCGTTGCGGTATAAAAAAGAATTTTCCTTTTCTCCAAAACATCAATTGAAGAATCATCCTTAAATTTATCTAAAGAGTATTAAATAGTCAACTAAATCGACTTTATTTAATTTTTTGTTGTTTCTGCGAATGTTTTGAAATGGTTTTCTCAACTTGTTTCTCGTTTAACTTTTGCTACTTCTATTATTTTTATTGTTGTTGTTGTTGATATTTGTTTCGTTTGTTTGACTCGCGTATTAATCATGCTAATTTCCAACCATTGCGAACAGCACCCAACATCACCATAAATATTGCCACTAAGACCCAAAACAACAGAACAAATAACCAAAAAAAGTTTGAGTTTTACAAAAAAACCAGAAAAGAAAAATCTTACTTTTAACAAGAAAAAAATTATAAGAAAGAAAATAAAAAAGCGAGAAAAGCGCGAATAAATAAAGTTTCACTTTGGCATGTTATCTTCGTTATTAATTACATCGCTGAGCAATTAAAAATTGAATAGCATTGCGGGATGGTGAAACATAATAAGAAGAAGAAGAAGAAGAAGGAGAAAATTAAAATGAAGAAACTGAGTGCAAAACGATAGAAGCTATTTATCAGCGCATTCTGAAGACAGCTGTGGAATGAATTACAATACTTGAACTGCGAAGTTTCACGAAGATTAACACAGCGCAGAAATATTCAATATGTCTTGTATTGTACGGAAAATCCATTGACTTAAAGTTACTTAAAAGCTATGAAAAGATTTGATTTTGCATTTATAAATTATATAAAAAAAATATTGTATTATGTCTAAAAACAACTGAATTGCAATATTTTTTAGTGAAAATTTTGTTTGTTAAGAATTTTTTTATAATTTTTTTGTTATGATTCAGCTTAACTTCTTTTAACTTCTTTTAAATTAAGCATAAGCTGTGTGTTTAATCTTAAGTTTTTCTTTATTGTAGGCGAAGTATCTTTATCAGTGTTTTATATTTTGATTCCAATGGCTATTGTTACGCTTCAGGAGACAGACTTAGTATTTAAATTAAAGTTCATTCAAATGTTGTAATTTGAGCAGAAGATTGACAAAAAATTATTAACTAAAAACCGGTAAAATGCGGATTCCTAATTATGCGCTATTTGAATAGAACGAAAAAACATTTTAGCGACTTCTGATTCATTTTAAAATACCAAATATACTGCTCCAAAACATCACACATCCGGTTTGGAAGGGATTCGTACAAAATGTGGAGAACATGTGGTGGACATGTTCTATGCCTAGGTAGACTTTGATGGATGTGATATTATGAAATGAGAGATTCATTGTCCAAATGGACAAATAGTTGGAGTTATTGCTCCTGTTAAACTTAAGTGAATATAATTTAGGAATTAAATGTCCGTCAACCGTCTTCCGGTCATGGCCGCATTTAGGAAGATGCGCTAGCTTCCATAGTCATGAGCACGCTGACAACAGTCGTTCCAACGCGTGCCCGGTCCTCTTCTAATTCGGCGTCCTCCAATCAAGTTTGGGCCCCCCCCATGTAAACCAT
This sequence comes from Leucophenga maculata, assembly GCA_035044805.1. Taxonomy (NCBI): domain Eukaryota; kingdom Metazoa; phylum Arthropoda; class Insecta; order Diptera; family Drosophilidae; genus Leucophenga; species Leucophenga maculata. Next base: position 235,671 of record JAWNNP010003460.1, read on the forward strand.
GCGTGCTGAAGCTCTTTCATCCATTCGAATGAGGTGCCCAGCCCAGTGCAGCCACTGGAATTTTATGCGTTGAACTATGTCAACCTCATCGAATAGCTCGTATAGCTCGCGGTTCATACGGGACCAAAACTCGTCGCCGACACTTATAGGACCGAAAATCCTGCGTAGAATCTTAATCTCGAAGATTTCCAACGCTGTTTTATCTGACTTAATCACGGTTCATGCCTCTGCGCCATATGGTAGGACCGGGAGTATCAGTGTCATATAGATTTATTGTTTTCGTCTTTCGAGCATGGGCTGTACTTTTAAGCCCAAAAAAGCATCTGTTTGCAAGCGTGACTCTTCGCCTGATCTCCAGGCTGACGTTGTTGTTGCTGGTTATCTCGGATCCAAGATAGACGAAGTTTTCTACAACACTGAAGTTGAAATTCTCCATCGTCACTGACCGTCCAAGACGCGATGACGGAGTGCGAGAAGACACCAAGTACTTCGTCTTGTCCTCATTCACCGCTAGACCCATGAGCCGAGACTGTTTTTCAATCTCTGAGAACGCCTTGCTGACTCGCCGTTCCTGAGTGCCGATGATGTCGATGTCATTGGCGTAAGCGAACAGCATCACTTCCTTTTGGAAGATCGAGCCTGACTCACTCTGTATGTACGGGCACTGGCGTAGGATGTATTCCATCAGAAGATTAAAAAAATATCGCACGACAGAGCATCGCGCTGCCTGAAACCTCTCATGGTATCAACGGAGTCGGAGTGGTTTTTCCCCACCCTGACAACACTTTGTGTGTTAGATAGCGTCGTCATGCAAAGACGGACAATCTTTGCCGGGATACCTAGTGCAGACAGGGCTTCGAAAAACTTCGATCGTATCGGCGTGTCGAATGCGGCTTTATAGTCGACAATCAGGTGTTGTGGGTCTTTTCCAAGATTTGTAGTAATGTAATATTTAGTCACTGGTGCATCTTTTTGGTATGAATCCAGACTGATATTGTCCTATCAATGAATCCGTATATGGCTTCCGTCTATTACACAATATGCGCGACAGAATCGTATATCCGATGAAAAGAAGACTTATTCCGCGGGATCTCCTTTCTTAAAGATAGTACAGAGAAAACTGAGATTCCAGTCATTGGGTATGCGCTCATCGGAGTATATTTTGCCATAGTGACGCAGTGGCCTTGTCGGAGTCGCTTGAAAGAATGTCTATTTCATCAACATACGTGACATATCATCGTATTTATGTCAGTGGAAGTTGGCATGTCTGATGATTAAGTATACAGAATAGGACCTAACACACTACCCTGTGGAGCCAGCGTTGATAAAATTGATGTCAGATGCTCCTTCTCTAGCCATAACTAGGTAAGCTCTGTTGATTTTTTATCTTATACAGAAGTCTATATGCCATATTCTATCAAAAGCTTGTTTAACACCTAAGAAGACAGCTGTGCAGTATTTTCGGTGTTCTTGTGTTTCAATGATTGTGTTGACCACTCTATGGCATTGTTCCGGACATCCGTGCTTAAGCCTTAATCCAAATTGGTATTCTGGAATAATTTTGCGTCTATCCAGTAGCGGCAGTACTCTACCAATTGGAGAAAACTGGCAGCAGGCTTATGAGACGATATGACGTGATAAGTTCTTCAGGTTTTCCATGTTTATGTATCATCACAATCTCACTAAACTTCCATTGTGAAGGAAGTGGTAGATGCGAATCATGACATTAAAAATCATTGTTAGAAACAGTATTCCTTTTTTTGGAAGCGTTTTAACTACTGTCTGACTACATCAACACTGTCGTAGCCAGGTTATTTGGTAGGATTAAGAGCTTCTATTTGCTTAAGAGCCTCTTGCAAGTGACATAAGGTATATGGAAGTCCATTTGGCATGGTGCTTCTAGGAAGTTCTCCATTTCATATATTTCAGCAGTTTTTGCAGTATCAAAAGGTTGAAATTGTGATTTTAAATGCATAGCAAAGGCTTCAGCTTTGGCGGCATCTCAAACTGCACCATACGTTGTTTGCATTTGTGATTGGAACTTGTCTTCATTTAGGTTGTTTTATACCCTTTGTAGCTCTCCGTAGACTAAAATTCCCTTTCTTAAAGAGGTCAAAATTTTTAAATCACTTCACGATGGCTTCGTTTCGTACTTTTATGAGCAATGGCGTAAGAGCTCTGCATGCTTTATTGAAGTCTCGTTTGTCTAGACTCTAGAGAATTTCTACAAACCTTTCATCTCTGACGAAGCCTTCGTTTGATTTGAACAAAAAATGTCATACCGTCTCATTTGAAAATTTAACAAACTATTAAAATGAGTTTCTGAAATAAGTAACGCACCCACGTGGTTCGCATTTGCTGGTCACCGTCAAAGACACAAGAAAAAATAGACGTACGATGAAGGAACTCGGATACCCAGTATCGGAGAATGGTCAGGGTGAGCAAACTGGCCTGCAATCGTCGTCATCCAGCAAACCCAGCTCTTATACCAGTTGGCCATTCAGTCATCTACATTTTCTATTCGAAACATTAAAGTATGAAACTCACAAATGGCAATTAGTTGGAGACGTGAAAATACAAAGTATCCATGTGTTTGTGAGTGCGACAGTCGTGGTTAAAAAGAACTGGTCACCTAGATAAGAATTAACTCCAGAAGCAAGGAAAATTGTTCACTACACAAATAGTCTTATAAAAGCAATTAAGGTATTGAAGAGCGTTGAGGAATTTTCCAAAAGTCTGAAGCGAAAATAAATGAAGGAGTTTTCAATGGCCCTGAAATAGAGGAACTAATGAAAGATGAAGAATTCGAAATGAGAATGACTAGTAATGAGAAATCAGCTAGGAGTAGTTTTAAAGAAATTCGAAAGAAATATCTGAGAAATAACGAGGACTCTGACTGCAAGAATTTAATGTTTAATGAATTTAAAATTTAATTTCCTCTATTCATAAATTTATTATTTCCCTAAAACTCTGGTTGACTTCAGGAAAGAGCAGGATGAGAATTTTCACTAATATTTGAAAGAACAGCTGAAAGCTGAACATCATGTCAGACTTTTGGTACGCCGAATAAACACAAAAGAAAATCCCTCCTCATATCTTTTGCAAACAAATACAAACAATACAAATCTTATCTCTAACTCCAACAAATCTTGAAAGGTCAACTGAAATTTTTCACTCTTTCTAAATGACCTTTTTGGGGTCAAATCCCAAAAACATAAAGATCACCTAGGCATAGAACATGTTCAACTCAGTTTCACTTTGTGGTCCTGTATAATTTATTGAAATCGAGCCTTGTTCGGCTATATTATTGTATTGATCCATATAAACTTATAGTATAAACCATTCCCAAATATTTTCGATAATATTCAAAACCGGTGAGTCGTGTAACCAGATTTTTTTCATTCTACTTTTTATCAGCCAGGACTATATGTATTGATGCATGAGCACGTCAGAGGTCCAAAGAGTTTATGAAAGTATGAGAAACCTTCCATCAACCATTGTAAGATTATGGTTGACAAAAATTGTAGTTTGCAGGTGCCACATTACGAAATGATATCCACAACATTACACCTTCAACTCTGATATGTAGCAGGTGCAATTGATGAGTTTCTAACTAAATCAGTTATAGCCTTTGCCTTCCAAAATAAATTAAATCTTGGCGACGAAAACTGAGACAATTTTCGAATCGACTGAACGGGTGACTTTTCCTTTATTTTTAGTCTTTTTGTATTCAAAATACTAAGACGCCTAGTTATGAGACTTGCCTTTTGATATTAAAATGTTCTAAGTTTTGTAGAAACTTTTGTTAGTCTGCTCGTTCATTTGACAATTGTGTGTCCTTAAATTTTGCATTTCGAATCGAAGCGACTTCACTCAATGCGTTTGAGCAATAAATGAAAATTTGAAATTTTGTCACATTAAATATACGCAAGGCTGGCTCCCAAACAAAGCAGCGCGTAGCATATATAAATAAAATGTTTTTTAATGTAATATTTGTATATACCCTGTATGCATAGCATCAAAGGGCATATAAAGTTTATGGAAATGTATGTAACATTGTAAATTGTTTATTTTTTTTTTTTGATCAACAACAATAGTAGATTCAATATAGACATGTCCGTCTGTCTGGCTGTCTGCCTGTACATATGAACATTGAGAACTTAAACAATATACAAGATATAGCTTGAATGTTTGAATATTTAGACTCTGCTATGCTCCTTTCAAGTAAATATTGTTTAATGAACGTGCCAATCCATGCCACTTCTTGTTGAGTTTTTGAATGACAAATATGTTGTTCTTCCATTTATTTTGTGTATCTTACTTAGATTCTAAAACCGCTTTCTAAGTTTATTTAAGAATAAGATTTTGTTGTGGTTTACTTTAGCTGGATTCAACAAACTTACACTAATTCAAACAAAAATATATACCACACGGCTTTAGATATAAATATATGCGCTACACAAAGTTAAGGTTCAATGGCGGTAAAGTGTATCACAAAGTCGAGCACAGTCGACTGCAGCGTTCTCGTACTTGTTTTCATATGAGATTATGCATCAAACTGCAATGCTTAGTATTTGCTGAACGTGGAGAAATAAAAATCGTCGACATGTCGCCTCTATTCCGTAGAGTTTTAATCTTGCGCTATGTTGTTGCCGCAGCCATTTGCGGCAGCATATTATGCGGTCCGATCGTTATATGCAGTACATTTATTATAAATTACATATTCAAATTGCACATAGAGCATAGACACGCACACATACAAGCAGACAAACAGACAGACAGACAGACAGACAGACAAATAATAAAATTTAGATACAAACAAGCAGACAAATACTCCATATGCGCTGTTTGCCATATGAGACCAATATGAAAACTCAAAATGGTTTAGAAAAAAATACAAAAAAAAAAAAAAACCCTTATGAGTATGAGTTTTAGATAAGGACAAAGCTTAAAACATAACTACACAACTATGTGTTTAAGTGTATACAAGGACGCCCTGCCCTGCTCTGCACAAGACGCGACAGAGTCATGGGCAATTAAAGTGTCATTGTCACTTTTATGGTTTGAGCTTTTCGATTCGTTTCGTTTCGTTTCATTTCTTTTGGCTTCATGTACATTTTTACTCGCATATGAGTGCGTGTATCTATGTGCGTGCATCTATGTTTTCATTTGTATATTGTATCTTTTTTTTGTTTTTTTTTTGTATTGTAACTTTTTGTTGTTGTTGTTGTATCTATGCACTTAAAGTAGAACAAAAAGTAGAAAACAAAACCGGCATAAGGTCATTACGATTTGCTATTTTTCCGATTTGTTGTCGCTTTTGCTGTTTTTCTCTTTTTTGCTAAAGCTTTAGAGTGTTGCTGTAGAACCGCGCTTGGTTTTATGTACATTTTGTTGTTGTTGTTTTTGTTTGCTAAGTGTAAATGGCAAAGGTTGCCAACGGGTTATTCGATTTGGCTAATGAGATTCGCACATTTTCATTGTATACATAAATATGTGCATGGCCATGCTTACATATAAATGCGACTACAGTCGTGGTCAGCGCGTTAAAGTGTTTTCAATTTGAAAATATTGAAAGCGGCTTACATGATTTTAAATGAAATATATCATGTATGAGCAGCTGAAAAACCCAACAACATTTCATAAGGCATGTTTAGTTTCGTCAGAGAGTCAGTCAGTCTGACTGTTAAGTTTACCTTATGACTAATGAGATCTGTCAGACTTTAAAAGATACAACCTTATTCAGACACCTTTATGCCCGTTTTTAGATAAATTGTATTAAATGTTATAAATCTTAATTTTTAGTTTTTTCCCACATTGTTTTTGTTGTTGTTAATTAATAAAATATTTCACATTAGTACAGCTCGGAATATAGTGCTATACATCAAATAGCGAAATTTAGACAACGAACAGTGTACACTCACTTTTTTTTTTTTTTAAATTAAATGCAATAGTTGCTTTTCGAATAAATAGCATAGTAGTAAGGTAGGTAACTGGCTACCTAGCTACCACCTAACGAATACCTATCTACTGGTAGTTAGGTATTCGTTAGGTGGTAGTTAGATGCCAATTACCTACCTTACTACTATTTAACGAATACCTAATATAAGTTGGTAGTTAGGTTGCCGGTTACTTAACGAATGCCTAACGACTGGTAGTTAGGTATTTGTTAGGTGGTAGCTTGCCAATTTTTTGCAAGGGTCTCGAAAAAGTGTGAAGTTTTCGAAGTGAAACGCTGAAACTAAATTATATGATAAATATGGCGCAACTGTTAACTAACAGTTTTCTGGAATTAACATTTAACAACGCTGATAAAAGATACTTCAAACTGATATTGAAACTATTAAATGATGGAAATGAAGTTAAGGTATCAAGATGCGAGTGTCCTATTTTATTTTAGGCTTATCAACTCACGAATGTTTTGTATTTACAAATACAATGTTCAGATCCGAAAGGCATTGAACAGAAAACGAACAACCAAAGACAGTGCAAGATCGGTCCAGACAAAAGGGGTTTTTTTGACCAATTCTCCATTTGATTTCTCGTTTGTTTGCCACGATTCCGGGACATAGATGCAACTGACTTACTTCTTTACTTACTTTAATGGCCGTCAACCGTCTACCGGTCATGGCCGCGTCTAGGAAGGCGCGCCAGCCTCCATAGACTTGTGCGCGCTAGCGCCGGTCGTTTTGAATGCCAAGTACGGAGAGATCTCTCCATACCTAGTCATTCCATCGTATGCCCGGTCGTCCTCTATTTCAGACGTCCACCAATCAAGTTTGGGTTCCACATGTAAACCTTGCGTGCTGGAGCTCTTTTATCCATTCGAATGAGGTGCCCAGCCCAGTGCAGCCGCTGAAATTTTATGCGCTGGACTAAGTCCACCTCTTCGAATAGCTCGTACAGCTCGCGATTCATACGGGACCTAAACTCGTCACCGACACTGATTGGACCGAAAATGCTGCGCAAATACTTCCTCTCGAAGACTTTCAACGCGGTCTCAACCGACTCAGATCGACAGTTCATGCCTCTACGCCATACACTAGGAACGTTGAAATTCTCCATCGTCTTACTAGACCGTTACCTCGCGTCTTTGGACGGTCGCGTGACGATGGTCAGAAGATCACCAAGTTTACATTCGTCTTGTCCTCATCTCCAGGCCGACGTTGTTACCGCAGGTGATCTCTGTTCCAAGAGCTGTTTTCTAAAACCCTGAAGTTGAAATTCGCCATTTGCACTGATTCGTCCAGTTGCTTGACGTAGCCGATGATGATACCGATACGTCATCTTGGCCTCGTTCACCACTTGACGAGCGAGACATCTCTTAAACCTTGAGCGCCTTGCTGAAACATCGCTGAAGCTCGACATACTCTGTATGTACGGGCACTGGCGTATGATGTATTCCAGCAGAAGATTGAAAATATCGCACGACAGAGCATCGCCCTGCCTGAAACCTCTCTTGGTATCAAAATGGTCGAAGAGGATTTTTCCCACCCTGACAACGCTTTGTGTGTGATATAACTGATGATCTCCTAATATAAGCATCGACGCCTTTATCCAAAGCAAATACTATTCATATTTATGCACTGTACCGAAGGTACAAGAGTCTATTGGTTTTGTGCAAATGTATGTAACAAGTAGAAATTCTGGAGGGTGAGACCCGCCAAAGTTACCCCCATTATGGTCAGTAGTGATAGAGAAGTCGGTATAGAAATGTCCGTCTGTCTGTCTGTCTGCACATCCGTATAAACGAAAATTTCTCGGAAATGATAATAGCTAGAGACTAGGACTTCGCCGGAATTTTTACAAGTTTTTTTTTTAAAATGTTGCCCCTTTTTTTTTCTTACTTCTTCTAATTGGTTTTATTCAACTTCGGCTGCATGATATGCTTTTAAGTAGATAATCAGCACATCGAAACATTTCTTCAGTTTTCGAATTGTAAGAAACATCTTTTAAATTGTAGAAAAGAAAAGAAAAGAAAAGAAAAAAAAACGTGCTTACCAATGTTTTCCGTATTGTTGCAATACTTTTACTATTTTGAACTAATTTATTCCCTTACATACCAACGTGAATTCGTAACTTGAGAGAATTTCAACTAAATTACAAAATTCCAGAGTCAATGACTTAATTTTATGCGCATCTCTGTGTTAGCTGGGATACCTCCTAATGGCGTTTTAGCTGTAAGTGAGCTTTTAGCAGCGAGTATGTCTGTTTGTAGCGTCATCATAGTACATTCATCTGTCTATCCAACGGCCTGGATTTGTTGTAAAATGCATGTAAAGGTGTTTTCATTTTTGTTGTTGTTGCTTTTACTTTTGTAGTTGTTTTTGCTGTAGTTGTTGTTGTTGTTGTTGGGCTTGTTTTACGTTTATGACGCGAAATGCGACATATTTTGTACATGAATATGTATGCATGTGTGTGTGTGTGTGTGTGTGTGTGTGTGTGTGTGTGTGTACATTAGTATGTAAGTAACACACTAAAAAGTGGCAATTAAGTTGTCTTCTTTTTTTTCTTCTTTTTTTTTTAATACTATTTAGCACACTCAGTGTTCTTTTTCTTTTAATACCCTCCGCTAAAGTGCCTAAAGACTTTGTTAAATTTGTGCAAATTTATGTAACAGTCAGAGAGCAGAGTGGCAGGCTTTATAAAGTTCGTTTGTCTGTCTGTATGAAGATTTGAACAAATGGAGTTCAAACCATATAAGAATAGCAAAAATAGATTTTATACATTTCTAAGGTAAAGGGCAGAGCTAAGAATTAGGATCACTGGAAAATGAATGAATTGGTATCACGGCTGTGTAATAGACATTTCTTTTTCATATGAAGCATGACATCGCTAATTTTTTTAGTAAACCTTACTTTCCCCAGTGACAATTGCATGAGCACAAAATACTGTCATTCGTGACGACACATCCATATCAACTCTTCTGAGCTCCTCTAATACTTTTAGAAAGTCTTAAAAGAACACCAGTTGTAAATTAGGTTTTTGAATTTCGCCTTCAATAGCTCAATTGTTTGATCAGCTGTTACAACTTGTTACAACTACATATCACTGACGTAAAGTCCAGCTATTTCTGGCCAAATATAATCTGCTAACACGGCGCGGTATCGAACTTTATTGACCTTAATGGGAAAATAAAATATGGATCTGCTGAACTTTCGTCATGAATTCCATACCACACAGTCACTTATTGTGGATGTAATGGAACTTCTTGAAGCTTATATGGGTCTTTTGCTGTCCAGTAACATTTAACCCTTTATAATTGAAAATGTTTTTTCCATAAAATTCGGGATTTTCTTCAAACTTTTGAAGACCGGTTCAAATGACTAAGAGGCTTCAGTTCCCAATTCCTATAAAAGGCGGAGAAATGGCAGATTTGGCTTATTTTGAACTCAAGCACTTGCGGCTGCAATATTTTCATATCGAATATATTCATTGTAGCATGCATAGCGTAGCTGGTTGGCTGAATATTTTTACCAAAAAATGTAGTTAACGCTATTAAAAATTCATTCACCGACTAAGAAAGTCGGTTATAGTTTTTAATAATTTACAAACGTTGTTTGTTCCTTTTTAAAAATCCATCCAATATATTGGATGCATTCGACAGGAAGGAGTATTGCAAAGCCATCTTCTTGTATATTAAACTAAACTTTCGGTCATCCTGGTAATCCTGTGAATACGATGCTGCCGACGAGGTTCAACAATATGTCGCAACATCGGCATAAATAGCGGCAGATCAGCCAATGTTTGCTTATCGAAGGGGTGCCGGTCAAACAGGCTAACTTGACCAAATATCAAGGGGTCGTACTGGAGCGCTATTCCAGCTAATCTTCGCTAAGCAAGTGACTGCGATAAGGACACGTATACGAGCTGCGATGGCCAGGCACTGTCAAAATGGCTATATACAACTAACCAGTACTGGGGGCTAACCTGCGACAGCCAAATCAAGCGCGTAAAGGTGGCAAGCACCCGGGCCGTAAGACTTATCACTGGATGTGAGTGGTACATCCGCAACAGTATGCTCTATAGAGACCTGAAATTGGCTACGGTTTTCGACCAAACAAACCACCAGTCTAGCAGATACAACAATAGACTGGAGCGCCACAGGCACAGTCTAGCAGTTATTCTGGCGAGAAGACAATCACAGCTAAGGCTTAACGGCGACAGTTGTAAGCTGGGGTCACCAATATTTTGAATTTTTTTGTTTTTTTACTGTCTAAGTTATGATCCAATAAAATTTCTTACACTTAAGTTAGAACTTGAATAAAAAATTTCTTATTAAATATATTCTTATTGTTGGAAACTATTATTTTTTTTTTATTGTATTTGTTTCCATTTTGAACTTAATTCTTTTTCCAATTTACGGACTCAGGCAACTGTCGATCTCCCTAAATTAAAATTATAGAACAAAATGAAGTGCGAAGAGAATTAAAAACGTGTTCATATATACAAGTTAATGGAGATATGATATACAAAAATTAATAAATAGAAAAAATTTCATTTAAAGCGCATAAAAGCTTCGCCTACAACATTAATAAAATGTCTCCTTTAGGTTAATTTTGTCTTGTATATTGTTTTTTTTTTTTTTTTTGTAAATTTAAACGTTTTATTTATGCGTTCAAAGGCGAAAAACAGACATAAAAACAAAGCAAAAATTTATGTTTTGTATTGTCTTAAACCCTTTCGGCGTTTTAATTAGGCGGTGTGAAATGATAGAAGCAAGATAATGAAGTTATAAGGGCGGCATTTTGTTGTTCTATGCGTGCGTGTGTGTGCGTGTGCGTGTGTTAATGTAAACAAAATAATTAAAAAATATGAAATAAAAGATTTTATAAAGCATCATTAAAAAAAAAAATATATCTATTTATAATCAAAAGAAATAAACAAATAAAAACTCAGACTGCTATAAATTGAGTATTCGCATGGTCAGGGAGGGGTGTATTGATTTTATTAGCAGTGCGTTTGGAAGTACTCTATTTGAAATATCATATCTATACAGAGCTCTACCTCATATACATACATATATAGTTAAATATACACTAAACGGCACATTTATTTTGACGAAATCCAAATTAAATATTTTTGTATTCAACATTTTAGTTGGGCTTATAGAAATTAATATTTTTTATTTTTTGCTTTCTTACATATTAAAAAAAAAAAACATATTCAAAATGATGCTTTCATGTGTTGGCATAAGTATTTTGACACCTTTCGAAAATAATCAGTGTTAAAAGTATTGATTCAATAGAAAAGCAAATATTTTGAAGGCTTCGAAATAACTTGACTTAAGTGTTTTAAGCTTAACTAATTTAATTAATTAATTTTCAAAATTGCTCATGCAGCTGCGTTAGTTGTCATATTGGAATCTTTTATGTCCTGTGACTTAATAACAAAACAAAAGGCAAGCAAAGTATATTACTTCAGCTGGCAATAAATATATCAAAAGACTTTATCTTTCTCTTTGAAAATTTCATGGTTTAGACAATTGTTTTTCAGTTAAATGATTTAATTTAATTTAACTGTTTAGTTTGCTATTCATTGCAAACAGAATGTTGCAGTGTTCAGCTGCAAAGGTGCAAAAGTCAGATAAGTCGACTGACTAAATCCGTCATATTCATGCTCTGCTCTGTTTCTTAGCAAAATTTCGTCATTCATTCATTTATTTATACGCTCAGCTGCAACAATAAGCAGTGTGGCATACGATTGCGAATGCGAATTGTATTCTGTTTGCTGTTAAAATTGAATTTTGAGTATTTCTTAATGCGACGCGACGCACTCATGGAAGCGTATAAAGCAACCAACGTGCTAATGTATATACGCACAGTGGGCTAAGAAGTGCTTTTAAGGTGTTTAGCAAAATTTCCCGAACATTTGAAATAAAATTAAAACACTACAAAAGATTTTTGAGTACTTATTTTTTTATTATTTCAATCGACTGCATAAACTTATTAGCTCGACCCAATAACATTTCGTAAGGCGGAATATACCCTTATGACGTCGGTGCACGCCTTTTGGATGGCCAACACATTAGCATAGCGCCGTCCGCTTATGGATAATTTTAGCTTCCCGAACAGAAAAAAATTAAATGCTGCAAAATCAGGCAAATACCGCCGGTGGTTATTGGTTGATAGTCAAAATGCGATTTTAAGGCCCTGTACCGAAGGTACAAGAGCCTATTGGGTTTGTGCAAATGTATGTAACAGGTAGAAATGATGGTCGGAGACCCCCCAAAGTTACCACCATTATGGTCAGAAGTGATAGAGGAGTCGATATAGACTTGTCCGTCTGTCCGTCTGTATGAACGAAAGGATCTCGGAAACGGTAATAGATAGAGACTTCGTGTTTTTTGCATTCGACTAGGACTGCTCCGGAATTTTACAAGTTTATTTTAAAATTTTGCCCCTCCCCCCTTCACCATAAAATTACCACCAAGGCTAAAAATTTCTTCAGCACAAAAAAAATGTAGTGCACCAATATAGAGTTAACGCCTCTCTAAGCCAAAATCCAAAAAGTTCATCAAAATCGGATAATAAATGACGATTTTATAAGCAATTGAATTTGAACGACCCCCCTTTTCTTTTCATTCATATTCGCGCTGTGAGAAGTGCTCATGTGTTTGGTCATATGCTCGGGAAACATTTAATGTGTTTGTTAGGCGACCTGAACTGGTACAGGGCCTCTTACAGTCGGTTACGCCCGACTGAAATTTCCTTACTTGTTGGTTAAAAAATCGGTAACAAGTGTCGATCGGTGAGATGGCGCTTCCTTCTTCCCGATATACTGGCCGAATATGACGGGTAGGACGGTGCAGACGCCTCATAGCACCAAGATTAATAGGCCCATTAATTGTTTGGCCCGTGAAACGAACTCTTGGTGAATAATGCACTTCGAATCGTAGGAACAAATAAACATTGTCTTCACTTTAAACTTTTCCAAACATTCTATTTTGGGTTTTGGCTCACCGAGCAGCTTCCATTCGGCACTTTGACGCTTGGTTTCAGCGTTGTATTAAAAACACCATGTTTCGTCGCAGGTTAAAAAATTTGAAAGGGAAATTTTTTGGCATCTTTAATGATGTCTTTGGAATGTTGAATCCAAAGCGCGGAACAAATCATGCACAAACTTTCCTGAAGCCCAAACGATCGACCAAAATGCGATGGATTGAGTCTTGGACAATTCCAATTCTATGAATCGCAATGACGATTTCGGTTCTTTTTTGATGAATTCATGTACAATTTTGAAAAAAAACGAAACCAAATAAAATAGAAAAGCCAACAATGCTGTCACACACACACAGCGTTGTCAGGGTGGGGAAAAATCTCTCCGACGCCTTTGATACCAAGAGAGGTTTCAGGCAGAGCGATGCACTGTCGTACGATTTTTTCAATCTTCTGATGGAATACATCCTACGATCTTCCAAAAGGAAGTGTTGCTGCTCGCTTACGCCGATGACATCGATATCATCGGCACGCAGGAACGGCGAGTCAGCAAAGCGTTCTCAGAGATTGAAAAACAGTCTCGGCTCATGGGTCTAGCGGTGAATGAGGACAAGACGAAGTACTTGGTGTCTTCTCGCACTCCGTCATCGCATCTTGGACGATCACTGATAATGGAGACTTTCAACTTTAGTGTTGTAGAAAAATTCGACTATATTGGATCCGAGATAACCAGCTACAACGTCAGTCTGGAGATCAGGCGAAGAATCACGCTTGCAAACAGATGCTTTTTTGGGGTTGAACAAGTCCTATTAGAGTCGTCGACGAGTTTAGGTCCCATACGAACCGTGAGCTGTACGAGCTATTCGATGCGGTTGACAACGGTTAATTCAGAGAGCTACCATAAGATATTGCGAGAGCATTATATGCCGGAGTGATATCTTGAAGTGCAGAACTTGAAGGAAATCACACAAAACTTACCAGAACAAATCGTCTAATCTCTTATTATCACGGTGGATCGAGTATACCGTGTACATATAGCAAATGCCATGTAACAGCATTGGATTATTTTATTGAGGACTTGACGAAGATAATGGTCTAAAAGAATGGTTGAAAACCAATTCAATTTTTGAAGCGGAACATTTTATTGATTCTTTGGGCCTCTCCAGTTGCAATAACAAAGCAATAAGCTATTAAAGTTCAGTTGAAATCCCTTGTATACAGTTATATGACTTAAAGTATCTGCATTAAATGTATCAATAAATTAAATGTAAATTTATGAATATTTTTGCACATTAAAACGCAATTTTGACCCACTGTAATATACGAACTTGAAATTGTTTCTTGCAATAGTTTTGCTTGTGCAGCTTTGTTCTTTTTCTCGGACAGACACATTTTATCTGGCGCGACACAAACACTTGCATACATTTTATTAAAGCGTTTTTTCGTGAATGTATCTTTTTTCTATTACACTCAATGTGTGCATTAATAAACGAGGGCTGCTCAAATATAAATCATATAAAAATCCAGCCACTAGTTTAGGCTTCAAAAGTTGAATGTTTTTATTTGCTTTTAGGATAAGCTTTCTGAATTTTTAATGAGCGCTCAAAGTGACATCGGTCGAAATTGTGAACTTTTAATGAATCTCCAGAAGTATACAAAATCATATATTCTGCTTGAGGGCATAAAATTAATTAATAGTAAATCGAAATATTATCGATATTAATTTTATATTGTTTTTATAGAAAATTAGTACGCGTCTTGCTTAAGTAAGTGTAGGCAATAGGGTTTCAAACGAACTTCGTGGATATTAGTTGTAGTTGAAGTGCAATTTCTAAATCCCACGACCATCCGCACATACGCTGTAATGTATAAGTTTAAGATTAAAAAAAAAAATCTATCTATAGCTACGTCATAAGTTTGTTTCTAGCTTGAAAATGTATGCCAAGACCTGCGCTGTCTAAACATTATATCTATCAAATATTTATTTGAGCTACTCTCGCATGTCTACTAAACGCTCTTTGACGTCACTGCTTGCCTAATTCCTTGCCAAAATTAGAATAGCGAGACTGAGTTGCCGAATTTGTGTATTTAATAGGCTTAAGGGATAAGCTGCTCATTCATGCAATTTTAAAGCACACAGCTATATACATATATATATATATATATGTGTATTATATATATATATATAGTATATATATAGTTGCATCTATATAATCCATATAGAGTCTGCAGCGTATAGGAGTGAGCGTGCTAAATGTACTCCTTGTATTTTTTTGGCATTGCAATCTTTCAGCCATGCATTCATCATCCATCAAATGCTTTGCATTTGTTTCGCTTGCGAGCATCCTCACTTCCGCATTGAATTTCACTACCGACCCGACCGGCAGTGTTCCTACTCCGTTCCAGCGGTCTTTACAGTCAGTAACTTCGTCATCATGCTCATCATCTGCATATGCTGGAGCTTGTACAGTGAGTTCTTTTTCGTCTCCTGTTTGATCCGAACGCTTTTGCATTCGTTGAATTCCTTTGTTGCAATTGCATTTATATCCTTTAGATCCTTTACTACCATTTTGACTGACTTTTGACTGTTTGCAAGAGATAAATGTCAATTATTTCAAAAGTTTTCATCGAAAAGCAAATGCGAAAGAGAAACGCACAAACACAAAAGGTCCAAAAAACGAAAAACGAAAATAAAGAAAAAAAAAAGAGTAACAAGAAGTTTTGCCAAGTTCAGTGGACAGCACGGACACAGCAATACACTACACATTAATTATTTGCAATAAAATGCTCAAAGAGTGCATATTAAAAATGAGTTATATTTAGTGAGAGGCTATACAAGCACATGAGTGAATGAGAAAAAGCTGAGGACAACATATCTGTATCTAATTCGCACAACAAGCTTTGAACCTTTTGCATTTTATTGAGGGTATCTCCCCGTATTAAAGCTGTAGAGTCCGAAGCAGAAAATATTCAAAACGCCAAACAACAACAGCAGTCACACGCGAGTAGTGTTCCTGAGTTTTTCTTCGTGAAAGTTTTTATTGTTGTTGTTGATTTTTCTAGAAATGCCTACTTTGCTCTATCTGACGTTTATATGTATAAAATATTTTATATAGGTTCAGATCAGATTTCGATATACAATTCTGTCCCAACTTTCTGTGCAAAATTTTGTTGTTGTTATTAACTCAGCTAGGTACTCCAAATTTGGTGCATTTTTCGTCAATTCTTTTATAATAATTTATCTAAGAAACTTTCTCTCAAAGACTTCCAACGCTGTTTTATCTGACTCAATGACGGTCCATGCCTCTGCGCCAAACAATAGAACCGGGAGTATCAGCGACTTATAGATCTTGATTTTTGTTCTTCGAAAGAGGGCTATACTTCTCATTTGCTTGCTCAGCCCTAAAAAGCATCTGTTTGCAAGTGTGATTCTTTGCCTGATCTCCAAGCTGACTTTGTTGTTGTTAAATATATCAGATCCAAGATAGTCGAAGTTTTATACAACACTGAAGTTGAAATTCTCCATCGTCACTGATCGTCCAAGGCGGCATGACGGCGTGCGAGAAGATGCCAAGTACCTTGTCTTGTCTTCATTCACCGCTAGACCCATGAGTCGAGACTGTTTCAATCACTGAGAACGCCTTGTTTACTCGCCGATCCTGCGTGCCGATGATATCGATGTCATCGGCGTAAGCGAGCAGCATCACTTCCTTCGAGCCCTACATAATCTGTATGTACGCGCACTGACGTAGGATGTATTCCATCAGAAGATTGAAAAAATCGCACGACAGAGCATCGCCCTGCCTGAAACCTCTCTTGGTATCAAAGGGGTCGGAGAGGTTTTTCCCCACCCTGACAACGCTTTGTTTGTGAGATACCGTCGTCATGCAAACACCGACAATCTTTGCCGGGTTACCTAATGCAGTTATTGCGTCGAAAAACTTCGATCGTATCGGCGTGTGGATTGGAATACGATTGCGGTGCTTCAGAAAACATTTATAAAATCTTACAAAAGTTGTTCGTGCACTAAGCACAGCGAAGCAAATGGTCGCCTGTTCCTTCGGCCGAATGAGTCATGTGGCCACTGTTCCGCTTGAGTAACGAAGCAAGTCAATTGTTAATGTTACAAGTCCATTTGTTAGCTTGAAATCTTCATAGAAATTCGCAAAACCAACCGCAGAAGGCGAATCACCCTTCACCCTTCACCTTTCGTCTCACACAAGACAGTTTTTGATCATTCAAAATATCGAATTTAATAATCAATGAAGCTGCATTTAATTTATTTTATTTTCTTATACGTCTTGTTTGTTATTTTGTTATATTTTCACCATTTTCTTGTGAAGTTTCACATCAATAATTTGTTTTCAAAATTTGAGTTTGTGTTACATACTTTGCTATAAACTGCTATTAACACTATCAAACTATATGCGTAGGGTACAAGAAATAAATGTGAAGTTTCGCTGTCTCGTTAGGCAGCATATAAAATCTACTACAACTCTTCAATCTCTTTCTCAAGCTCTCCATCTCTCACTCTTCCTTCCACATACACATTGAATTATTATTTTTCACTCTTTTTCGCTTTCTATGCCACTTAACTTGGCTTAAGTCTATCACTTCTTTAACTATCTCCAGCATACCTTTTTACCAGTTTCACCACATTCAATGCACTGCTACTCTTTTGTATGCAAAAAGAAATTTTTTCCTTTTTGTTTGAGCGCATCAAAAGCTTCTGCAACGCTTCTATGCACTTTGCTTGGCAATAAATTCAGAATGAAAATGAAACTTATATAAGCCGCTTAAAAAGTTTATAGAAGAAGCAGAAGCAGAAGCTGCACTAAATAAATAAAATGAAATAAAATAAAATTAAATGAAATAAAAAAACGCACGTTTTATACTCATTACACATATACAAAACAGTATCAATTTCTAATGAATGGACCTAAACATATGAACTGGACATAAGTCCAATTAATTGGCAAAGCAAACTTCTTTCACATAATTTGAATAACTATGAACGACTGCAAGGATTATTTTTTCTTTCTATTTATTTCAAAGCATTTGTGCACAGATTGCAACAAATTAGTTTTTACAATTTACTAAACGCATTCTACGCCATTTACTTAATCTCTAAAAATCAGTAAAGAAGAAATTGTGTTGCGTGCTTTTCATGAAAAACTGCACAAACTTGTAAAAGGAGAGAGAGGGGGCTTGGCTTGTGCAAACGGTACAAGCAGCTCACAACGTCCGTTAGACCAGTCGTTCGGAGGTAAACTATCTGTGAGAAGGCGACAAATACCCCCTTAAATTAGAGGTTGTTACGCTGGCCATGAGACACGGCACCGTAAAAAAAATACACCCAATGAAAACAAAATCATACGTCCAGATCAAACGTCACGCAACCAAATTAATCATGTTTTGATTGACGGAAGGCACGTATCGAGTGTTTTGGACGTGCGAATGTTACGTAGTCCCAACATTGACTCGGACCACTATCTTGTAGCAGCCAAGTTACGAACGCAAGCTAGACGTCGGCAAGCTGCAATCGGAACAGAACGCCGCAGCCTTTTCAAACACACTCTCCCGACTGCTCCGGGAAACCTCTCCGTCTTCTCAAGATTTATGTGAGCATTGCAAACATATCACCCGCTCCATGGATAGGTCGACAAGAATGTCATTGGTTATACAAGGCCTGTGAATAATTCTTGGTACGACGAGGAGTGTCGCAATGCTAGAGAAGAACGCTTCCTATTAGCGGATTCTGCAGTCGGGAGCAGCGCGAGCTGTTAGAAAGCGATAACGAGAGAAACGGAGAGAGAAGAAACGCCTTTTCAGATGCAAGAAAAAGGAACAAGAAAGACATGTGTTTAAGGATGTAAAATGTTTATGTGACAGAAATGAAGTTCGAAAATTCTATCAACAGGTCAAGCGTCTGACTCAAGGTTTTTAACATGCAGTAACTTCTAAAAGGATGAACGTGAAATCTGGTTACAGATGCACAGGAACTGAATTTATGGAGGAGTCATTTCTCTAACCTACTTAAAAGCAATGACACCGGAACCACCAGTTAATGATGCCACTATTGTAGAGTCACCGGACTATAACAAGGTCGATTTGGTTATTAAAAAGCCGAAAAATAGCAAAGCTGCTGTCAGCTGAGTTATTTAAGACCGGCGACGAAGAGTTGGTTAGGAGTATGCACCATTTTTTATGCAAAATATGGTCCGATGAACGCATACCCAATGACTGGAATCTCAGTGTTCTCTGTCATATCTTTAAGAAAGAAGATCACGATGTTTGCGCCAACTACCGCGGAATAAGTCTCCTTTCCATTGGATATAAGACTCTGTCGCGCGTATTGTGTAATAGGCTGCAGTCATATACGGATTCACTGATAGGACTATATCAGTGTGGCTTCAGACCAAAAAGGTCGACCAGTGACCCGTGAGTTAAACAAAGACACACACCACCACTTTGTCGTCAATAAATCCGCTTTCGACTCGCACTAGGTAGCCCGACAAAGATTTTCCGTCTTTGCATGACAACGCTATGTCACACACAAAGCATTGTCAGGGTATGGAAAAACCTCTCCGATCACTTTGATACCAAGAGAGGTTTCAGGCAGGGCGATGCTCTGTCTTGCGATTTTCTCAATCTTCTGATGGAATTCATCCTATGCCAGTGCCCGTACATACAGAATATGTCGGACTCAAACTTCCAAAAGGAAGTGTTGCTGCTCGCTTACGCCGATGACATCGATATCATCGGCACGCAGGAACGGCGAGTCAGCAAGGCGTTCTCGCAGATTGAAAAACAGTCTCGGCTCATGGGTCTAGCGGTGAATGAGGACAAGACAAGGTACTAGGTGTCTTCTCGCACTCCATCATTGCGGACGGTTAGTGACGATAGAGAATTTCAACTTCAGTGTTGTAGAAAACTTCTTTCTATCTTGGATCCAAAATAACCAACAACCATAAAATCAGTCTGGAGATCTGGAGAAATATGCTTTTATGGGATGAGCAAGTAAATATGAAGAAAAGCCCTCTCTCGAAAGACAAAATTCAAGATCTATAAGACGCTGATACTCCCGGTTCTATTGTATGGCGCAGAGGCATGAACCGTCATTGAGTCAGGCGAAATGGCGTTAGAAGTCCTTTAGAGGAAGATTCTACGCAGTATTTTTGTTCCAATTAAAGTCGGCGACGAGTTTCTGTTCCGCATGAGCTATTCGATAAGGTTTACACAGTTCACCGCATAAAATTCCAGCGGCTGCACTGGGCTAGTCACCTCATTCGAATGGATTAAAGAGCTCTAGCTTTCATAGTTTTCATAATAAGTAAACGCTTGCCTCAAGTCATCTACTCTGTGGCGCTATATAAAGAAACTTTCGTCTTAACAAAATTTTTCCGAACATTATTGCTTACCACAGAAATTACAATTGGTTTCTTGTGACACGGAACAAAGAATTGCATAAGTGAAACTTTTCATTGCATTCAATGCATTCTTTCAAATCGACAACAAAGCAATCAATTATCCAGATCCAACTGATTTACAAACGGAAGGTCGACTCGGTTGACGCATGCTTCAAATCTGAACCAATCAAAACTATGTAATGATATAATGATATAAGGATAATAATGGGAAATTAAATTCACGCGGCGATCATTCCGAACGTTCTCAATATTCTAAACGCTATGCCATTTGAGTGGAAACGAATTCAATCACCGATGCAACTTGCATACGTCATGACGATTTACCAATCACAAGGTCAATCCTTGAGTGTTTGTGGTTTGAAATATATAGAAAATGAATGTCACTCTTACGGTCAATTATATGTGTGGCGTGTTCAAGTGTCGGCGAACCCTTTGCAATTATTTAAACAACTGTGGTACAACAATGCAACGCGAATCATTGCGATTCGCTTCGAATAAATATTTAATTCTGATGATTGATTTTGAATTATAGATTCTAATGCGGTTTGTGCACTGGTCTTCTTGACTATCATTAAAAAAATTGCACCAATTGTTTGTACTTAAGTAAAAAAGCAAAAAAAAAAAAGGATAATTGTTTTACCTTCGCCAATTTATATAAATATATAAGGGAAGCGTGTTCGGTGGATATGACTATGTATAAACTATTTGACACAGATAGATGATATGCGGTACGGTGAGAAAGGGCATCTAAGATTCCATACAAATTACAAAAAAAAAAATCGACATAGAAATTTTCAAACCAATATGCCAAGCATTGAAGCGCTTACATGCACACATACATCAACATATCACATATGAATGCAAACTATTTTCTAATTAAAATACTGCGCGGCAAATTCCGCCTTTCGTCTGGTGTGAGAAAGTGTGTGGTGGTCAGATTGGTGTGAAAGTTTTTAAATTATCTACTCAAGGAATGGTTACGAGATGCAGCTCAATTCTATACTCGAATGCTTATTTTTTTATTTTTCTACACTACGGAATTCAGAATTCAATTAAACTTTAATTAATTATTGTGCAGCTCAGCAACAATTAATCAAAATATTTAAAACGTTTTTCCTTGCGCTGTCTTCATCAATGATAGCAGACAGACGGACATTTAGACAGCAATGGCCACTGTTAGCGCATAAAAGACGGCAATGAAATTTTTCCCAAAAGAGAAAATTTCCTACATACTGTTATGCGCTGTATTATCGACATATTGTACAGTTAATGAGCGGCAAAGCAAGTCTGCGCGAGCATAAGTAAGAGTTTGTATGTGTGTGTGTGAGTGTTAAAAAAACTGTTAACAGCGGAAATCACTGCAAGCAAAAGGTAACCCAAATTCACCATACAAGTCGCTTTATATGTTGTTTTCTGTTTGCGCGTGTGTGTGTGTGTGTGTTTCTGTGTGATGTAAAATTCTTTCAAGCAGTGCACTAAAGCAGAAGTGCATTATTTATTATTAATTTTGTTCAGTTTTAATCTTCATAAAAAGAAAAAAAAAACAGAATAAAAATTTCTTTGTTTCTTTGTAAAAATACAAATAAAAGCTAAAATAATACAAAACAAATTCAACAAAGCAAAGCATTGATTTTGCTAAAATGAAACAAATTATTTGACAAAAGAATTTTGATTAGTAACAAAAAGGAACCTATTATTGTTTGTGGCTGTCATGCAATATGTAAATGTATTAGAGTATTTTTTGTTATTTTTGTTTTGTTATTTTTGAGAAGCATTTGCATAAGTAAATTATGAAGGAAGCTATGAAAAATAAGATTGCTCTACTCGAAAAAAGACTCTCTCTGAGGGATTCAGTGGGACGTTCTAAACTTTAAAGCAATCAACCAACACTATTGAAAAACAATTGCGGATATAGCTTTATTTGGGAGTGCAGCAGATGATAGAATATGAACTCACACAAGAATTACGTAAAATAGAATTTGACATTAGTCGCAGTTTCTGCAGCGGCACGAAGACATGTGTCGACAGTCCCTATTAAGTACATTCAGGCTCAAACTGATCATCACAAAAGCCATTTAGATAGCAAACATCGCTGAAACATCAATCCATTATTTAGAGAACATAGCATCCATACTTGCAACAGATCAAATATTTTTCATATCTCAAGCTAATAAAGCTCGAGTCCCTATTGGCTTAACTGCGGCAAATAAGCAAGCACCTCTTCTAATGCACAATGAATATAGAATCAAATCATCTACTCATGCTTGAAGAGTTTCGACCATTAGCTAAAACTGAACATGGACCAGTGGTAATCATGACGGTTGATGAAGGGCCAGATGAAAATCCGCGTTATGAAAAAGTCATAGGGTTTGCTATACAACACTTTAAGCGACATAATCTCGATGCATTGTTCTTAGCTACCAGTGCTCCTGAAAGAAGTGCGTATAACAGAGTAGAATGCAGAATGACTCCTTTTGGTCGTTAACTGGCTGGTTTAATATTGCCTCATGACCATTTTGGGTCTCATTTGGATGAACGTGGCCTTACAATTGATGAAAATTTAGAAATATTTAAATTCGAATTATGTATTAGCTGTATTAGCTGAAGTATGGAGTTCAATGGCAATTGATGGCTTTAATGTTACTGCAAAATATGTTCGGGCAGGTGAACAAGATCTTTCTGATTTTCCAGACATTAAATGCTATTCAGAACATGTGCGTGATAGCCAATACTTGCTTCAAATTGTAAAATGTAGAAATATAGAATGCTGTCATCCAAGAAGTGGCCTATTTAGATTACTAGACAACAGCTTTCTTCCACCACCACGTGTAAATGTAAAACAAACAGTTGATGATTTGGTTTTGGATGAAGGAGTGCAATTTCTTAATCTTTCAGTCAATTTAGCTCTACGCTTAAGTGCTTCACTCAAAGATTTCCTGCAAATACCCTACTATTATTTTCGTCCGACGGCATGCAAAACGTGTGGTCTTTATTATGCTTCCGTCAAATCACTAAATCGTCAAATCGAAAAGATTTATCAACCAACTTCACCTGAAAGCGAATATTTTTAATCAAACTAACCAACCAACAACAAGAACAACAGCATTAGCAGCAGCAATAAAAAAAAATAGTAGAAACAACTACAACAACGTAGATATTTGCTGCTGCAACCGTTTTGCTGCACTTGCTAAGCAAATTAATGCAAACACCGCAGAAGCCAATGATGAGAGACAAACTAATTTATCAAAGGATCTACCCATGGATGTCTGAAACTATTACAAAAGATAATCATGCTAAGAAAACTCAACGAGTTGAACGCAAAAGATTTATGTTTAAAACATTACAAAAATGTAGAACTTTAGTCACTAGTCTTAAGGCAGATAATCTTAGCTTTCCACGTTGTAATTAAAAAAATGTAATTAATGTTCTTTGCTCTTTGTTGACCTTGAGTCAGATAATAATAAAGCAGAAATGTATAAATTGAAATATTTTAAGATTTATTAATAAATGATACTGAACAACAATGCTATCGATATATTGCAATAAAGTATTTAAATGTGGATATTAAAGTTAAAAAGAAACACTCCGGCTTTATGCAACAATTGCTAACAGGCTTACATACGCGCTCAGTTATAAAGTATCAGCAGCTACAAAACCTACTTCGCAGATAGAAGCTAATTTATATTTGCTTGTTATGAGCTCATCGATGCCAATCATTCATAAAACAGCGCACTCGGTGGCTAAGCTGGCTAGGCATGACATCACATCCTTCGATTTTGAACAAGCTTAACCGAATTGCTACACCCGATCTCTCAAGCATATATACCAAATTTCAACTCTGTACCACGTATTGATGGAAATATATGAATATTTTTGTTAGTCGATAATATGATGAAGGGGCATCACCCACTCCGTAAGATAGTATACTGAAAAACATCTCTAAGTTTCATTGTAATCGTTTGAATGGTTTACTAAACCAAAAAGGACAGACATTCAGCAAGACCTACAAATTATGCTTGATTTCGTAGCATACACAGATTTATTTCCTTTAATCATTAAGGAATTATAGACAGCTGCGGATTAAGCTCAGTCTAATCACCAATTGTTGTTATATACAAGCACAAGTTAGCGTACCTCTTCATAATAAAGACCAAAATTTAACGAACTGGTTTCAAAAATTGGATTGAACCTCAAATCAGCGGGGATATATACTTAAAAAAATGAATTAGACATAGATGCATGATTATTAAAACTGCCTTTTTACAAACAACTCCTCGAAAAAAAAAAATGATGAAAAAAATGTCGTAATTTCTGCAGCGACAAGATTTCTGCTCCGTGAGAACAGTAGAAGTCCTAGTAGAAAGGATGAGTATCATAGCCGAGTTAAACAACTTCATTTGGTTTTAGCAAATTAATACATAATAAAGCTATTCTCTCTAATGAGTTCAAGTTTTGCATATTCTGGATAAATCGAGAAAATCTAATGTGGAGAAAATGCTGTCCAATGTTTCAAAAGAAACATTTTAAGCATGATGGAGACGGAGTCAATGTTTGGGGTGCAAATGTCATTTATTGCATTCATAATAGACCAAACAGTTTCTATATGCGTTTTAAAGCATAATTTATGGCAAAGTGTCCAGCAGTTAGGCCTACAGAACGAGTTTTGGTTCCCACCAATCAAAGACTCCATTTACACAACGCATATAGTGTAGCTCTGGCTGTTATACTAAGATACAAGGTCTGTCGCAAAAGAAACAGGACTTTTTAAATATAACTGTTTCTGGTGGCGCCACCTATTGGTGTGTATATGAAATAAAAAGTTTGATCTCTTGTTAACATTTCGTAAAAATTTTAAGACAATTGGACAACTACAATCGAAGTTATCGATCAAAAAGTGACAGCAGCTTTTGGTCATCGGTCGTAAAATGCATTTTGAACAAAGAGCAAATATTAAATTTTGTTGTTTAAACTTGGGAAAACGTTCACTGAAACATTTCAAATGATGAAAAAAGTTTATGGTGATCAGTGCCTATCCCGTAGTAATGTGCATGAGTGGTTTAAGCGATTCCAAGAAGGTCGTGAGGACCTCTGTGCCGATCAGAAGTCGGGCCGGCCAAAATCAGTGATTATCCAAAACAATATTGAAAAAATGGGTATTGTACACCGAGAGTTCGTCCCACCTGGCCAAACGATTAATGCTGTGTTTTACCTTGGTGTTATGAAGCGTCTTTTGTCACGCATTCGTCGTGTTCGACCACAATACCGTGTGGCAGGGTCCTGGCGCGTGTTGCACGATAATGCGCAGTCTCATCGGTCGACGCTTGTCACTGACGCTTGTCACAAAAAACTCCATATTAACCATTAATCACTCACCCTACTCACCTGATCTGGCACTCTGTGATTTTTACCTATTTGGAAAACTTCATTTGGGGTAGGGGTAGGCGCAAAATTTTAAAATTAACTTGTGAAATCCCGGAGTAGTCCTAGTCGAATGCAAAAAACACGAAGTCTCTATCTATTACCGTTTCCGAAATTATTTCGTTCATACAGACGGACTGACGGACGGACAGACGGACATGTCTATATCGACTCCTCTATCACTCCGGACCATAATGGGGGTAACTTTGGGGGCTCTCCAAACATTATTTCTACCTGTTACATACATTTGCACAAAACCAATAGGCTCTTGTACCTTCGGTACAGGGCCTAAAAATTACCGAAGTGGACTTCACTAATCGAAAGCTCATAAAATCTATTTGAAAATATTTTTTTGTATCTTTCTGTTCAAGTAAAACTTCAAAACTTTGACCCCCTTTCTGCCAATTATTAATAAAATTTAAAGAAATTTTTATCATATACGAGGGTTGCTACATATATTTCTAGCCTGAACAACAAAACATGTTGCCATGTTAATTTGACAATCGCTCAAAAGTAGCCTCATGTCGATTGGTGCAAGAAAATGCTGAAGAAATTCATGCGAGGTGCATCAAAGGCTGTCTACTTGGATAAATACGTATTAGAACGAAATAAAACAGAAGTCGACCGAAGCAAATAATCGCATATTTCTTCTTGAAATCCGGACATGTTGCGACCATGCCGCTTGTGGAAAGAAGGACGGTCAATTATGATTGGTATACAAGCATTTGTTTGTCTGAAAAGTTCGATGAACTGAGGAAAACCAACCGACGAAGACAAATCATACTTCATCACGATAATGCGAGCTCTTACACTTCGGCCGTAACAAATGAGTTTTTGGACGCTCAAAACATTGAATTAATGGGTCATCCAGCGTACAGCACTGACTTGGAACCAAATGACTTCTTCCTGCATCCCTTACATCAAAAAGAAACTGCGCGGACAGCGATTTTCAACTCCCAAAAGAAGCTGTTTTGGAGGCATCTCTTTTGGAGTGGCCAAACTGCTACATAAAATTGTTCGGGCGAATGCAAAAGTGTTTCGATCTTAATGGTGAATATTTTGAAAAACAATAAAGCGATTTTTTCTCATAAATTTCCGGTATATGTAGCAACCCTCGTATTACAGTTCTATAAGACAATTGATAATAAAATTTGTTTTGATAAATCAGAGAAATTTTTTTTTTTTTGATGGATAGTTGATGTGAAATTCACTAAATAGATTAGGTTGAGATTTTTTCAAGCTGAAGAAATAAAAAAAAAAAATTATCTCTAGCAGACAGTTACGTCCTGCAATGTTGAACACTTTTCAGAAGCATTCGCAACACACTCGTACTTTCACATTTGGACATTAAATTCTGTAGCTATTGATTGCAAATATGAAAGGCAAAAAAAAAAGGGTGTAAAGAGTATTTAAACTAGTTAAGCGTTTTCTATGTTTCAAATCATTTTCATTTATTATTTATTATTTATTAATGAAAACATTATTCAATGAAAACATTTTACATTTTATTTAAATTTTGGTGTAAAAATCTGAAAAATATTTAAAACTAATTGCATGCACACACATTCCATGCAGCACTTAAAACTAAGCACAAAACATTAAATAGCTACTAACTAATCAATTTAATTTTTTGCGAGCATATTTAAATTTTTAATTGCATTTCGAACATTGCAATGTGCTCAATTAACGATAATTAGTAGCTCAGAAAATTATTTATTCAATTACGAAATAGCTGGCAGCAGGGGGCAATTGTTTTAATGGACAATAATTGAAAATGCAAATTTAAAACTTTTTATGCATTTTCAAATGCAATCAATCGAACAATATTTTTTATCGTTTTTTTTTACGTTTAGATTTAGCAATTTAGCCTAATTCTGTAACACCGCCACAAAATTGACTCTTTGCGAAAGCGCGATTTCTATGACTTCACTATTTAATTTAATTTAATTTAAATGATTTAATATTTTTTTGTATTTAATTTAATGCAAAGATATTTCAAAGCAAAATCTGCATACAATAAATTATTGAAATGTGTTTAACTTCAATAAAGCGATCAGTCCGTCTAAAGTGTTTAAACATAAACGATGCAAAATGTCTGGTATTGGCTTTGTTCTTCGGGGAATTATTAAACGATTCACATGTTTATTTACACAAATAGCCCGAAGAGGCAACTGTCCTTTGAACTACATTTGGATGTGGATTTAAATGGCATTTTATTGTTACACAACAATGAAGATAATTTATTGAATCAATAATGTGTATAATCGAATGTCAAATAAAAGAAATGCGCTTACAAAGAATTAGCTTTATTAGCAGTTATTATGCTAGCTGAATGCTTAAAAGTTTGTCATTTATTATTGACGACTAGTGTTTATCCACAAGAAAAGTCTATATATAGAATATACGATTATCTAAGAAAAAAACAAAAAAAAGGAAGAACCAACAAATAAGGCGCTCAAAGTTGCCAGCAAGATAAGCATTTATGCATATGCCAACGCTTTCCCCGTCAACAGTTGTAGCTACACCTAAACCAAACTGAACAGCATAAGTAAGGCAGATAAAACTGCAAACACTGTGCATAGTCAGCCAGCCAGCCAGCCTGCCAGCCAGCCAGCTAGTAAGGCGGTTAAACTCTCCCATATCACAATCCTGTGCAGCTGCAGGTGTTGCGGTAGCTGTGTGTGGTCACCGACGACAACAGGGGCGCCTTTAGAGTAGTTCCGTTAGACTTGCTCATGCCAAGATTGCTACGGCGGATTAGGGCACATGTATAAAAATTCATCACGCCTGTCGCAGTAGTGTAGGAATAGTGTCGGAGTATAGTGCTACTGTAGCCAGACAATCAACCGTCGTCAACGTATGCCAGCTACATCTGCAATACGAATGCTGCTTGGTCGGTCGGTCGGTCGGTCGGTTCAGACCCACAGCTCAAATGGGGATTTACCGTGTCTAGCTTGTTACATTTATGTTCGTGGTAAATAGTAGAAAGTTTGTGTATCTATCTACGTTTTGTGCGGCTTGTAGGTGTCGCATGACAGCATTTTTTTCGCTCAGAAAAAAAGTTATTTACCAAAAAACAAAAAAAAAAACAAAAAAAAAATGGCTATAAAGGTAATATAAGCAAGGAAAAAGTGAAAAGTTTATTTAAAAAAACAAACAAACAAACCAACCAAACCAAAGCAAACAAAATAAGAAAGAAATATAATAATATAAAGTATTTATGCGATTCACACTTGCAGCAGCACCTGCCACTTGCTAGCTCGATTATGCTTTGGAATGATATAAAATTCATTTGTGCTTATAAGCTTGCAAGTTCTATAGGCAACATATTTAAATTTTAGAAGATTTTTAGCGCATAGCTGGAGTTGTTATTTATAGTTCTCATACTGAACTTCGTCACTTGGGGTGAAAAATGTACGCACTATGATACTTCATGTATTCAGAGCGGAACGGATTGTTTCTCAGCATTTGGAGTAATATTTCCAGTTGGGGTTTAATTTAAATACTTCAAAAGCTCGAACACTGTTTAATAGCTTCCGCACTTACTGTTCTTCAGTTTTTCTACACTTTGTGGTTCTCGGCATTTTTAGCACAGTTTTGTGTTTGTTTCGAATTAGTGGCCAACACTATATCGAACAGCAAATATTGACTTGAAACACTGATATTACCTCGTTACAGAATAAGCTTAATCAACTTGCAGTATTGTCTTTATTAGAATGCCAGTCGTGACTAATGCCTAACTCCCGAATAGTAACTAGGCATATAACTTTTTTTTCCGGGTTGGTAACACTGTACTCAATAATGATGCCAATTTATAGCTGTTTAAATCAGTCGAACTCAGTGGTGTTTGGTTTTTTTTTTTTTTATAAGAGGTGAAAATATTGATCAACGTATTTGTATTAAATTTTGTTACATTGAAAAATCTTACAAAAGGAATCTGCACGACTAAAAACTTGCAGTTACGAGTTGTATAAAGCACTAAAGGATGTATGGGAGGCCGTCGAAGTAATGTAGCGCCTTCAACAAGTTTGAACGATATCAATAAAGTGAAGGAAATCATTGTAGAAAGTAAGCATGTGACCTTGAGAAAGATCGTTCGTGTATTGGAGATATCACACGACTGATTACGTACGATGATAATAAAGGTATCAAGCCAATTTGGATCCTATCTTCATGGAATGCATTTTTAATGGCTATGCAACATGGGGTTAAGCCCGGAGTAACTTTCTGTAAGGATGAAAATGGAAATCTGATTACGGATGTACAGGATTCAATGAGTGTATGGAGGAGTCGCCGATAGAGAAATAACACCGGAACCACCAGTTAATGATGGCACTAGTGTAGAGCCACCGGACTATAACGCGGTCGATTCGGTTATTAAAAAAAGTTGAAAAATAGCAAAGTGGCAAGCTCTGATCTGCTGCCAGTTATTCAAGTCCGGCGGCGAAGAGTTGGTAAGTAGTAAGCACCAAATTTTATGCAAGATGTGGTTCGATGAACGCATACCCAATGACTGGAATCTCAGTGTTCTCTGTTCTATCTTTAAGAAAGGAGACCCCGCTGTCTGCGCCAACTACCGAGGCATAAGTCTTCTTTGCATCGGATATAACACCAAATCTTGGAAAAGATCCGTGAGTTTAACAAAGACAGATACCACCTATTTGTCGACAATAAACCCGCTTTCGACACGCCAAAGTTTTTCAACGCCCTGTCTGCACTAGGTATCCCGGCAAAGATTATTCGTCTTTGCATGACAAAGTTATCTAACACACAAAGCGTTGTCAGAGTGGGGAAAAACTTCTCCGATAGAATGCATCCTACGCAGTGCCCGTACATACAGCGTATGTCGGGCTCGATCTTCCAAAAGAATGTGATGCTGCTCGCTTACGCCGATGACATCGATATCATCGGCACGCAGGAACGGTGAGTCAGCAAGACGTTCTCTGAGATTGAAAAACAGTCTCGCCTCATGGGTCTAGCGATGAATGAGGACAAGACCAAGCACTTGGTGTCTTCTCGCACTCTGTCATCGTGTCTTGGACAGTCAGTGACGATGGAGAATTTCAACATCAGTGTTGTAGAAAACTTGGTCTATCTTGCATCCGAGATAACCAGCAACAACAACGTCAGCCTGGAGATCAGGCGAAGCGATACCCCCGGTCCTATTGTATGACGTAGAGGCAAGGACCGTGATTGAGTCGTTGTAAATCTTCGAGAAGAAG
Organism: Leucophenga maculata; assembly: GCA_035044805.1. Lineage (NCBI taxonomy): Eukaryota > Metazoa > Arthropoda > Insecta > Diptera > Drosophilidae > Leucophenga > Leucophenga maculata. The sequence continues at coordinate 266,679 of JAWNNP010003460.1, forward strand.
ATTCTTCGTAGGATGAACCGCGAGCTGTATGAGCTATTCGATGAGGTTCACATAGTCCAACGCATAAAATTCCAGCAGCTGCAATGGGCTGGGCACCTCATTCGAATGGATAAAAGAGTTTCAGCACACATGGTAAATATGATTGGAGGACGCCGAAAAAGAGGACGACCGGGCACGCATTGGAATGACCAGGTATACAGAGATCTCTACGTACTTGGCATTCAAAACGACTGGCGCCAGCGCGCCTTCCTAAATGCGACCATGACCGGAAGACGGTTGACGGCCATTTAAGTAAGTAAGTAAGAATAGTTGGTGTCTTTGCACTCACTAGTTGGGTTATGAGGGTAGCGCAGCAGTTCATTAGCTAGTTCCACAAGAAGAACACAGTCTCGCAAATCTTCTGTATCTCGGGACAGCTCACCACAAACACTCGACAACATGTTACAATATAAAAATACTATTCAAACTATTCTAAATATAAAAAAAATAATAATAAATAAAATTAATTTATAATGAGAGCCACTTTCACTGCAGCGAGCCATTTGCGAATTGAATTAATGTGAGTCAACTGTTTATCAAGTTTTTAATTTACTTTCAGTTAGGCTTGTCTCTTTAAATAATTAAATTGACAGCTTACTCGAGTTTGCACTCGAAGTTAATTAAGAATAAGTTGTGCTGAGTGTTGTAAAGAGTGAAGTAAATTAAAAAATATAAGCTAGAAGAATTTGTGTCATTTCTTTTTTAACAAACGCAGTTTAAGAGTTTATCTTTCAGCCTCGTCAGGGTATGAGCGTAACTAGTAGTTTCTCAGGAACCGGCTCAATGTGGCTTGGGCGATTTGCGATTGAATGTGATCGTCGATTGACTGTTCGTGAACTGGAAGATGATCTCGGAATACCAAAAATTGCTATTTGAATAAACATTCTTTCATTCCGAAATTGCTCTGAAATCGCTCAGGATAACTTGGAAATGGTCAGTGATGATAAAATTCTTCTTAAGAAGGTTATTAATGATGATGAATCGTGGGTTAATGGTTACCATCCTGAAACTAAACAACAATCTTCACAGTGGAAGCGTGCAGACAAGTCACGGCCGAAAAAGGCAAGTCAAAGTCGGAGCCATGTCAAGTCAATGCTGATTATTTTTTTCGATTGTGAAGGTGTTGTGCGCTACGAATTTGCTCCAAAAGGTCAGACGATCAACAAAGAATATTGCGTGAAAGTTCTGAAAAGATTGCGTGATGCCGGGTGAAGAAAGCGACCGCGTTTCTGGTCAAGCGGCGCCAGCGCACACATCGAACCTTGTGCAGCAATTTTTGCGAAACACAAAGTTGTAAAGCTTCGCCATCCTCCGTAAAGTCCGGACATAGCTCTCTGTGTTTTTTGGATGTGCCCGAAATTGAAAATGGCGCTCAAAGGAAAGCGGTTTGACGACATAGAAACGATTCCGAGTAATGCGACGCGCGAGCCATTTTAAAATCTGCGCTCGAGGACTGCTTTAAGATGTGGCAGCACCGCTGGTAGCTTTTGGTTCAATCAAATGGATATTACTTCGAAGGCTGCCACGGCCCGGATGACGAAGAATAGCACCAGCGCGAAGATCTGAACGTATGTCGGATACTTTTCGGATACACCTCGTATACTTCGTAATAAATTTTTTACTTCTCATCCGATTATCTAGTTCCATTTCAACCATTTTAAATTTTTTTCTTCTTGCCAATAAACAAAAACAAAACAAAATATCAAATTATTATATATTTAAAGACAAAACACTTTTTTTGTTTTGCTTCTCCCAACTTTTAAACATCTCATATTTTAGAAGCTTCAAATTTACCTCTTGTCTCTTTTAAGTCCACATAATACTTTTTCAAACTTTCGCTTAAAGTGTTACAAGTGATTTATCACAAAATGTTTGAAAGGTAAACAAAATGGCGCACGTTGACAAAATGGCGCACAGCAAGTAGTAATATTTTAGCTTATGTTCTTCACTTCACTTCCGTTTCGTTTTTTTCGGCTTATTTGGCTAGGCTACCTATCCCTCTTAAAGTATCCCTTTTTACTGTCAATTCAAAGACAATATTATCTATCTTCCACTTTGCTAAACGTGAGGCGTTTTCGTAGGCGTAACAGTTTCTCTGAATATAAGTATCAACTGTTGCATTGTTTGGTCTGAAGTCAGCCCTTCGCAGTAGACCAAAATTCACACGATAGATTCTAAAGCAGCAATAGTTTCCCTCTGCATCATTGGTTTGCTATTGCAATCGCCTTGAAGTAATCGTATATCATTTTGCTTACAGTCTGTTTTTCTCAAATACTCTGGGACTGCTACTTTGTCAGCTTGTGTGTCCTGTCTGCCTGTCTGTGAGTCTGTGCTGTGAGCGTTTGTCATTCTTCATGCCTCGTTCTGTTATCCATTGCGCATACTTCGTTCTGTTGTTGGCAGCATTGTTGCCTTTGTATCCATCTCATTTCCTTTATTCAATGCTTGCTTGCTGTTATGCTTCAGGACGACCTGCCCTGCCCCTCTGTTCCTTATTGCGTTTTTGGTTACATTTGCTGCTGCTGTTGCTGCCATTCATTCATTTATGCATTCTGTTTAAGTCGAAGTCGAATTCAAATTGAGCTAACGCCTAGCTTCATCTCTGGATGAATGGATGGTTGACTGACTACGGCTGATGTAATTCCTTCTTCGGCGTCATCATCAGCGTCATCATTGTCGTATCGTGTTGTGTTGTTTGGCACACATTCATTTTGGTTTCATACAACAACATCTTCGACAATGCTGGCTTTGTTGTTATTGTACTTGAGATCTGCCATGCTTAAGTGCGTCTGCCTTCTCAGCATTCAGCCTATCAGTCTGGCAGTATCATCGCTTTAACGTCCTGTTTCCTTCAAGCATTCTCATGTCTATGCTTCTTTTGTCCCACTCTGTTGTTGTTTTTTTTTATGTTTTCTATGTTTGGCGTCTATGTGGCTTATCCTGTATTTTCTCATCTTTTTTCAATACGACTGAGACGAGTCGTCACCGGTTTACATCCTTTCAGTGTGTTGCATCATAATTCTATCTTTTTTGTCTACCTTTGTTAAAATTAACCAATTCAAAATATAAAATATGCTGAAAATTCTACCAAATTATTTCAAAATGTTTCTTCGTCATTTTAAGCACATGTAGTACAGGGTGATTGATTCGTTTGTTTAAGTTCACATTGTGAGAAAAGTTGTTAACAGTCATTTACTTGGGAATGGGCAACAACGAATCTTTATACAAACGGTTTAAGCAACTCACACGTCCGTTACAACACAAATCACCTGGAACATCTGTTCAGAGGTAAGCTAACGTGTGAAGGCGAAAAGCCCCACTCCCCTCAATAAGGGGTTGGTGCGCTGGGCTTGGAACCCGCCATTGTAAAAATAAATCTCCAATGAAAACTAACAGAAAGCCTCGGATGACGACCTCCACAAACTATATAAGGATTACAATTTACGGATAACTTTCTGTAAGGATGAAAATAGAAATTTGGTTACGGATGAACAGGAATCACTGAAATTATGGTGGAGTCATTTTTCTAACCTACTCGGAGGCGATGAAGCGCACAATTCCTCCAATAGAGAAATGACACCGGAACCACCAGTTAATGATGGGAGTATTGTAGAGCCAACGGACTATAACGAGGTCGATTCAGTTATTCAAAAGCTAAAAAATTACAAAGCGGCAGACTCTGATGGGCTGAGTTATATAAGGCCATCGGCGAAGAGTTAGCTAGGAGTATGCACCAACTTTTATGCAACATATGGTTCGATGAACGCATACCCAATGACTGGAATCTCAACGCTTTGTGTGCGAGCTAGCATCTTTATGGCAATCTTTGCGGGGATACCTAGTGCAGACAGGATGTCGAAAAACTTCGATCTTATCGGCATATCGAATGCGTCTTAATAGTCGACAAATAGGTGGTGTGGGTCTTTGTTAAACTCACGGGTCTTTCTCAAGATCTGGCGTAATGTAAATATTTGGTCACTGGTCGACCTTTTTAGTCTGAAGCCACACTGCTATGGTCCTATTAGTGAATCCGTATATAGCTTCAGCCATATATACGCGATGGAATATATCCGATGTAAACAAAAATATTTATTCCGAGGCCGTTGGCGCAAACAGAATGGGAATGTAAGTCGGTACGACTGAATCGAGCATTTGTTGTGTTTCGAACGATATCTCAATCAAGTAAAATTTGGTAACTAAAACAAATAAAACAATAAACAAAAGCAGAAGACAAACAGAAAAAGATTTATAAACCAACTGTTGAATGTAAAGTAGTGGAATATATTACTGCATAAACTGTTTGCGAATTATAAGTGCTGAATAAATGGCAATGTTGTTGTTGTTCTACGCTGTATAACACGGTTGCCGTTTTGTTTCACTTGCAAACATGAAATATTTTGAATACTTTGGACACAGACTTGGATGAGTATTTAAGGAAAAATGATGCGCAGCACTTCAGCTAATATATCTATAAAAGGAATAAATACATTAAAACATGTTCGTAAGAAATTAATCTAAGATTGCAACACCCAAAAGAAGTTCATAAAGTGTATATAGTCCGAGTCCTTCAAATTTTATTAAGTCTCTCTAGAGCCGACATTCGTAAAAGATCTCCAATTACTGTCAATATTAGCTTCAATTGCAGAATGAAGAGTTATATGAACCTAAATTTAACATTTAGATTAAAAAACTTCAAGGGTTGTACTCCTTATAGACACACATACTTCGAAATAATGGCTTTATACAACAGCTATTAAAGGCTAAGCAATAATATTTAAGTCACTTGCGAAGAGTATTTAAGTTATGGTGCTGCCTCGCTTGATTTACAATGTAATTTTTTTAATGTTTATTTTAACTTTTTTGCGCAATTATTGTAATTAAATAACTTTGAAGTTATTATCCTATTCACTGGTAAACAGGAATCAAAGCCAGAAACCAAAGGATAAAAAAGGCATTAAAAAAAAAAGTAATAAAAAAATATTAAAACAAAAATTTGAAAACACAAAATGAACAATGAAGAAATGGAAGAAGTGCAAATGGAAATGGAAATACGAGATGACCGTACAATAGGAAATAAAAACATGAGTGCGAGCACTCGAAATAGTAAAAGAACAACAACAAAAATGCGAACTAAAATAACAACAACATGCTTGCATTCTTTCTTCGCTTTTTTTCAATTTCACATCAAGGAAATGCCTTCAAGTTGGCCTCAAGTGGCAGGCAGCAACGGCATTTGGACAAAGAAGTATTTTTACTTGAAATTAGTAAAACCTTAAGTACTGCATCTGCAATATACTCTTAACTAAATATGTATATATATGTACTCTGTACTTTATGTATAAATGTTTATAGCATACGCGTTCCGGAAGAGCGATCAAAGTGCGCTTACTTTCAAGAAAATAAAGCCGAGGCTACAGAAACACCGTATTTAGTTGAACTGCAGCTTTAATGCCCTTTCAAACGCAATCATAAAATATAAGCAGTTTCTATATGTTATGCATTTTCATAAAACATTTATTAAAAATCTGAAATATGTGTGACTTGTTCGTATTAGTTCGTATATGTCTCTTAGTAATAGAAAGAAGTCTTCTTATAAGAATAGACAGGTTAAGCTGATCATTTATAAATAATTTGTGGTGAGGAAATATGCAAGGCAATATATTCAAAGGAGAAGTATGATGACGAAGAAATTATCAAGAAGACATGTATGATCTGAAGATATTTTTTTTTACTGGATTTAACTATATTTGCAAATTTTAGAAGACAGTAAGTTGACACATGTTTACATCAAAAGATCTCTATTTGGCTTGTTACAAACATTTACACAAACTCACTAAACTCTTTTTATCAGTTATAAAAAAGGAAAAAATGCAATAGGCTCATTGCAAGCTTCGTTGAATGTTGCGTGGCAATAGTTGATTGGCTTGCCAGGAGCCATTGAAACGAGTTGAAGCAGAGAAATATTGGTTGCAGCATTGGCGAGATTTAAAAGCACTTTATGCTTTTGGCAGCAACAAGTTTTTATCGAGCAGCATTTACTCAAATAGAACAAAAAGCACAACAAGGACACAACTAAAGTAGCATCAGTAGATGGAGAAGTAGTACGAGTAGTAGTAGTAGTAGGCATGCATGCCAGGCTTAGATCATTTTCTATAAAACTCAACAAATACCTTATCGCAGCCCACACTACATATATATGTATGTAGTACTTATTTGGGGCTTTTGTTCGCGTACGCTTTCTATTAATCGATAACAATTACTCAAAAGCGAGTTTAGTTGTTTTGAGTCGAGTCGAGTTGAGTTGAGTCGTTGCATTGCAATGCTTCTAAGTGCGGAATTCAGGCAGCGTGTGCTATTTGTGATCCATTGAACAGAGCAATCGCACAAAAGCCAAATGAAAAAATGCCAAAGAAATTGTAAAGTACACAGAATGATGCTTTTGTAGGCCAAAAAAAGAACAGAACAGAACAATGGATGCGACGAGCAACCTGTATACAAACCCACACACAAACACACACACACTCACACACACACACACTCAACCACATAAATATCAATACACAAAAGCAAAGAATTGAAAATGCTGAATTGGCTGGTAATGACGAAGCTAAAAGGCGCTACTTGTTGGCTTAAAGAGTCTTTACTACGCATTTGAGGAAGCTTATTTTGGCAATTATAATTATTTGTTAATTTTGACCAAAATGGCGGCTTATCCATCTTCAAGACATATATAGACACAAGAAGCTTAAATTCAAATTTAGTAGAGAAACTAGAAATTCTGCTGAGCATATTTGATCTGCTAAATCCTTGAAAAAAGGCCTAATGGATATGCAGCAGCAAGTCTTGCAGCTACACGCCCACAAATTTTTGATTGGTTTCTGTAGTCGTAAAGCTTTTAAGAAATTTAGATATAGATAAATGTATCCGACTAAACACGCCAATAATGGCGTCCTTAGGGAGCTGCAATATTGCTGCGTTCCACCATAAAATATTATCCACTTGAACCAGTTTGTTGTGACAGGGTGCTGCAGTTCATTTTTATAGTACACAGGGAAGTATTGTGATCTCTACTATTTACTGAACCCACATTTTTTTTAGTTTACGGATATGTCTGCTACATGCTACCCTTATAATGCGAACAGAATACGAAGCGCTTTAGATTGGGCTGTGTCTGGTGGTATAACTCTTCCTACTTCCTATTGATCACTCAATTAAACAACAAATGAAACAAACGAAATATTAGCCTGAGAGAGATATCAGCGAACAAACTGACCAGATGCAATTGTGGATACGCTCCACTTCTTGAGCGAACTCTACCACAACCTACGCTTGTAGGCTAGAAAAGTCGTCTTTGCAGGAGATTTTTCCAAACAATTTATAAATGCACGGGTTTGATTTTTTATGTCGCTAACTACGAATATTTACTTCCTCAAATGGCCGTCAACCGTCTTCCGGTCACGGCCGCTATTAGGAAGGCGTACAGTCTTCATAGTCCTGTGCGCGCTGACGCCAGACGTTTTGGATGCCAAGTGCGGACAGATAGATACAATGTATCAGCGTTCCTCTATTTCGGCGTCTTCCAATCAAGTTTGGGCCCCCCATGTTAACCATGCGTGCTGGAGCTCTTTCATTCATTCGAATGAGGTGCCCAGCTCAGTGCATTCGCTGGAATTTTATGCGCTGGACTATGTCAACCTCATCGAAAAGCTCGTACAGCTCGCGGTTCATACGGGACCTAAACTCGTCGCCGACTCGAATGGGACCGAAAATCCTGCGAAGAATCTTCCGGTCGAAGACTTCCAACGCTGTTTCATCTGAATCAATCACGGTCCATGCCTCTGCGCTATATAATAGGACCTGGAGTATCAGCATCTGATAGATCTTGACTTTTGTCTTTCGAGAAAGGACTTTACTTCTCATTTGCTTGCTCAACCCAAAAAAGCATCTGTTTGCAAGCGTGATTCTTCGCCTGATCTCCAGGTAGACGTTGTTGTTGCTGGTTATCTTGCATCCAAGATAGACGGAATATTCTACAACATTGAAGTTGAAATTCTCCATCGTCACTGACTGTCCATGACGCGATGACGGAGTTTGAGAAAAAGAAAGAAAGGAGACCCCGTTGTTTGCGCCAACGGCCTCTGAATAAGTCTCGTTTCCATTGGATATAAGACTCTGTCGCGCGTATTGTGTAATAGGCTGAAGCCAAATACGGATTCACTTATAGGACCATAGCAGTGTGGCTTCAGACTAAAAAGGTCGACCCGTGACCAAATATTTACATTATGCCAGATCTTGAGAAAGACCCGTGAGTTTAACAAAGACTCACACCACCTATTTGTCGACTATTAAGCCGCATTCGATATGCCTATACAGTCAAAGTTTTTCGACACCCTGTCTGCACCAGGTATCCCCGCAAAGATTGCCATAAAGATGCTAGCTCGCACACAAAGCGTTGAGATTCCAGTCATTGGGTATGCGTTCATCGAACCATATGTTGCATAAAAGTTGGTGCATACTCCTAGCTAGCTCTTCGCCGATGGCCTTATATAACTCAGCCCATCAGAGTCTGCCGCTTTGTAATTTTTTAGCTTTTGAATAACTGAATCGACCTCGTTATAGTCCGTTGGCTCTACAATACTCCCATCATTAACTGGTCGTTCCGGTGTCATTTCTCTATTGGAGGAATTGTGCGCTTCATCGCCTCCGAGTAGGTTAGAAAAATGACTCCACCATAATTTCAGTGATTCCTGTTCATCCGTAACCAAATTTCTATTTTCATCCTTACAGAAAGTTATTCCGGGTTTAAATTATTTAGTCATACGCTGACCTTTTGATAAAATTTTCAAGCTTCATTCATCCTCAAACTCCCGCCTTTCTTGCTCCTTTTACTTATGTCTGAAAAGGCGTTTCTCCTCTCTCCGTTTCTCTCGATATCGCTCTCTAAAAGCTCGCGTTGCTTCCAACTGCAGAGTTCGCTGATAGGAAGCGTTCTTCTCTGCAGTAGCATTGCGACACTCCTCGTCGTACCAAAAATTATTCACACGTTTTGTATAGTCAATAACATCCTTGGCAGCCCTATCCATGGAGCGGGTGATATGTATCCACTGCTCACATATATCTTGAGAAGAAGGAGATGTTTCCCGGAGCAGTCGGGAGAGTGAGTTTGAGAAGGCTGCGGCGGTCTGTTTTGATTGCAGCTAGCCGACGTCTAGCTTGCGTGCGTACCTTGGCTGCGACAAGATAGTGGTCCGAGTCAATGTTGGGACCAAGTAACGTTCGCACATCCAACATGCTCGATGCGTACCTTACGTCAATCAAAACAGGATAAATTTTATTGCGTGTTATTTGATCTGGACTCAGCCATGTAGCTTTGTGGATGTTAAGGTGTTGAAATCAGGTACTACTAACTTCCATGTTCCGACCTGCGGCGAAATCGATTGTGGCCTCTCTCCTTTATTGGAGGTAGTATCGTGAGGGCTAAATTTTCCGACAGTTGGGCCAAAGATTGCTTCCTTTCCAATCTTAGCGTTTAGCTATTCTGCGAATGCTATGTTTATCTATAAGCTTTGCTGTCAATTTCTTTTTGCCGGCGATTCAAGAATGATTTTTCTTACAGCCACGACGACGGGTTCCCATTCGCTTTTGAGCGTGTCCCAAGCATTCGATTCTATTTCAATTTCATTACCATACACTTTTGCATTTACTAATTCCGTGTATGTCTCTATTCAAAAAGTCAGAAAGGAGGAGCAGGTTTTAGAGAGTTTGTTCATCAAATACTACTAATCTGAAGAGAGCATGGGAAAGACTAAATATTCAAACTTTATGTCTCTAAGTTCTTGATGTACGTACTATTCTGTATTCTATATAAGAGAGCTAAAACTTCTTATGTGTCTATTTTGGGAAAGATTTGCAAACAGAAGGACATGGCTAAGAAAAATCGCCGATGTCTCGATTAAGATGTTGCAAACATTGTAACTAATTTATAATGGTTTGTGTTAACAGTCTAACTGTCTGCCTGTCTAACGAAGCTGTCATGCTTAAGCGCCATATTGCCTTAATATTTTAGCATACCATATCATCTAAGCATATATAGTGTATAACAATGGTTTATAAAAATAAACACACAGACACACTTCCAAAACAAACAAAAAGGCTAAAAGTAAATGCTCAACATTTTCTGTAAAGAATTTCCGAGTAGCTTCGATTATGAATCTGTTGTGCTTTTGTCGTTCGTTCGTTCGTTCTTGGGTTTTACATATTTGGCATACTTTTTGTTTTTGTTTTGGTTATTATTGTCTTCTAGTTTATTGTCTAATTGCTGGTTTCGGTTGGAATTTTCGAGTAAATTATCTGATTGCCTGAATAAAACAAAAAAAAACAAGTAAGGAAATACAGTCGGGCGTAACCGACTGTAAAAGGCCCTGTACCAGTTCAGGTCGCCTAACAAACATATTAAATGTTTCCCGAGCTTATGACCAAACACATGACCACTTCTCACTGCGCGAATATGAATGAACAGAAAAGGGGGGTTGCTCAAATTCAATTGCTTATAAAATCGCCATTTATTATCCGATTTTGATGAACTTTTTGGATTTTTGCTTAGAGAGACGTTATCTCTATATTGGTACACTCAATTTTTTTTGTGCCGAAGAAATTTTCACCCTAAGGGGTGATTTTATGGGGAAGGGGGGGGAGGGGCAAAATTTTAAAATAAACTTGTGAAATTCCGGAGCAATCCTAGTCGAATGCAAAAAACACGAAGTCTCTATCTATTACCGTTTCCGAGATCCTTTCGTTCATACGGACGGACGGACGGACGGACGGACAGACGGACAGACGGACAGACGGACATGGCTATATCGACTCCTCTATCACTCCTGACCATAATGGTGGTAACTTTGGGGGGTCTCCGACCAGTATTTCTACCTGTTACATACATTTGCACAAACCCAATAGGCTCTTGTACCTTCGGTACCGGGCCTAAAAACAAAAAAAAACTACAACAAATTGTTGGCCATGAACTTTAATTGAGACGCATTTTATTGGCTATGCAGGATTAATGCAGCAGCGTAGATACGAATTGCTGCTTTTATTATTAAAAAACTTTTAATTAATTTCAAGCGCATTAACCTTTAATGGTTTGAATGTTCATTTATCAAATATTTTTAATACACACAATCAACCGCACTATTTTTGCTGTTGCGGATTTGCTACATTTTCGCTGTTCGTGTTCTTGTCTGCCATTATTTTTTGTTTGTTTTTCGATTAATTTTTTTTATTAACAAAATTAAATTTCTATCAAAGTAGCAAAATCGTAATTTATCAAAAAACTTGAAGCGATTAATTTTATTTAAATGAAAGATTAAACTTAATTCGTTCATTAATTTTCAACACCACGTGAGCAGAAACGCAGCAACGCACCAATCGCTTCAATCGCTCCAACCGCCTCGACATCCGCTTTCGCAGGCAACTCGTAGCGGAAATCGCGTTTAACATAAAATCGATTTAATGGAGCGCGCCTGAAACAAGCCTGGCATGAGCAGGAGTGTGGGCGTCTGTCTGTCTGTCTGTCTATCTGAGAATTAAGTCGTAACGAATAGAAATAGTAATCTGTCATTTTGGGGGTATATATAGCGCGGCTCAGGCTTACACGCGCATTTTGTGCGATATCCTGGTTTTTCGCACGGCGTACTATTGAAAGATTGCTGCTGAAAGCATAAGCTTATACTACACGCATCTAAGCTAGGGAGGGGCCTTAGGTGAACGAACAGCAATAAAGCAACGAATTAACTCGCAACAGCACCAAAACGTATAGAGTCATCAATGTTTAAGATTTAATTAAATTTCATTAAACATTGCGTATACGCTACATTACATATACGCCATGTGCACGGCGTACTTTTGTATAATTCAATACACATAGCACAGTGCGGCTGATAGAACGTGCTACCAAAAGAAACGTAATTACTTTTCTGCTACAGATTGGCATTCAGATTTAACAAAAAAGGAACGATTAGAAAGATGTCATTTAAAATTTTGGCTGGAGTCTGTGATTTCAGAGCAAAAAAGAGTTAAGACTGCACTGCACTCTGGCTTATTTACTTTTATATATTTTAGAAATTCATTCAACTTTAACTTCATGTCTAACAATGCTTAATTTCATTTAATGTTTTAGGTTAAATTGGGCACAACTTTCTATCGCATAAATTTCTGCCTGAAAGGTATTGGAGGATTTCCCTAGCGATTAGAAGTATTTAGTAGGAGTTCCTAAAATCCCAAAATCATCCCAGCTCAGCGCTATAAATTTTCTTTAGTGCTGAGCCCTACCTTAAATATGCTAATTACTTCTTCCTATTCGAACAATGGCTCTGATCGCCTATTTCTGGATATGAAGATGCAGCGGCATTCGACTTTAAAACACGTTTAACGCCGCACTAGGACAGGCTCGCATTGCTTCTGTCTTTTTTTTGATAACAGCAGAATATAGTATTTATGTTTAAATCAGACTTCTGTTTGCCAAATCACATTACTTCTTGGCGTGTTTGACGAATAGACACACAGACAGACAGACAGACAGACATATATTACGGCCTTAAATTTACAAATAAAACAGACGCATAGCAAAAATAGAATCGAGTCACTTTAGCATTCACTTGCGACGCATAATGTCAAAGTCGTGGCAAAATCGCTTGAACAAACTTTTAACGACTTTCGTTATCCGACATCAAAGCAAACGCATTCGCATTAATGCTAAGGAAAACGAGAAGCTGCAGCAGAGTAGTAACAGACATACACAGTTGCTACAGTACTCCATACTGGGTTGCACCCTATAACACTACTCAAGCCACTTGACAAAAGGGTACGCGCTGCACTTTAAGCTGCTTTCTTTGGTCAACAGAAAAAGTAGCAGAATAGTAGAAGCAGAACTCAAATGATATGGAAATTTGACAAGTAAAACTTTGAACAACTTGCATATGCGTTGACAACGACAACAAAAAAAAGGATATAGTATTAGTGCGAAAGAGATAGTATGTGTATGTAGCATTCGTTTCAATGCGTCCAGTTTCAGCAAGGATCTATTCAATACAGTTGAGTTGAGTTGAGTTGAGTTCGCTGCCAACACTTTTACCAAACACTTTTGGTAGATTTAATTTCCCAGAGGATTACAAGTGACGTACTAAATAAATGAAAATGTGACACTCGATTTCACTTTTGCTACAATGCAGCAGCAGCAGCAGCAGCTGTGTGTTGTTGTTGTAGTTGTGGCTTTTGTTGTTGTTGTAAACGCTCAAGTTTCATTAAAAGTCAATTGCAGCTGAGCAAACGACGAATCAAACAAAAAAAAAAAATAAAAGATACAAAAAAAAAGGAACAAACTGAAACCAATTACTCCCTTACTCGCACATGAATCAAATAAAAAACCGCTTTTACTACACACTACACCACATCCACTATGCATATATATACATACACACGCACACACACACACACGCACACACATATACGCTTCAACTTCGTTGCTAGCAATTCTGCTTTCTTTGCATTTTATTGGAAGTTTATAGATAGTTTTATGCATAGTTTTATTGACACATCGTGCGAATAGAGTGTAACAAGTTCTAGATAAAACAAAAGAGGCGGGAAGTAGAGGTACAAAAAATAGTTGGAATCAAAGTTTTAATACCCTTTGCACTTAAAGTTTATTTCTGTTTATTATCGCCTTTGTCGGGTATAGGTTAGCATATACGAATTCAATAAATTGTAACATAATATAAAGAAGTTACCCAGAAATAAACTCGTATCTGCTTCAAAAATTTTTGTATACATCCAAAAAATATTTGAAAAGTTATGAGAGTCGATATTAGTATCATTCATGTTGATGAACTCCATCTTATACAGAAATTTCAAGGGTACTCAACAGAAAAAAAAACATATGATACTTTTAGCAGAAGGCTAGCACAACTACTAGGACTCGAGAATAGTTGTGATCAATTGACAAAGCTATGCTGGAGAGCAAAATTCGAGGACACATCTTGTGATTAATGAAGTTTTTCGACGTCCTGTCTGCACTTAGTATCTAATTAGAGATGACGCTATCACACACATCATCTCTTCAAACCTATTGATAACAAAAGAGGTTTTAGATAGGGAGATGCGCTGTCGTGCAATTATTTCTATTTACTCAGGGAATGCATCCTACGCCAATGCCAGTAAATAAGGAACATCTAGATCTTCCAAAAAGAAAATTGTGCTGCTCGCGTACGTGATACACAAGAACAGTGAATTAAGCAAGGCATTCTCGGAGATTAAAAAACAGTATCCGCTCATGGGTCTAGCGGTGACTGAGAACAAGTTGAATTACTTGGTGTCTACTCGCCATCACAACTAGAAAATGAAGAATTTCAAATTTAATGTTGTGAAAAACTTCGTCTATCATGGATCCGAGATGAGGCGAGATGAGGAGAAAATCATGCTAGCAAATAGATGCAAGCATATTTGAAGTAAAGTCTTCTTTCATAAGACGAACATAAAAATCTAATAAATCAGAAGCATAAACCATGATTGTCTCAGATGAAACGGCGTTAGAAGTGTTCACGAGAAAGATTCTCCATGGAACTCCAAAGCGATGCAATCGATTAGTGGATATAATTACAGGTGCTTTCGAGAAGAAACCGTATTTTGCGGCAGTATTTTTTGATATACAACATGCATTTGACCGAGTCTGACATCCAGGCAAGTTGTATAAATTAAAAAAAACAGCTTCCTTATGTTCAAATGGAAGGAGTAGTATCAAAACTACATAGTATCCATGCTGAGCAGTTTTCTGGAAACTGTTCTTTACGAAATATTCACTGATGATTAGTTTCTTATAAAGACACTGCCGCAGAAGTATCTCATGATATTTAAACTGAGAAGAGGAGATTGACTGTCAATATTTTCAAATAATACACAGATTCCTCATAGATACTCCATAAATTATTTTGG
Source organism: Leucophenga maculata (assembly GCA_035044805.1). NCBI lineage: Eukaryota > Metazoa > Arthropoda > Insecta > Diptera > Drosophilidae > Leucophenga > Leucophenga maculata. The sequence continues at coordinate 281,700 of JAWNNP010003460.1, forward strand.
ACTCGATATACATCGAGTAGTCATAATAAAGGCAAGACAAAGAAAATCAATATAAAACAAGTAAGGAAATTTCAGTCGGGCGTAACCGACTGTAAGAGGCTCTGTAACAGTTCAGGTCGCCTAACAAACACATTAAATGTTTCCCGAGCTTATGACCAAACACATGACCACTTCTCACTGCGCGAATATGAATGAAAAGAAAAGGGGGGTCGTTCAAATTCAATTGCTTATAAAATCGCCATTTATTATTCGATTTTGATGAACTTTTTGGATTTTGGCGTTAACTCTATATTGGTGCACTAAATTTTTTTTGTGCCGAAGAAATTTTCACCCTAAGGGGTGATTTTATGGTGAAGGGGGGAGGGGCAAAATTTTAAAATAAACTTGTGAAATTCCGGAGCAGTACTAGTCGAATGCAAAAAATACGAAGTCTCTATCTATTACCGTTTCAGAGATCCTTTCGTTCATACAGACGGACGGACGGACGGACAAACGGACTTGGCTATATCGACTCCTCTATCACTCCTGACCATAATGGGGGTAACTTTTGGGGGATCTCCGACCATAATTTCTACCTGTTACATATATTTGCACAAACCCAATAGGCTCTTGTACCTTCGGTACAGGGCCTAAAAACAAGTAAGAAAATATCAGTCGGGCATAACCGACTGTAAGAGGTCCCGTACCAGTAGAGTTCGCCTAACAAATACAAATGTTTCTCTAGCTTAACAAAAAATGGTTGGAAATTTATAAGAAAAAATGGTACTAACGACAAGTATTTTGCTATCTCTATACTTTTTTGTATCGTTTTTTGTAGAAGGTAACAAATTTTAAAATAAATTCCTGAAATGTCGGCGAAGTGCTATTCGAATGCTAAATCCTATCTGCCTGCTTTATTGCATAACATATTTACCGGCAAACTTATATTACCCATTGCAAATGCTTATGCGTAGCGTACAAACAAGTAAAGCATATCTTTTTACAGCACATCAGTCGTCATCGAAGCCACATTTGCCACTGTAATTGGAATCAAATAGGTTTCCTGCACAATATTTTAGAGTGGCAAGGCAAATAAATTCGAAGCAACTACATAGAAAACTATCTACTATGTTCATATATGATAGACGAGCCACCCATCTTAGCTGCAGCTATCAATTGACTTATATGCTATCCATTTTATTTTTTTTTTCTTCTTTTTTGTTGGCATTTTTAATTAAAATTCCACATTTGGCAAACGAGCAATGACAATGCTGATTGAGCATTACATTTGTTGGTTTTTGATAGAAATAAAGCTGAAATTATTCTTTTATGCATTTGAATATATTCGTATCCACAATATATCTGATATATAGTAGGTCAGACTAGAAGTGTTAGCATTGGTGACAACAGACAACAGACAGACTGAGAAGAAGAAGCCATATTGCATATTATACCTGAGTGTGTTTGCAGAATTTATATACATTTAGGCATTGTATTCGAAAGGCTTTAAAGGATGCTTCAAAAGTCGCATAGAGTCTTAAATGTTAAACATTTTAGCCAAGCCAATCAATTTCAGTCAACGATATCAATATGCAGAATAATAAATATTAATTATTAAGCTATAAATACTTGTATATAATAGAAGCCATTCCCATAGAAACCTGCTATTTTAGTTTAACAAAATTTCAAAAATTTTTAGACAGTTGCTCTATGACCTCTGTGCAAACACACAATAACTTTCGACATCAATTTTGTGATAAAAGATTTCAAATATGTAATTGAGATATTTTTTAATTGAATTCCATGGACAAATTGAATTGAGCTGACAGTTCAATTGTGTGAACAGTCTAAAATAATTGAATAATTCTTTGTTTTTTCTTTTCAAATTAGACACATTAACTTAGAGTATTGAAATACAAAGAAACGTACAGCATAGAATATCAAAAAAAAAAAAAAAAAAAAAACAAAATAGCAAAAGGACGAAACGTTGCAAATTTGAGTGATTTATTAATTTTCACACGTCAATGACTCTTCACTTTGGTCCTTGACAAGACAGGCCAATGAATGCTTGTCAGGCGTAAATGCCAATAAGAACGCATGGCAACAACCACGCCTCATAGCAACTGAAACTGGAAATGACAAGTTGATTTAAGGCGGTGTTACCTGCACAAATATGTGCTTCAAGTTCAAAAGTTCGGGTCAGGTTCATATGTAAACGGAAGTAAATGCTGCTGGACTTACTAAAAATAAACAAAACAACAAAAAAAAGGAACAGCTGCCACACACAAATGCACAAAACGGAAGCTGAAAATGAGCAAAAGACGGCACAAACCGGAAACGGAAGTGCGCCATTGAGTTAGCCATTTTGTGGGTTAAAGTGCTTCTTCAAGCGGTGATTTAAACCAAGTGAGTCATTAGTCAATTTGACAAATGTCGTACGAAATCCGCCGTCTACCAAAAAAAAAAAAAAAATGAAAGAAAAATAAAGAATACCAAAATATATAAATTCGCAACTCAACTCACCGTGACTTTCAGTATTGAGGGGCGTGGCATGCGGCCAACGTTGTGCTAAATGGACGAAAGCAGCATTAAAATTTATTTTTCTTTTTATGCTCGGCGCTTTGTACTGCCTTGTACCATGCTTAACGAGCATTACATACAATTTCAGCAATATCATCTCGCTTAACTCAATTGTTTAGGAGTTTGCCTCGATGTTGTGCTTTATTTTATTTTTTTCCTAGTTACTGCATGACCTTGCTGAACAACAGTAAAAAAGAGATGCAAGACAGTTTGTTGAGTAGGGCAAACAAAAAAAACAAAAAAAACAAAACAAAAAAACAAAAAACAAAAAAAAGGGCAAACACGTCTTACCCAATTACTCACGAGGCTATCGAAGATGTCTGCTAATGTGCGTCGCTCTTCGAATGTCAAAATAATAAATGACTTTGGATAAGTAGGTGACAGGTACCCAGGCACAAAAAAACTGAGCTACAGCGAATATGTTGCCCATTAGAATGAAGCAATGGCAATGGAGTCGTGCTATTCGGTGGTTTTGGTTGCACACACATGCATGATTCGGCAACATTTGCTAACCAAAACAAAAAAACAAAAAAAAAATAGCTTAAAAGTAGTAGCAAAATGCTCAGCACATTATTCGAAAATGTTCAGTTTTGTCTCAATAATTTGTTGTCTTGCTTGGGTCTGACAAACTGTTTTCTTAATGCTGTCAACTAAGATGTGGCGGGCAAAGTGAAATTTTCTTGATGAAGTTGGTGGCAGCCAATACCAAACTTGTTTTAAACCGATTAAATCTAAGTGTGTGCTAACCTAAGTTCGTTATTTTGATGCTATTAGCAAATCTAAAATTACTTTTGTTTCGACTTATTTGTTTCAAAGTCATTCAACGTCAACTGAAGCCATTGAAAATCTTCATCGAATGGCTTAAAATATTTAGTGTGAATTTTCATCACCAGCTGCAAGCTTGTCGCTTGTCAATTATTTGTGAAAAGGTTAAAATAGTAAATTAGCAGAGTGGCATAATTTATGGACTTATAAAATGATTGAAAGGAAAAAATGTACATAAAAAAAAATAGTAAAGAACGTTGCAGTCGTGTGTGTTTGACTTTGAGATACAATGTATATCCATTGAAATCTGAATCCATTGAAATCTGAATTTGTATGTTGGGCAAACACGATTTGGAGGTCACTGATCAGCTGTGGGGTTCCTGCAAAATCAATGAACTTATGAAGGCTGTTTATGAGGGAGCCAGAAGCTTTACTGTGAAGACTTAATTATTTGCTTGGCGAATTAGATAATACTGATGACAATACTGGCTTGGAAGCTAATCCTCTTGCAATCGGTCTTAAAATCAACCTCTTTTAAAAAATTAAATTGCTGCACATATAAGTAAAGGCGCTTTCATTAAGAGCCAAAATATTTAGCAACAGCATAAAACCCATTCTATTATATAGCTCAGAGACTTGGATTGTACCAGCGAGGATTGGCAGATTGGCAGCTTCAACCTTTCGTCAATAATTTTCTGAGGTTTATCTGCCGTATTTTCTGGCCAGCAACGATTGCAAACGCTGTCCTACGGCAAGAAACAAGGATTAAAATAAAAAGTAGCAAGTGGAATTGTACTGATCACACCTTGCACAGAGAAGAAAACTACAGCATAGCGAAGATGCCCTTCCATGAGCTAATTCAGAACGTCCTTCGAGAGCAGTTGCCAATGTTCTTGTGGTCCTCCATTGAAAAGCACAAGGTATGCGTCAGAGAGACAATCCATGGCAAACGTGGGTTCGCATTGATCACTCTGAAGTGAAGTGCAATGTGGAGTGAACTAAGAGCACTAGCACAATTGTGGGGAACTACCAATTCTAGTGAACCTATATGGAATATTTCATTACATTTTATATAAGATATGCCAAATTTTTGCTTAAATAGCTAGGAAAAAAAAATAGCATTTAAAAACTCAGAAAGAATGTGCATGGAATTTTATGGATGTTACGCTTTAGTGAGGGGTTGGCATGTTCTTTAAAATCTATCCATATGAAAGGGCAACAGAAGACATTAAATATTCAAACTTGTATGTGCTATTATTTATAGTCTTCAAGTTTTTGTGGTTTATAGCCAGACAGACTTTTTGTATGGAGGTTAAACATTTTATTGAACCGATTTGGAACTTTATGAAATATTTAAACTTGTCGTTTCTAGCTAAATAAACAGCAACCATAGAACTTTGTTCTTATAAAAACACAAAAATGTGGAACAGATTTTGTATGGGCGATACCACTTTTAGGAATCCGATGTGGACTTAAATGTATATCCTTTATAAACTTCTACACCATTCATACGATCTCCATTAAACTTAGGGAAATTAATGAGCACACTACTGCGCAGAGTATAGGCATAGGCTTGATATAATCGATTAAGTAAGTAAGTAAGTATTACAAATTAATTTTATTCAAAGATTATTCGATGCTTGCTTGATAGTTCCATTGCATTGAATATACACCTTGCTACACATATGCAAAGAATGCGCGCTGCAAGAGACAGCCAGAGATGAAGAAGCTCATGACTATACGAAATAAGATCATTTATTCAATCAATCAATACCACTGTTTACAGCCTGGTAAATTTTAACGAATTGGACGATAGGCTGGCTTTGACAGTAACAACGACCTCTTTCCTAATTGACCATGAAATAACTCTAGCACAAGATGTCTGGTCTTTAATATTCTCAGCAATATACGAGCATTTTATGAGCAGTTTATTAGAATTCAATTGAAATCCAATCTATTAATATTATTTTGATTTTTTTCTGAAGACTTCTGCTGCTTCTGCTTCGTTTATAGAAATTCGTTTTCCTTATAAAGTATTGAATGATCTGCGGTAGGTTTCTCAAAAGCAACAAAGAAGCTGCATGCAATTTTAAATTAGAATATATAAAACTTTTGGCTTGTTCCAAGCCGAAAACAATTCGTTCGTATTGCTGTTACAAGCAGGACAATTTTTTTTTTTTTTCTTCGTTCTGTCATAAAATTGTAGGAATTTTGCGCATTAATTTCATATTGCAATACTATAGCACAACAAAGTAGAATACTTGCCCGCAGCGCGCATAAAATTTTATTGCCATGGCGTGAAGTAAAAAATGAATAAGCTAAAGAAGTAAGAAGAATTTGCAATTCTGTTGAACCGAAACGTATATACTCTTCGCGAACTTATTGCATGAATATTCTAATCAGATAAGCATTTTAGAAACATTATGGATTTAATTTATGCAAACAGATGCGGTTAAAAGCAAATTAATTGCTGCAAATAAATAATCTGTTTTGATTTTCAGCTATTTGTAGTGGCAACACTGTTGAGATAATTGCGTAAAAAAATATTTTGTGAATACATCCTGAATGTTCATTAAATGGTTTTTTTTTTTTTTTTTTTTTTGTATAGACGCTGACTTCCTTCACTAGAGCCTTTTTTCTTTTGGTGCATTTTATTCTAAAGCTCTATTTGGATGTGTGGCACCACCTATATAAGTAATTCAGTCTATTGTTAATCGAATTTTGAAGCCAAGCATATAAGTAATCAACAGTCTTGTTGCCTGTTTCTCGACTATTTTAGACGGACTGGTATGGGACTCGTTTGCTCAAGTTCACATTGTGAGAAAAGCTGTTGACTGCCATTCACTTGGGAATGCCAAAACGGTCCAAGCGACTCACACGGCCGCTAGGACACGTATCTCCTGGGTAGCTTCTGAATAGCGGTTCAGAGGTGCGCTAACGTGAGAAGGCGAAAGGAGCCCACTCTCCTTAATAAGGGGTTGGTGCGCTGGGATTGGGCACCACCACTTTAAACAAAATAAAACCCTAAAGAATACGAATAGGAAGCCTCAGAAGGAACACTATGATGACAACCCCGCAAACGATATTAGGATCACGATTTAAGAATATGCACCTGGAATGTCCGCACCCTTAATTGGGATGGTGCAAATATCCAGCTGGTTGATGTCCTCGAAGCATGCAAAGCTGATATCACCTCAAACCAAGAAGTCTGATAGATAGGACAGCGTTGCTCAAAAAAAGCATCCTGTGACATCTACTACAGCTGCCATGCGAGTAAGCACGAATTAATAAACACGAAGGAAGGAATCTTTGGTCCAACCGTCGAAAAATTTTGCCCACACGACACCACCTCCAATAATGGAAAGAGGCTAATCGATTTCGCCGTAGGTCGGAACATGATAACTTGCAGCACCAGATTTTAACACCTTAACATCCACAAGGCTACATGGTTGAGTCCAAATCAAAGAACACGCAACCAAATTGATCATGTTCTGATTGACGGATGGCACGCATCAAGCGTTTTGGACGTGCGAACATTACGTGGTCCCAACATTGACTCGGACCACTATCTTGTCGCAGCCAAGGTACGCACTAGGCTCAAGCAACGAAAGCTAGACGTCGGCAAGCTGCAATCAGAACAGACCGACGTAGACTTTTCAAACACACTCTTCCAACTACTCCGGGAAACCTCTCCGTCTTCTAAAGATATATGAGAGCATGAGGCTGCCAGGCACGTCATTGGTTATACAAAACCTGTGAATAATTCTTGGTACGACAAGGAGTGTCGCAATGCTATGCAGAGAAGAACGCTTCATAACAGTGAACTCTGCAGTCGAGAGCAACTCGAACTGTTAGAGAGCAATATCGAGAGAAACGGAGAGAGGAGAAATGCATTTTCAAATGCCAGAAAAAGGAGCAAAAAAGGCGGGAGGGAGTTTGAGGATGTGGAGATGTTTCGCGACAGAAATAAAGCTCGATAATGTTATCAAAAGGACAAGCGTCTGACTGAAGGTTTTAAACCCGAAGTAACTTTCTGCAAGGATGAAAATGGAAATCTGTCTAGAGCCCTGTCTGATGACATCGATATCATCGGCACACATGGGTCTAGCGGTGAATAAGGAGAAGACGAAGTACTTAATGTCTTCTCGCACTCCGTCATCGCGTCTTGAACGGTCAGTGAAGAATAATGAAGAATTTCAACTTCAGTGTTGTAGAAAACTTCGGGCTGAAAACTTGGGCTGGAATGAGAAGTAAAGTCCTCTCTCGAAAGACAAAAATCAAGATCTATAAGACGCTGATACTCCCGGTCCTATTGTACGGCGCAGAGGCATGGAACGTGATTGATTCGGATAAGACAGCGTTGAAAGACTTCGTGAGAAAGATTCTTCTCAGGATTATCGGTCCTATTAGAGTCGGCGACGAGTTTAGGTCCCGTATGAACCGCGAGCTGTACGAGCTTTTCGATAAGATTGACATAGTCCAGCGCATAAAATTCCAGTGGCTGCACTGGGCTGGTCACCTCATTCGAATGGATGAAAGAGCTCCAGCACGCATGGTTTACATGGCGGGCTCAAACTTGATTGGTGGACGCCAAAATAGAGGACGACCGGGCACGCGTTGGAATGACCAGGTATGCAGAGATCTCTCCGTACTTGGCATTCAAAACGACTGGCGCCAGCGCGCACTAGACTATGAAGGCTGGCGCGCCTTCTTAGATGCGGCCTCCACTGATTTGTCAATTACACAATTGACAAGCTTAGACTGATTTGCGTCATCAACTTCATTCCATCTAAAATTTAAGTCCACACAACTTTAAGTGCAATGTTCTGTTCGAAATGAATGCAAAATACTAAGCAAACAACAAATAATGGCGCAAAACTAAATTAAATGAAACAACCAAAAGAAGATTAATAAATTTGAAACTTTGTAGGTTCAATAAACTCAATATACCCTACCATACCTTTTTGTATATGTATGAGTATATGTAAATGTGAGCGGCCATAAGTGTGCATTGTACATGAAGTGAAGAAAAAAAAAAGGTAATTTCGATGGCAAGTGGCAAAAAAGCGAGCTGCATTGGACAGCCACACAGCATACAATAATGGGCGAAAAGAAAACGCTTTGCGAACAAACAAAAATACGTACGACTCACGGCACACATTACGTATACGCAATGTGAGCCATTGATGGCGCGCCGGCTGGGCTGGGCTGGCTAAATGCGAAATGCGAAATGCGTCAAGCAAAAGCGATGACGGCATATGGAGGCAGGCGTCAAATGACATTGGTTCGTGTGCAAGTATAGCTTAAAAAAATTTGTTATGTATTTTTGAGCTATATAAAGCGAACCTCAACAGTTCAACCGTCTGTCCGTTTGTTTGCTGGAATTGTTGCCAAATGTGTTTTTGAAATTTCTTTTTTTTTTCTCGTTCAACCTCTTTTATTTGCAAGCGATTTTGACAGCAACTGTGAAACCCTAAACGTCTCTTTGTACATATGTGTCGGTCTGCTGTTGTTTTCAATTGCATTGCAACAAAAAGGATACAAAAATAGAAGAAAATCAAGCAGGGCGAACGCTGCAGTCAAATATGCTCGACTGCAAGATACGCTGTTGATGTGCTGAGTCAGAACTGGAACTATGTGCACAATTAATTCGGCATTTCTAGCCGAAATGTAAAACAACTTAAAAAGTGGTTAACCTATGCAAATTTAAAAGAAACTTGTATTTAATTTAATCGATTTTTTTATATATTTCACACTGCTTTCACGCAGCGCAAATGCTGTTTAGCTTTTTGGCTGTAGCGTATAATAAAAATAGTACGCACGCGAAACGCCGAAGGGAAATCAATACTTTGGCAAATGTATTTCGTCTGAAGTTGTTTGCGCCAAAGAAAATGTCGGAGACATACTGAAATGTAGACAGTAGCAAATGGCGGAAGGCATTGCCGCGTCTGACAGTAGCATTTGGCATTCGGGATTTTTTCTTTTTTTTATTTTCTGTTGCCATATTTCTACCATTTGTAAAATGTTTATTGATTCTCGTTTAACCAAATCGTTGTCGAGCTTTAAAACTATTGTCCTAAAGCCTTTTGTGTCGGGTGTTCATCGACTTCGATTTATAGTAAATTTTGCTTGAATCGATTTGCATATAAATCGCATATTTGCACTTAGCCGTTTTTTTGATAGTTGACAGCATAAACCTGTTCTGGAAACTTTACTGCGACATTAAATTGCTGCAAAATCACAAATTCGAAACGAAACGAAACGAATGCGCTGAAACGTTAAATTCTCGCATCGAAACAAATCATTTTAATGCTGAGATTAAGCAATTGTAGCAATTTTTATGCGCGTTCACTTTTATGCGAAATGGAGAGAGAGAGAGAGAGAGAGAGAAAAAATAACAAAAACAAAAGCTAGTCGCACACTGTCGTACATAAAAAAGGAAAACACTTTAAATTCGGCTTAAACGAAACTTAAATACACTTTAAATAAATATTTTAATATTGGAGTCTAACCAACGTATCCAACTTATTTCCAACAGTTGGTTGATATGTCCTCGAAAGATGTGAGGCTGACATCACCGCAATCCAAGAAATCCGATGGATAGGACAGGGTTGCTCTAAAAAAACATCCTGTGACATCTACTACAGCTGCCATGCGAGTAAGCACGAAGGAAGGAATCTTTGGCCCAACCGTCGGAAAATGTAGCCTTCACGATACTACCTCCAATAATGGAGAGAGGCTAATCGATTACGCCGTAGGTCGGAACTTGGTAGTTAGTAGTAAAAGATTTCAACACCTTAACATCCACAAGGCTACATGGCTGAGTCCAGATCAAATAACAAGCAACCAAATTGAACATGTTTCTGCGAACGTTACGTGGTCCCAACATTGACTCGGACCACTATCATGTCGCAGCCACACGTTCCAACATGAAACGAAAGCTAGACAACGGCAAACTACAATCAGAACAGACCGCCGTAGACTTTTCAAACACACTCTCCCGAATGCTCCGGGAAACCTCTCCGTCTTCTCGAGATATATGTGAGCAGTGGAGACATATCAGACGCAAGAAGAAGTAGCAAGAAAGGCGGGAGTTTGAGTATGTTGAGATGTTACGTGACAGAAATGAAGCTCGAAAATCTTATCAAAAGCTTAAACGTCTGACTGAAGGTTTTAAGCCCGGTGTAGCTTCTCTAAGGATAAAAATGGAAATCTGTCTAGAGCCCTGTCTGCTCTAGGCATCCCGGCAAAGATTGTCCTTCTTTGCATGACGACCCTTTCTAACACACAAAGCGTTGTCAGAGTGGGGAAAAATCTCTCCGACGCCTTTGATACCAAGAGAGGTTTCAGGCAGGGCGATGCTCTGTCGTGCGATTTGTTCAATCTTCTGATGGAATACATCCTAAGCCAGTGCCCGTACATACAGGGTAAGTCGGGCTCGATATTCCAAAAGGAAGTTATGCTGCTCGCTTACGCCGATGACATCGATATAATCGGCATGCAGGAACGGCGAGTCAGCAAGGCGTTCTCAGAGATTGAAAAACAGTCTCGGCCACTTGTTTGATTCCCAGTACAGGTCTTCCTGTTAGTGTTAATTCTTTCTACCCTAGCAATGGCTCTGTCAGACTGTTGTTGTATATGAAGATGCAGCCGCGTTAGATTTAGTACTACATCTAATGCCACACTAGGACAGGTTCGCATTGCTCACTTGTATTCTAGTTGTTGTCAGTTTAGCTCTATCAGCCCAGACAATAGCTCCATATGTTATTATGGGTCTGACCATTGTGAGGTACATCCATTTCATTATTTTGGGGGTACACCCCCAGTTCTTACCTGCAATGACTCTGCAAGTCATCATTGCCATTGTAGCTTTCCTCACTACATATTCTAAGTCAGTTTTCCATGTGGTACGCTTGTCAAATAATACTCCTAGGTATTTTACCTCCTTGGAGAATTCGAGCAGCGTTCCATTCACCCGTATTGGCTTGAGTAACTTCATCTTATACTTCCTAGAGAAAGGAACAATAGTAGTTTTAGATGGGTTAATACTCAGTCTCACCTTAGAGCACCAAGATCTTGTGATGTTAATGCCCATCTTAATTTGGTCACATAGTGTGTCTTCATGCTTCCCCATGCAGATAATAACTATGTCGTCCGCATAGCCTTGACATGTGATGCCATTATCTGTTAGGAGCTCTAATATCAGGTAGGCTAGTCTCGACTATTCTTGAGTCCAGTAGCTGTACTAACCATCTTATAAGGTAAGGATCTATACTCCTCTTGTTAAGTGCCTTTGCAACTTCCGTGTGTGATGTATTATCAAAGGCACCTTCGATGTCCATGAAGGCACAAATGGCTGTTCCCTTGTCCTTTACGGCATTACGAATGAGGGTGTCTAGCTGGTATAGGGCAGTTTCAGTGGATCTGCCAGACTTGCATGTTGATTTCTGTGAAGTGGTTCCTTAATCAGGTAAGTGGTCCTGATGTGGCTATCCACTAGCTTTTCTAAGGTCTTCAGCATAAATGAGGTAAGGCTTATTGGTCTGAAGGACTTAGGTGAGTAGGGGTCTTTCTTGTCCGAGTTCGGGATAAACACCACCTTTGCTTTCCTCCAGCAAATAGGTATATCACCGAGCGCCAGGCTACTTCTGAACATTTTCAGCATTGGATCTATTAGAAGGTCTAGTCCCCTCTGTAGCAATGCTGGGAATATTTCATCGTCCCCAGGGGATTTGAAAGGTTTAAATGAGCCGATGGCCCATCTTATCCTATCTTCCGTGCAAATATCGCTTGCTAGTTTCCAGTTCGGTCTTCTGGTGTTTCCCTGATGCAAGTATTCTGGTGTAACTTCTTGCAGAATGGGGATGCATTCTGGAAAGTGAGTCGCGAGTAAAAAGCGTCTTTCGTAAATGTACCGTCTGGCTTCTTTAGACAGAGTCCTTGAACTGTTTTAGTTTTAGAGAGAGCTCTAAAAATTCTAGTTGCAGGACTTGTATCTGCAATGTTACTGCAAAATTTTCGAAAGTTATCTCTCTTTGCCTTTCGTATATTTTTGTTATATTCAGTAAGACTGGTCGTGTTCAAGTAAGACGAACAGAAAATTATGTGAATTTCTTTAAATATTGCATTTTTAATGGCTTACAAATGCCTCGACAATTTGTTAATACCAAACTCCAACTATATTTGTAGAGTATTAAATAAATAAAAAAGTATCAAACAAAAATGGATCAGGTTTGAAGTGGAAATGAAAAGAAAAATCACATTTACGACCACTAAATGCCAAAGCGGCAAATAATCTCAGCGTGATTTTTTATGACCAACGTAATGCGTGCGACAGAATAAATGCATAGCAACAGCGAAGGAACTCTCCTTAGTATGCCGCTATTATAGTAGTTGCTCGTAGCAACTCACACAACTCGATAGGCATATAGCTTCATAGATACTTCTAGATACATAGGTGCACAATGTACGCTGTCGACCATTGAAAAGTAATAAAATCGCAAATGCTTGAAATTCGCTCACTATTCATTCAGTCAGTCAGTCAGTCAGTCAGTCAGTCTGTCAGTCATTCAGTCGGCGCTCAGGCATTCAGTCATAAAAATGCCTCAGACTATTGTTGTATTATCATGTGCCAGCCAGTCAGACACTTGGTCAACTATACGCCTTCCGGCACGCCTCCAATAACGCCAATGCACGCAATCTACGACAAAGCTCATCTGTGCTGCTCATAAAATGCGGTTCAATTCGCTAACATTATCCATCATTCTGTACACGAACTCTCAACCACGCCGATAAACTATTTGAAGCCGTAGTATCGTATACGAGACTATATACACATTTCTTTTTTATTGACTTGTGCACATTCGCGCTTGACGCGTCACGGTTCATCTCAGCACCCGGCTTTGTTTACGGCGTTTATCATTTGCTCGTAATTTATTTTAAAGCATTTTATGACTTGATAGAGTATTACGCATACGAAACGACTTTATTGCGTTTTGTATTCTAGTGCAAGCTAGTAGATACATTTGAAATTAGGTGTACGGGTATGCAGCAGCGTAAAGTCCTGGCCTAAGCAAACTGTAAAAAGCGAAATAAAGTGAGTGGTTTTGTGGATTGAAGGATCGTAAAATGGAAAATACGTTCAATTTGTAATCTTAGTTTTAACAGATTATTGATGTATTCAGTATAGTTTGGTAAAATATTCGTATAGACAGAGCCAGACTTCTATTACAAGCGTATAAACTCAAAGAAGTTTCGGTTATTGGCGATTATCTGCAGTGTGACACATTTTTCTGTTGGTGAAGTCGGTGTCGGTTGCGTAGTAATTTGTTGATTATTATAGTTCATCGGCAGGCGGATGCCAAGAACAATGTATTGAAGATCTTGCTCCGAACTTACGCCAACAGCAGCAATTGTTGAACTCGAAAAACCGATTAATAAGGAAGAACTCGGCATTCTCAGCCGGTTCTGTTTCGGCAGACTGCTATATTTCTGTGTCTTTTAGTTGGTTACACAATTGACGTATGGGCGTTGCCGCTGGTGTATCGGTTTTTTCTTAGCTCCGGTTGTGTTGGCGCAAATTCTTTTGCAACAAAATAGCTGAGTTCTTCACGTAGCGTTGCCTGCTCTTCCTCTTCTTCCCTGCTGCGACCGAAAGTAGTTTTCTGATGTTCATCTCGTTCTTCCTCCGAAAGTAATTTTCTTGAGCTCATCTCGTAGCCTTGCCTGTTCTTCTTCTTCTTGCTCTTAACTTGAGGTCATTATTGATGCGTCGCAGTTGCACATATTCTTCTTCTGGGAAAGTAATTTTCCTGAATGAAATTTTATTGAGCTGTTGGCGTAGCTTTGGCTGAGTAGCAATAGGCCAGCGACTTCAGCTTTGAAAAAATATCCATCTCATCGGATGCATATTTTTGTAATTGACCTCTAATTTTTTTACGCTGTCCTCCAATGAAGACCAATAGCTTTATAACATAGCTTTAGCCTCTTAAGGAAGGTTATTTATATCTGGAATTTTCAATTTTTAATGGGCTGGAACTTCGTTGTGAATTGATTTCCATCTGACTATCATGCACTTCTGATGCCTTGACGTGTTTGCTTATTTTCACAAGGTCATCAGGTGCTTTTGATGACTTCGGATGGCTGCTTGCAACTACCTTGTCTACTTTTCTTTGATCATCAGGAACTTTAGATGACATCGTAGACTCTCCGTAGTTTTCTAACTCGACTGACTTTAGACCTAAGCCCCTGCTTCTCGAATATTTTTTAAAAAATTCGTTCTTCATATTGGATCCGCCATTCTGAATTTTTTTAAAATTGATATCAAATTCGTAATCTGTGACTTCAAAAACCCCCAATGCTTATCTCCTCTATGTCTCTCAAGCATCATCATCTTGAATTCCGTTTCACTTTTTATGGACTTATACCTCGCTAAAGAAGTTTCACTTTAAAAAAATAAAGGATTTTGGGTGTTTTTCGTTTGGTAGAAGGTAACTATATTGTCCTGCTGCAGCTATTGGTGACATTTATTTGATTCATATTTCTTTTCAACATTTTCAATGCTTCCACGTTGCCATCGGTTGTTGCATGCGGTTTTGTGCTCTACACTATGACGACTATCATAAGCTATTACTTCTGAATGCTTTTTTTATGAATAATTTTAAATTGAATTGTGGCTGTAGCTCTGTGGTTTATAACTTTTTGAATGAGGCTAACCATTGAAAAAAGTTTTGTATCTAATTAGTAACTAAACTTATTTGCTTCTAATTGCTTTATTTTGAAAAAGAATGTCTTTTCTTTTTGTTGCAACAATCGCTAAAAAGTTGCTCTAATAAATCTATAAAAACTTAAATGCAAACCAAACTCGTTGCATTTCAAACCATAAGGAATAAACTTCTTCCTGCATTTATCCGCTTCTTCGAATTCATCTTAAGAGTCTTATATAGAGCTGAGCTAAAGAAATGTCATGACGGCAAGGAAAATTTACGCAAGATTTGATTTAAATGGAAAACATTTTTTATTCGTTTTTTTTATTGTAAAATTAAATACATAACCAGGCATTTTTTAAAGAAATTTTCCGTACTGCTTTGATAGCATCTTTTGTCTTCCTAAATTTTTGAACTACTCTCTTCAGTTGAGGAAGTTAAATCCATATTTCGACCATATTTTGTGTGAAACATGCAACAAAAGCTTTTTTATTTTTGAAATATTGTTCAAAAATAAAAATGTATTCTTCTTTCGTGTAGTGCTCCATTTTTGCTAAATTTACTGGACCTGGTATGTCCGCACCCTTATTTGGGATGGTGCAAATATTCAGCTGGTTGATGTCCTCTAAAGATGCAAGGCTGACATCACCAGGTTCACGCTTGTTGACAAGCGTCCAGGCGCGATACGCATCAAGGCTAAATATTTTTATATTAGCTTGATTTGTGCGCACGCCCCGATGGAAGAGAAAGTCGAAGATGCTAAAGTTATATTAGTTCTATGAGCGCTTAAAATGTCTGTACAAGCGCTGTCCCAAACACGATGTTAAAATCGTGCTTGGCGATTTCAACGCCAAGATTGGGAAGGAAGGAATCTTTGACCTAAACCGTTGGAAAATTTAACCTTCACGATACTACCTTCAATAATGGAGAGAGGCTAATCGATTTCGCCGCATGTTGGAACATGGTAGTTAGTAGTAACAGATTTCAACACCTTAACATCCACAAGGCTACATGGCTGAGTCCAGATCAAATAACACGCAATCAAATTGTTCATGTTTTGATTGACGTAAGGTACGCATCGAGCGTGTTGGACGTGCGAACGTTACGTGGTCCCAACATTGACTCGGACCACTATCTTCTCGCAGCCAAGGTACGCACTAGGCACACCGCACGTTCCAACATGCAACGCAAGCTAGACGTTGGCAAGCTGCAATCAGAACAGACCGCCGTAGACTTTTCAAACACACTCTCCCGACTGCTCCGGGAAACCTCTCCGTCTTCTCGAGATATATGTGAGCAGTAGAAACATATCACCCGCTCCATGGAGAAAGAAAGGCGGGAGGGAGTTTGAGGATGTTAAGATGTTACGTGACAGAAATGAAGCTCGATAAAGATATCAAAAGGACAAGCGTCTGACTGAAGGTTTTAAACCCGGAGTAATTTTCTGTAAGGATGAAAATGGAAATATGTCTAGAGCCCTATCTGATGACATCGATATCATCGGCACGCAGTAACGGCGAGTCAGCAAGGCGTTCTCAGAGATTGAAAAACAGTCTCGGCTCATGGGTCTAGCGGTGATTGAGGACATGACGAAGTACTTTGTGTCTTCTCGCACTCCGTCATCGCGTCTTGGACGGTCAGTGACGATGGAGAATTGCAACTTTAGTGTTGTATAAAACTTCGGATCCCAGATAACCAGCAACAACAACGTTAGTCTGGAGATCAGACGAAGAATCACGCTTGCAAACAGATGCTTTTTTGAGCTGAGTAAGCAAATAAGAAGTAAAGCCCTCTCTCGAAAGACAAAAATTAAGATCTATAAAACGCTGATACTCCCAGTCCTATTGTTTGGCGCAGAGGCATGAACCGTGATTGAGTCAGATAAAACAGCGTTGGATGTCTTCGAGAGGAAGATTCTTCGCAGGATTTTCGGTCCGCGAGCTGTACGAGCTATTCAATGAGGTTGACATAGTCCAGCGCATAAAATTCCAGCGGCTGCACTGGGCTGGGCACATCATTCGAATGGATGAAAGAGCTCCAGCACGCATGGTTTACATGGGGGGCTCAAACTTGATTGGTGGACGCCAAAATAGAGGATGAACTGAGGATGAAATGACCAGGTATACAGAGATCTCTCCGTACTTGGGATTCTAAACGACTGTCACCAGCGTACACTAGACTATGGAGGCTGGCGGCCCTTCCGAAATGCTGTCATGACCGGAATAGGGTTGATGACCATTAAAGTGTGTAACCAAATTAAAGCTCATTAGTATCAAAAACCACGTAGTTGGCGTAAATCGGTTATATGTCTGATCTGTGATAGGCATACTGGTTCGAACCGAACCAAGTATAGTCGAATTACTAAGAGTTACATAACAAATTTGGGACAAATATATTAAATATATTATAAAAAAAGAAAGAAAAAAAAATGGTGTTTAATAGCACTAATAAAATATATTTATTTTATTTTATTTTATTTGTAAGTTACTTCTGAAGAGGGAAGCTCTTCAGAAGTAACTTAAAATACATCTAAAGATATTCTAACAAGCATAATTTTATCTAGTTTAACTTGCATTTGAGTTGCAGCATTTTTAATGCCATCTGCATGGCTTATATACGGTTTGTACTGTGCCATCGGTTCTTTAGTTACATAAATTTATTCAAATTCGTTGCTCGCACATGTGTACAGAAATAGAAAGAGAAGTTGAAAACGTTTGAAGTCAAATACAAACAGTGGCACCAAAAGAAAAATAGAAAATAAAAATAAAGTATTCTGCTATAAATTTACATAGAAACTTTTTTGGTTTTTGGCAAAAAAATTTAGTCACGTGCTGTCTTCAATTTGCCATGAAGAAAATAGATACTTTAGGCATGAACGCACTTAATGCAAATATATTTAGTAGATTTACCTTGCCATATTTTGTACATAGTTGCGCGTGAGTAGCTGTGTCTAGATACATTGCTATTTCATGTGAACGCGATAAATACGTGTTTAATAAGTGCATTGCTTACTAAAATAGCGTTAAATTATGACATTAAGCGAAAGTTAGGTGCGCAGAATTAAAAGATACATTTCGAATGGGTATCTAAGCAACTAAGACACCTAACTAATGGAAATTCTATAATGTTGCGAATACTTTAGATGAAAATAAAAATTATGAAACGATTTTATTTATTTATTTCATGTTGCATTTAGTATTTAAGTACATGTATCTCACATTTTGTGTAGCTTGTGTAATAGATACATTTATAGCTGCATAAAATGTTGCTTTGAGGAATTATTATTGTAAAATAAATAAAAATAAAAATCATACACACAGACGTTCGGATGCACAGACGCATATATTCATTTCAACTTAACTTTTAAGGCTAATGAAGTTTTGCGAGGTCTGCCACCTTTTCTGCTTTAACAAAAATTCAAAAAATGGGCGTGCTAAGTCACTTCGAATGCAATATTTAAGAAAAAACAGTAAAGTGTGCAGCAGTCGATATAATTATTTATTGAGTCGACTTTTGATGCTGCTGAAGAATTTAAACAGTTTATGAAGTCTGCGTCGCCTCCTTGTGCCTGTTTGTATGTAACAGGCTCAAGGCGGCAACAAACTTAATATTCTCTTATCCCTACGGATAAAACAATTATACAGAGTTTGAGCTGCCACGAAAATCTTTGCTTCATATAAAGATTTTGACACAGCATGCTAGTGCATTGTGTACTTTGCAATTTGCTCAAAGCCATTCAACCAGTTTTTTAATTAAATTATAAAGAAAACTTAAAGAATTGATATTACTCCACTGAAATAGGCCAATAAAACAATAAGTTTTACTTATTTACAATTTAGTGTTAGATTTAGTATATGATATCTTCTTCACTGTCGAGTATCTGTGGTATTGTCTAATAAATTTATTCACTATTCATGGTATTTCAGTCGAGTTAGATACATTTCAGTATTTTATTTATTAAAGTATTTATGTATTTCGAAGTTGCTTACATATCAGTGGGCCCTGACAATGTTTGAAAGTGTGTATGATTGGTATCTTTGGAGAATTTTAATATAAGATGTTGTAAAGCATAAGTCCAAACTGGCTTTAGAATTGATTGAGTAGTGTAATTATGTGCCAGTAGCTGGGCACCTTTTATGGAGGATCGATTTTCGAACTTTAATCTAGATTGACTTCCAAAATTGATATTTTTTAGTTCTGTTTGAAATTCTTGTTAGCAATTGAACTCAGCTTTCAAAAGAAACAGCAAGCTCCGCGATATTATATTTCAAACGAAAGTTATGGCATCAAGACCTTTGGGTGCCAGTAGGTATGTTTGAAAGAAGTCTGATAAGAGCAAGTCTCTAAGAGCAACCTCAGATGTAAAGGAATTTAAATTTTTAAGCTACTCTGTCACAGCGTTTTGAATGTCCCACAGTGTGGCCTTAAGTTCTTTTATATCCTTGTTAAGTAGAACTCGACTCTGGGGTGCAGTATGCTCCAAAGTCGTGAATAGCTTTAGTCAGAATTTCTATGACTTCATCAATTTGAAACTCAGTGTCTAGTAAAACATCAAGACGTGTTTTGTACACTAGCCTGCTTTTAAAGGATGCAATATTGGTTTGCCTTGTGATAATTGTATAAGTTCTTGATTTAAATTGGACGGTAGTACCATATGCCACTATACAAAGAGCATGGTCGGAGCTTAAATTAAAACTTTCCTCAATGTGAAGTTAGTTTTGTGTTACTTCATTGTGAACGACAATGAAGACTTGACCAAAGTTTATTGTTTTTTATTTAAGAAATAGTCTAAAAAAAAAGTAGAAGCAAGATGTCAGTTCATAAAAGGTCGGTGATATGTGCTTTTTGGCCAGATTTCAATATCATAATGACTTCTATCACTCTCCAATGCCTATGAGCAGTTTAAAACGTAATAGACTTTAACTGCAGAGTTATGTCGAGGCATTTGGAACAACTAGCGACAGCGCGAACAAGATCATAGTGGACCGTATACCTTCCTAAGTGCAGGCATAACCGAACATTGTAAGTACTTAAAATTCAGTCAAATAAAAAAATAAAAAGTTCTTAAGTTCAAAAAAATGGTTTCTCCATAGGTACTCAAAGAAAGAAAACAAAAAAAAAATGTTACAAGAATATGAATGTCAAGCAAACGTGTTGATATTATCATAGAGAAACTGAAAGCTTTTACTTGATATTACAGGGAATATATGATATGGCCTGCAGATAGATAAACAAAACCATACAAACACAAACACAAACACGTATTGAATATGTGTGCACATACGCGAAACGCCGCAGTGAACGCACAAAGTTCAGCCTGTAAGTATGCAGCATTTTATTTTCACTTGACTTTCAATTAATTCACATTGCATAAAGATAAACGAACGGCATGAATGCAAGGATGCAAGGGAAGGATGTATGTTTGGGTAGTTGGATGGTAGGATAAATGTGCGGATGAAGTACAGTATACGAATGAAATAACCAATGTATGGAGTACATGATGAAAGTGCATTGAAGTACATGTGTCAGTGTGTATGTGTATGCCTATGTGTGCCTGCGTGCAGGTGGTCGAGTGCCCTTTGGCATTCTTGAAGCGGTCACTGGCAGTGTTGCTTATAGAAGTGGCATTGGCAGCCAACAAGTAAACGAGTTTATGGAAATACTTGTGCACATTTTGTAAACAATTTTCAGTTTTGCATGATGTGGCTGGCGTCCATCGATGTAGTCAAACGTCAAACGTTATAGACGCACGATTGCATGGACTGACGAACAGAGGGTCATACGGACAAGCATTCCGCTTCGAGTTTGCTTGACTGCGCTGCAGTTGCTTCGTTTTAGCAAGTGTGTAAACAAAACTTTCCATTTGTACTCAACATATTTATTTCTTTTGCCATAGTTTTTTCTTCATTATCATCAACATGAACGTGATCATCGTCCTCAATTTCGTTTGGCTTTTATTTTACAAGCATGCAAACATTTTTCTGCAAAAGCTATCTCCACAAAAACCATACCAAGAGCGATACAATTGAAGCGAACACTTAAAGTTCTTAAAGCACATACATATATAATCAGATGGCGAATTATTCAGTTATTGAAGTAATTAATAATATGATATCTACTGGAAATTTTTTAATATTATTATTTGTCTGTGAGCAGAAAATATTCCTGAATAGAGAATAGCTGTATCAATAGCTGGCAATAATGGATGCAGTACAACCAGCTAAAGTCGCGAAACCAGCATTAGTTTACAAGGTTCCTGATTTTACTCTCCATAAGTGCTTGGCAATTTTTTAAAATCTATGTAATCCGTTTTTTTTAAATATTATTTTTTTTTTATTTTGAATATTAGTCCTACTTTGATGTCTAGCTAGACGATGCCAGTGTACCTTTGTCTGATTGGAGTATGTTTTTTGAGTCTCTTTAGTCTCATAATAAATTTTCAAGGATTTAAATAATTGTTAAATAATAAGTTTATCGAGCGATAGGAGCATTATTAGTATTCTTTTTGGAAAAACTTTTACTGTTTTGCATGCCGTTGAAAAATACCTCAAACCTTAGTTACAGATACATGCAAAGAAACTTTCTTACTTACTAAAATGGCCGTCAACCGTCTTCCGGTCATGGCCGCATTTAGGAAGGCGCGCCAGTCTCCATAGTCTTGTGCGCGCTGGCGCCAGTCGTTTTGAATGCCAAGTACGGAGAGATCTCTCCATAACGCTCGTCGCCGGTCGTTCTCTATTTCGGCGTCCTCCAATCAAGTTTGCCGCACAAACACCAGGCGTGCTGGAGCTCTTTCATCAATTCGCTAGAAATTTATGCGCTGGACTATGTCAACCTCATCGAATAGCTCGTACAGCTCGCGGTTCATACGGGGCCTAAACTCGTCGCCGAAAATCTTGCAAAGAATCTTCCTCTCGAATACTTCCAACGCTGTCTCATCCAACTCAATCACGGTCTTGCCTCTGCGCCATACAATAGGACCGGGAGTATCAGCGTCTCATAGATCTTGATTTTCGTCTTTCGAGAGAGGGCTTTAGTTCTCATTTGCTAGCTCAGCCCAAAAAAGAATCTGTTTGAAAGCGTGATTCTTCGTCTGATCTCCAGGTTGACGATGTTGTTACTGGTTATCTCGGATCTAAGATAGACGAAGTTTTCTACAACACTAAAGTTGAAAGTTTCCATCGTCACTGATCGTCCAAGACGCGATGATGGAGTGCGAGAAGACACCAAGTACTTCGTCTTGTCCTCATTCACCGCTAGACCCATGAGCCGAGACTGTTTTTCAATCTCTGAGAACGCCTTGCTGACTCGCCGTTCCTGCATGCCGATTATATCGATGTCATCGGCGTAAGCGAGCAGCATCACTTCCTTCTAGAAGATCGAGCCCGACATACTCTGTATGTATATATTGAAAAAATTGCACGACAGATCATCGCCCTGTCTGAAACATCTCTTGGTATCAAAGGGATCGGATAGGTGTTTCCCCACCCTGACAACGCTTTGTGTGCGAAATAGCGTCATCATGCAAAGACGGACAATCTTTGCCGGAATACCTAGTGCAGACAGTGCGTCGAAAAACTTCGAACGTATCGGCGTATCGAATGCTGCTTTATAGTCGACAAATAGGTCGTGTGGGTCTTTTCCTAGATTTGGCGTAATGTGAATATTTGGTCACTGGTCGACCTTTTTGGTCTGAAGCCACACTGATATTGTCCTATTAGTGAGTCCGAACATGGCTTCATCCTATTACACAATACGGGCGACAGAATCTTATATCCGATGAAAAGAAGACTTATTCCGCGGTAGTTGGCGCAAACAGCGGGATCTCCTTTCTTAAAGATTCGACAGAGACCACTGAGATTCCAGTCATTGGGTATGTGTTCATCGGAACATATCTTGGATAAAAGTTGGTGCATACTCCTAACCAACACTTCGCTGCCGGTCTTATATAACTTAGCTGGCAGCCCATCAGAGCCTGCCGCTTTGTTATTTTTCAGCTTTTTAATAACTGAATTGACCTCGTTTTAACCCGGTGGCTCTAGCCTTGTGGATTGTAAGTTCTTGAAATCTGGTACCACTAACTCCTCTATGATACTTGTCGTTAATTAAATAAACATTAATCTTAGACCTGAAGGCCTCGACGTTTGTTATAATTAATTTTAATATAAATATTTTTCTTTTAAATTCGAAATCCTTTTTTTTTATATGCTTATTGATCTGTCAATATAAATTGCCATTTGAAGTGCGAAACTATTAAAAATATTTTGAAGTAACCCTCTTATTTATTGTATACAAACTTGAAGTTGCTTTTATAACTATTTGTATCCATGCAAAATATTTACATACACACATATGTGTGTGTGTGTGTGTGTGTGTCTGACTGTGTGTGCATGCTTTGGTATAAAGTAAATTGCAGGCAATTTCATGGTGAACTATTCTATTAAGAATATTTTCTAAAACAGGAATAAATAAAAAAAAAATATAAATCAAAAAAGCCACACGAGAGCATTTTAAAAATGCAGTGAAAATTGCATGAAATAAGTGAATATTTGAGTATACTTGTATAGTTTTTGCACAATTTTGTTTATAAATACATTCGATACTTGTATGCAGCAATATATGCAATGAATTGAACTGTGAGCAGAACAATTAAGTTGCAATGACTATACTGACTCATGTTGATGTGTTTCGAAAAAAAAAAAACAAAGTTTGTAATATTTCTAGGAATAAAAATTGTAAATATTTTCACAGACGTATTCAACTACCCTCGAATATGAAATTTATTTAAAACAATTTTCCCTTTTTTTTTGTTGGAAATATCATTACAGTAGCATGAACGACTCTTATTGACTGGAATGCAGTGCAGTTTGGTTATAGTTTAAATTTATTGTAAAGATGTATGGAGAAAAATTTAAGAGTGTTACTTAATTTCTGAGCCGTATTTAAGTAGTTTAAGAAAGATAAATAAAGAAGAACGGAAAGAACTGTCTGTCATGGACTTCTCGATACAAGAAATGCATGAAACACGCAAACACGTAGCTTGGCTTAGCTTGGTAGTTAATTAAATGCACTGTCAATGCCATGTCCTTGAGCGATATTTATCTATGCAGCACTTCATTTTATACCCTACACTTACACTTAAAGTATGCAAATTATTATGTATAGTTTGTTAAATATTAACAGTTATAAATATTTTAACGCTAGGCTATCGGATACGTTCCTGTTATGTCTACCTTATAAGCCCATATCAGCTCGAAAGCAATTTTCATGCCTTTTTACAGGAGACTTTCATTTGATACTTATAGCTCATATCAAATCTCATATCAAATCTTCGACTTTGTTTCAAAGCGGATGTATAAAGTAGTTTATACGAACTGAATTTTTGTTTACTTTTCAATGCTTCTACGCTTTTGAATGCATTTAATGAGATTTTGTTTACTTCTGTGTGTCGTCATGAATGCTGCTGCTGCTGCTGCTGGCGCCACTTATGCAAATTGCAATGCTGCACACGGCTGCTCTATCGAATCCAAGCGCAACAAAAAGAACAAAATTAAAAAAAAAAAATTTAAAAAAAAGATAAAAAAGATACTTTGCAAGTATCTACAAATACAGCAGGACGAAGTTGGTAAGTATTTAAAAATCCTTGCTAATGTGGTGCTGCCAGAGCTGCTGACGGCTGACTCAGGTGTGCTGTTGCTCGTTCTGCTTGCACATATCACGGCCAAGCGCCATTTTATTTGCGTATAAGTCTATTGTACTTAACTGTGAGTAAAAATAAATTTACATAGACACATAAATGTATGCACACATACATATGTGTATGGGTGATTCCATAGTCGCTGTTGGATAATATTGTTTGTGCAACATGTTTTAGTGAACGCAAACGCATTCAACTACATATTCCAACCAATTAAAATCTGCTAATCTTTCAGCGCAAAAAAAAAAAGAATTAACTCATAAACAATTCGTATCGATTGATGCATTGGTAAGTACGTTCGGCGTTGCTGGTTCATAACCATGTTACTTGGGCTTTGCAAAGTTCCTCTGCTACTTATGTTTGTGGCATAGTAGAGCCAGACAGCAGCATTACAAGCTAAAACTTTGGCCAACTGGAACATGCTGCACACCTTGGTCGCTTAATGTCATCCATGAATCCCTCGTAAGTCCATCAAAGATCCCGCTATGTCTTATGAAACAGTCACAGTCAAAGCATTTGATAAAAAGGGCAAATGTTTCAACTATTTACTAAAGGTAGTTCCTAAACTTTCTAATGCCTTCTTATCAGGAAATTGTTTCAGAATAAAATATTTATCAGTTCATTGAAACATTGAGAAACTGCCCGAAACTTTCTAGGAAACGAAAAAAGTGCACAATACATAGAAAAAGTTGCAAAGCTGATAAAGAACTACGAACGAGGCACTAGGATGTTTAATGAATTTGATAGGACACTTCAGTGAAGAACAAGTTGAGCGTTTACAGAAAAGAAAAGCTTTGTACAGATCTTTTGTAGAGAAAAGAACTTGACATAGGACTCAACGACCCCAAAATCATAAGGTCAGACCCCGAGTTCAGAAATTTGTTTGTGTGGCTGTGTTTTATTTTACGAGTTGTATACACTATGTTGCCATGTTCGAAAACACTTGTAATTCAGCTTCTGAGGTCTTATTCAATTTTAAGCGTAGAACAATAATAAAATTGTAAGTAAATGACTAAACATTAAAGAAACAGCTGCCATAAATTCATCTATGCCGGGCTCTAATTGAATCTAATTGATTTTTCATGCTCGGAGCGCTTTGAAGAGTTGAAGTCGATACTTCTACATTCTTGCAGGTGCTATTCTATATATTTCTAGAAACCGTACAACATGAAGACTATTGAGACTTCGATTTCTTTATGCTTAACGAGTCCAACAAGTTGAAAGTTGAAATTTTCGAAATCTTTTGTATAAATGCAAAATTATGCATAAATTTTAAATGTGACGTTGCCCAGAAAATACGTTCATAAAATTTTACGCATACATAATCAATAACGTTCGCTCGTTGCTTCAGCGTCCCACACACAAGTATAAAGGGCAACAAAGTAGCATCAACAATGTTTCAAGCAAAACGTCGACAGACCGTGTGGGCGGTGAATGGTTAAGTAGCAAAAAGATACATGGGTAGTGTAGAACGATAAAAGATTGCCGCAAGTGGCTCAAGTCGGCTCAAGTTGTGTCCTAACTTAACCCTTTCGTTTAATGATAAATTCAGACAAAACGACATACAGACCTCGATACATACCTAGAACATGAACGACAGTAACCAACTTCTTTCTGTCGCAGAAATTGAAAAAGGATTTTTTTTTTGTTTTTTTTTTTTGTGTATTACAAGTTTTGCAGCAATTTGTGGTATAAGTAGGCACTCGATGATATGAACAGCAAGGATTCGCATTCAGTTGCGAACATCCATCTGTCTGTCTGTTGTTCGTCCGTGTCATCCCTTGTGAGATTATATTTTATTATAGGACAGCAGATAAGCATTTTGTCATGAGCATGTGTTAAAGCGTTTTAAATGATTTGCGGTCAATTTAAAAATTTATAAATCAAAATATGGAAAATTTATGGTCACCCCACACACACACACACACACACACACACATACATTGAGTTGGGAAAACTTTTGTTACCAACAAAACAAAGTTTACAAAAGTACGAAGCAACATTGCTGGCATAATCAAATTTTGTTCAAAATAGCTAACAAAACTTATTCAGTTTGGGAATTTAATCTACTTCATATCAAGTCATTGGCATTACGCACATAATATACCATCATGCCATGCCATTTTCACATAGCTAGCTCCGTAATGACTTATTAATAATTTAGTTTTCTATTAACACCTTTTGTTAATTAGTTTTTGACACAATCAACCCAAACAAATCACTAGTCTAACTTAAAGTTTGACAACTGTTTGATGTATGTCTTTATGTATATGTTATGTCTAAAATGGTTCGACATATTTGATTTACAGTCTGTGCTGCATACATGCATATAACACATACATATAAATAAATTTAAGTTGCGACAGCTTTTATATATGTATGTGCTAAGTATTACTTGGTAAATGTGAAATGTTTTACAATGACCTAAAAGCTATTATATATCGGGGAATAAAAGCTATAAATAGAATTTAAAGTCATAATTAAATTAAAATTCTTAAACAAGAAAAAGCAAAAGAGGAGAATAAAAACATCACAATCTTTTGCTCCGCACAATAAATCAACATCCAACCAACCTCCAATCTAATGCCAAAATAACTGCAGGATATAGTAATTAGTTAACTTTGGCATATGGATGTCAATGGGCTTCCAATCATGGGCATTCCAATCATATGAAATATTTAAAAACAAATAAAATTGACATCATGGCATCACTCATGGAAGCGGAGCTATTCTTATTCATTTGGGTCTAAAATTTCAAATTATGGACATTTTTAGGGAAATGCTATGCAAGCGATTTATCTTCCCCCAGGATTCGCAATCAAGTATCGGATTTTACGAATTTTTTTTTTTTTCAAAAACTCGGAACACAGTTTTAGTTGAAGGCGACTTAAATATCAAACACCCATGGTGAGGCTCCAGATTGACAAACCGAAGAGAAACGAATTGTACAAATGTATACGAAACAATTCTTTCAACGGGCAAGCCTACATTTTGGTCTACTGATAGCCGAAAAATTCCAATTTTGATCGATTTTCTAGCATTCTCTGGAATCGCATAATCATACAAACAAATAATGCAAAATTTTGATCTTTACACCAGCTGGGATATCTCACTAAAAACAGAGAGTACATAGTGTAAATAGAGTAAAAAGAGTAAATAGAGTAAATAGAGTAAATAGAGTAAATAGAGTAAATAGAGTAAATAGAGTAAATAGAGTAAATAGAGTAAATAGAGTAAATAGAGTAGATAGAGTAAATAGAGTAAATAGAGTAAATAGAGTAAATAGAGTAAATAGAGTAAATAGAGTAAATAGAGTAAATAGAGTAAATAGAGTAAATAGAGTAAATAGAGTAAATAGAGTAAATAGAGTAAATAGAGTAAATAGAGTAAATAGAGTAAATAGAGTAAATAGAGTAAATAGAGTAAATAGAGTAAATAGAGTAAATAGAGTAAATAGAGTAAATAGAGTAAATAGAGTAAATAGAGTAAATAGAGTAAATAGAGTAAATAGAGTAAATAGAGTAAATAGAGTAAATAGAGTAAATAGAGTAAATAGAGTAAATAGAGTAAATAGAGTAAATAGAGTAGATAGAGTAGATAGAGTAAATAGAGTAAATAGAGTAAATAGAGTAAATAGAGTAAATAGAGTAAATAGAGTAAATAGAGTAAATAGAGTAAATAGAGTAAATAGAGTAAATAGAGTAAATAGAGTAAATAGAGTAAATAGAGTAAATAGAGTAAATAGAGTAAATAGAGTAAATAGAGTAAATAGAGTAAATAGAGTAAATAGAGTAAATAGAGTAAATAGAGTAAATAGAGTAGATAGAGTAGATAGAGTAAATAGAGTAAATAGAGTAAATAGAGTAAATAGAGTAAATAGAGTAAATAGAGTAAATAGAGTAAATAGATTAAATAGAGTAAATAGAGTAAATAGAGTAAATAGAGTAAATAGAGTAAATAGAGTAAATAGAGTAAATAGAGTAAATAGAGTAAATAGAGTAAATAGAGTAAATAGAGTAAATAGAGTAAATAGAGTAAATAGAGTAAAAAGAGTAAATGGAGTAAATAGAGTAAATAGAGTAAATAGAGTAAATAGAGTAAATAGAGTAAATAGATTAAATAGATTAAATAGAGTAAATAGAGTAAATAGAGTAAATAGAGTAAATAGTGTAAATAGAGTAAATAGAGTAAATAGAGTAAATAGAGTAAATAGAGTAAATAGAGTAAATAGAGTAAATAGAGTAAATATAATAAATAGAGTAAATAGAGTAAATAGAGTATATAGAGTAAATAGAGTAAATATAATAAATAGAGTAAATAGAGTAAATATAATAAATAGAGTAAATAGAGTAAATATAATAAATAGAGTAAATAGAGTAAATATAATAAATAGAGTAAATAGAGTAAATATAATAAATAGAGTAAATAGAGTAAATATAATAAATAGAGTAAATAGAGTAAATATAATAAATAGAGTAAATAGAGTAAATATAATAAATAGAGTAAATAGAGTAAATAGAGTAGATAGAGAGATAGTAGGTGCTGTGTAGCAAAAAATCGAAATAACTTTGCATATATTTAGGTACGGTGGTGATGTTTGGTATACATGGCAATGGGATCGGTAGAAAATCTCTTCATGAGGTTGGACAAGGTCGAAGGTAATAATAATATTTATATAATTTAACAAATTACATCAGTATGAAGACGAGGACAACAATATTTGGTATACGTGTTAATGGGATCGGAAGAATTAACTCTATAATTTTAAGCACGAATTTATGCTCCACAAGAGGCCGTTGGCGTAGCAGGTAAAGCGGACAGAGTTCAGCTACATGTTGTGAATTGGTCTAAAAAAGGAGTAACACGAAGGGATGAGGAGCACGCGGGATTATTGTCATTATAAGCCAAATATTGTAAAATTAGTTTTGAAATATTTCATTATCGATGATATCTCAACTTTACAAAAGGAAGACAAAAAACGGGCTTAGCAACTTAAGCTATAGCAGAGGTAGTGCTTGCCCAGAAGTTTCATTTAACGGCTCAGCAATTTCGAAAAGTAACTATGTGAAATAACTTGGTTTGCATCTCGATCGCAGACTCAGTTTAAAAATTCAAAGAAAGTTCTGGTTGCTAGACTGCAACTATGGATAACAAAGCTTGCTTCTATAAAGCCATACCTGTATGGATCTCTGCTATTAAGCAACTTAAGTATTGAGATACTTCAGCGTTAACAATCTTATACATTGCGACAAAATGTTAATTATCCTTTTTACGTTTTAAAAATCCTTTAAAAGAAAAAAAAGAAAAAATTTAGTAAGGAATATATTGATAGACTTCATAAACATGAGAATAAACTAGGCCTAAGTCTAGCAAATAACAGCTTAACAGTGAGAAACTGAAAAGCATATACGTTCGCGATTTCTCTGATAGATAAATTAATTACTGAAGCAAAAAAAATAAATAAAATGATTAAAAGAAAAAAAACTGACAAATTTTACAAAGTGAGCGCAAAGTATATTCATCTACAGATACTCGTACACACACACACATATACACACAGACACACATCAGTCACATCAGTTCATGCATTAAACATAAGAAATGCAGCGGTCAACTTAAAGTTTATATCGAAATTTCGAATCCAATGATTTTTGTTGCTGCAGCAGTGTCTAGAAGTCCCGAGCAACGTTGATCGATTGTGTTGCCCTGCCAACTGGCCGAAAGACGACTCGGTCAGACCAACAATGCGCACAGAAGAAAGTTGCGGTTGTATTGAATTGACAAGGACATGCAGAGAAGAAATTGCAAGAAATAAAAAATAAAAAAAAAAACTGAAGTTTTAATACCCTTTACACTTAGAATAGAGTATTCTTGGTGTTGGAGCTACAACGACATGATGAGGTGGCATGAGTACGCAGACAGCTCTGCTCTTAGCTGTAACTTCAACAACTCATCCTCAACTAAAATTTGCATTATTACAGCAAATCGCTTACAGAAAACCGTTTTATGTAAGATATTTTGTCAACATATTTTGTTTTCTTAAAATTTGTTTTTAGTTCTCACAGGTTTAAGCAGAACGTGCTGAATCAAAACAGTTTCTAATCTCGTATTCTGCAGATGATTACAAGCAACAGAGAAATATTCTCACTCATTAGAAGAAATGTTTCATAGAAATACTGCAAATCTGCAAGAAATACTCAAATTATGACTGATTCCATTGCCAAAAATTCATTGCAACTTGGTCCTGACTGATATTGCATTCAAAGCATCGAAGAGGGTCCTAGCTTCAGCGTTGCCATATTCAAATCTTATATTCCTTGAATCAACTCATATTGTTGGAGAGTATCAAAAACCAGAGATTGGTACGAATGCAGCTGCAGCTGGATTGTAATCGATCTTCTTGCTGTAAGAAGACACTTCCTTCTTGACTAGCTGTATGGTGACCCCAAAGCGTTTATCTTGTTAACAGTAACAATCAATTGGTTGAGCTTGAAAGTTCTTGGAAATACCAGCTTCCATCTCAAAATTCTTATTGGTGATGGGTTTGCCAGAGTCAACGTGACTAATGACGAGAATGTTAATATAAATCCTTTCCTTAACCATGTTGAACTATGATTTTTAAATAAATCCTTCAAAGTGTTACAAACTATGCCACAATTTGATAATACCCTTTAAATACTATATGTGAAATGTGTGAAAAAAAGAAAAACGAAAGGAAAAAAGTGAATGCACTATGAGTATTACTACGAGTGTATAGCAAAGGAAGAAAATCAAGCAGCTACCGACCAAACGACCGATGAATGATTAAATGTATCTTTGTGGTAAAGTAAGAAGTAAGAGAAATTCAAGCGCAAAAGAAAAGCGGAAAACAGACCCAAGCGAGCGTATATACTAAGTGCGGGGCAGTTCAGTTCAGTTCAGTTCAGTTCAAGCTAAAAAATGCAACACAACAAAAACAGAGAAAACTTAAACTCAAATGTGGCAAGCTCAAACTCAAGTCAAGTGAAGTGCGACTCGTCGAAGGCTAAGAAAAACAAACAAAAAACAAGTAAGGAAATTTCAGTCGGGCGTAACCGACTGTAAGAGGCTCTGTACCAGTTCAGGTCGCCTAACAAACACATTAAATGTTTCCCGAGCATATGACCAAACACATGACCACTTCTCACTGCGCGAATATGAATGAAAAGAAAAGGGGGGTCGTTCAAATTCAATTGCTTATAAAATCGTCATTTATTATCCGATTTTGATGAACTTTTTTGATTTGTGCTTAGAAGGACGTTAATTTTATACTGGTGTGCTTAATTTTTTTTAGTTGGCGAAGAAATTTTTACCCTAAGGGGTGATTTTATGGGGAATGGGGGGGTTGGGGAGGGGTAAAATTTTAAAATAAACTTGTGAAATTCTATTACCGTTTCCGAGATCCTGTCGTTCACACAGACGGACGGACGGACGGAAGGACAGACGGACATGGCTATATCGACTCCTCTATCACTCCTGACCATAATGGGGGTAACTTTGGGGGGTCTCCGACAATTAGTTCTTCCTGTTACATACATTTGCACAAAACCAATAGGCTCCTGTACCTTCGGTACAGGGCCTAAAAGTGATGAAAAAGTGAAAAAGAATGGAAAAACTAAACGCAGGACATTATTATCCTTAACTTGGCTTTGCTTTTTGGCTGTGCGCACAATGAAAATCGACTTGGCAGCGCCATTATATATTGCATATTAAGTTCGCAGCGCATTTATTCAATGAATTATATTGCAAAATATTTTGACTTGATTTATGGATGCCGATGCTAGCTGGCAGGTCTTCTTTCTTGTTTGTAAATACTCGTATATACTGCTTCTGCTTCTGCTTCTGCTCCTGCTACTCTGCATTAAGAATTTAAAAAGAATTTAAACGAAAATATATTAACTTGCAATCAGTTGAAAATCAAATACAAAGCCAAGTCAAGAGAAATAATATGCTGTCTCCGAAACATGCAGAGTCCATTTCACAAATTGGTTAAACAATAGCAAACTGCGCAAAAAATTCTATTGTATTATATTTCAGTGCTCGACAAAGACTTTGCTGCTTCCTTGTCGTTGTTGTTGTTGCTGTTGTTTATCCTTTTAGTGACTTTAAATAGTTTAAGCAAAGTTTCGTTGAAATTCCGTATTACTTTGGCATTTCTTTTTTGATCGAAATATCGCACGCAAAGTGTATTAACAATTTGACTGAAGCATGCAGATTTTTGTATAGGCTTATATGCCTCTGCCATTGATTTATTTATATATTTTATATTTTCTTTGAATTTCTTTGGCCATAGCATAAAATGTGTTAGTTCAGATAAGATTTCTGCTATGAATACATTTACTAATAATTCAACAGTCTTCTGCTTCGGTTGTAGTAGCTGCTTTTGTTATTGTATAAAACTAAAAAAAAAATGTATATCCTTTCATTGGTTCAGTTCTGTTGAGGTATAGCACGTACACAGATTTAATTTTGTTGCAGCTTCAATATATAAAAATTTGTGGCAAATTTATGCAATAACCGAAAAGAACGAAAAATAATCTAAATTAAATAATAATCCAAAGATACCTGTGTGTGTGTATACGTATATAGATTATAGGCCTGTTGTTTTTCACTTTTATGAAGACTTATCTACATAATGCAGTTCAAAGTTTAAGCTCTGTGGTAATATAATCTGCACACTTCGTGAGCAGCACAAGTTATACAAGCTGTCAGGAGCTTAAAGTAGCGTATTCCATTTAGGCGTGTGTTACTTTATACCATTAGAAGTTTTTTATTTAACAAAGTCATCGGATTGCATCGCATGGAACAATAAAATTAATTATGCTTCACTTTCTTGGTTGAATCGAATCAATTAAAATGCAATGTCTGCTTTGTTGTCATCAGAGACCTCTATTTGGATTAGGATGCATTGGATTGATGCAAAAGTTCTGTGGCCTTTTTAATGCATATATATTTTTTTTATGCTAAACAAAGGTCAAAATATGATGAAGGTTTTTGTTAACAATGATTGGAATCCGCAAAATAGTTTGATTTAATGTGATTTAGGAGATTGGGACTCGTTTGCGCAAGTTCACATTGTGAGAAAAGTTGTTGACAGTCATTCACTTGGGAATGGCCAACAATGATTCTTGTGTCAAATGGTCCAAGCAACTTACACGTCCGTTAGGACACGTATTTCCTGGGCAGCCTCTGAACATTCCGTTCAGAGGTGAGTAAACGTGAGAAAGCGAAAAGTCCCACTCCCCTTAATTAGGGATTGGTGCGCTGGGCTTGGGAACCGCCACTGTAAAAAACTAAAACCCCAATGAAAACTAACAGGAAGCCTCGATGACGACCCCCGCAAATGATATAAGGATCACGATCCTTTAGTTAAGATGGTGCAAATATCCAGCTGGTTAGTGCCCTCGAAAGATGTAAGGCTGACATCACCGCAATCTAAGAAATCTGATGGCTAGGACAAGACTGCTCACGCCCCGACGGAAGAGAAAGACAACGATGTTAAAGATGAGTTCTATGAGCGCTTGGAACGTCTGTACGAGCGCTGTCCCAAACACAATGGCAAGGAAGGAATCTTTGGCCCAACAGCAGGAAAAATTTATCTTCACAACACTACCTTTCATAATGGAGAGAGGCCAATCGATTTCGCCGCAGGTCGGAACATGGAAGTTAGTAGTACCAGATTTCAACACCTTAACATCCACAAGGCTACATGGCTGAGTCCAGATTAAATAACCAGCAACCAAATTGAACATGTTCTGATTGACGGAAGGCATCCATCGAGCGTGTTGGACGTGCGAACGTTACGTAGTCCCAACATTAACTCGGACCACTATCTTCTCGCAGCCAAGGGAAACTGTTCCGGGAAACCTTTCCGGCTTCTCAAGATATATGAGAGCAGTGGAAACATATCACCCGCTCCATAGATAGAGCTGCCAAGGAAGAATTCTTGGTACGACGAGGAGTGTCGCAATGCAACTGCAGAGAAGAACGCTTTCTATCAGCGAACTCTGTAGTCGGGAACAACGCAAGCTGTTAGAGAGCGATATCGAGAAAAACGGAGAGATGCAAGAAAATGGAGCAAGAAAGGCGGAAGTTTGAGGATGTTGAGATGTTACGTGACAGAAATGATGCTAGAAAATTCTATCAAAAGGTTAAGCGTCTGCCTGAAGGTTTTAAACCAGGAGTAACTTTCTGTAAGGGTGACAATGGAAATCTGAACAGCAATCACTGAATTTATGGAGGAGTCATTTTTCTAACCTACACGGAGGCGATAAAGCGCACAATTCCGCCGTTAGAGAAATGACACCGGAACCACCAGTTAATGATGGAACCATTGAAGAGCTTTAACGAGGTCGATTCAGTTATTAAAAAGCTTAAAAATAATAAAGCGGCAGGCTTTGATGGGCTGCCAGCTGAGTTATTTGAGGCCGCACCAACTTTTATGCAAGATATGATTTGATGAATGCATACCCATTGACTGGAATGTCAGTGTTCTCTGTCCAATCTGTAAGAAAGAAGACCCCGCTGTTTGCGTCAACTACCGCGGAATAAGTCTTCTTTCCATTGGACAGAAGATTCCGTCGCGCGTATTGTGTAATAGGCTGAAGCCAAATACGGATTCACTGATAGGACTATATCAGTGTGGCTTCAGACCAAAAAGGTCGACCAGTGACCAAATATTCACATTGTGCCAAATCTTGGAAAAGACCCGTGAGTTCAACAAAGACACTCACCACCTATTTGTCGACTATAAAGCCGCTTTAGATACGCCGATACGAACAAAGTTATTTGACGCCCTGTCTGAACTAGATATCCCGGCAAAGATTGTCCGTCTTTGCATGACGACGCTATCTTGCACACAAAGCGTTGACAGGGTGGGGGAAAACCTCTCCTACCCCTTTGATACGAAGAGAGGTTTCTGATGGAATACATCCTACGCCAGTGCCCGTACATACAGAATATGTCAGGCTCGATCTTCCAAAAGGAAGAGATGCTGCTCGCTTACGCCGACGACATCGATATAATCGGCATGCAGGAACGGCGAGTCAGCAAGGCGTTCTCTGAGATTGAAAAACAGTTTCGCCTCATGGGTCTAGCGATGAATGAGGACAAGACGAAGTACTTGGTGTCTTCTAGCACTCTGTCATCGCGTCTTGGACAGTCAGTGACGATGGAGAATTTCAACTTTATTGTTGTAGAAAACTTCGTCTATCTAGGATCCGAGATAACCATTAACAATAACATAATCCTGAAGATCAGACGAAGAATCACGCTAGCAAATATATGCTTTTTTGGGCTGAGCAAGTAAATGAGAAGTCAAGCCCTCTCTCGAAAGACAAAAATCTAGATTTGTTAGACGCTGATACTCCCGGTCCTATTGTATGCCGCAGAGGCATGAACCGTGTTTGAGTCAGATAAAACAGCGTTGGATTTCTTCGAGAGGAATATTCTTCGCAGGATTTTCGGTTCTATTAGAGTCATCGACGAGTTTAGGTCCCGTATGAACCGCGAGCTGTACGAGCTATTCGATGAGGTTGACATAGTCCAGCGCATAAAATTCCAGCGGCTGTACTGGGCTGGGCACCTCATTCGAATGGATGAAAGAGCTCCAGCACGTATGGTTTTTAGAAAGATCTCGCATAGGACTATGGAGGCTGGCACTCCTTTCTAAATGCGGCCATGACCGGAAGACGATTGACAGCCCTTTAATTAAGAAAGTAAGGTAGAAGAAATATGTCTGCCTTTTTGTGGTTAAACATTATTTTCCATGTCTGAAAGTATTTACGAACCTCTTTTGCAGTTGCGAATAATGGTTTTGATATTGAATAATCGGTTGACATAATTTCTCTAAAAGTAATAAACCGATACGGTCCTCTGATTATATAAAAGCCCATATTGTAAAAATGTTTGCATGCAACTTTCCTCTTAACAAAGCAGTTGATGTAGTTTTTGTTACATAACAACTTTATAGTTAAACAGCGAACCAGGGAGCTGTTTTTTTACGCATAATTTACTAAGATACACAATTGGTTTAATTGTTTCATAATTACTCTGTTCAGCGCTGATTGATGCTTAAAGCGTGAAACGGATACAGCGTGTTAGACATTGGGTGAAGAAAAATAAAGTTGAAAATAGTTTTTTCAACTTGCCTTTCTATGTACCTTTTTTTGTATTTTTACTTTTACTTTGTTGTACCTGCCGCAGGCTGTGCTTCTCATCTGTTTTTTTTTTTTGTTTCACTCATTTTCACATTTAATGCTACTTTCACCTTGGTTTACACTTTGGCTGTATTCCTTTTTCGTTCATTCTGTAGAGCAACATTTTGTTACACTTCTTATATATAGTGTTTATAGTATTATAAGTTCTTCATGTAGTTTGTAACGCAGATATTTAGCTGAAAACTGTTATGGAGACTAAACATTTATGTAGAAGTTTTCATGGCGGAACCACTTTATTGATTTATTTCTTTATATGAAAACTTTTAGCAAAACACTTCTGGCATTTTTTTCCAGTTTGTGTCCTGTTTATGTAGCGTATTAGTATTACGGTTCTACAGCAGTAAATGTTTTCTCTTGTTTCTTGGAACATAAGCGGATGCAGTTTATTTGCATGGCCTTCAGTAGATCCGTTTCGCCTTCTGCTTAAACTTTTTCGTTTATTTCCTTCTTGTTTTCGCATGTAATCGTTGCAGCAGCTGATACGCTCCTTTTTTTTTTTTTTTTGCTTTTGTTTTTTCATTCCGACGTATAAGCGCGAAAAAGAACAACAAAAAACTTTACAGTTGCATATTGCGCATTATTAAAAGCGAGAAGCCAAAAAAAGAAAGCAAAATGGTGCCGTAGTCTGGAAATGGAAAATACTAACTGGGATGCTATTCGCGTAAAGATGAAAATCGATTGCGTATAAATATTATGATTTTCATGGCGGGATTACATATTACGTGCACAAAGTAAACACTCATACCGTGCGCAGGAGATCGAGCATGTGCCTGCTAGGTTATCGAGTGTAAACTGTGAAACGTTATTGAACACAACTGCAAATATTGAATGCTAGCAGCTAGCAAATATAATCTGCGAGATATATTATTTAATACGAGTGTTTTTTTTTAAATATACAATATGTTTGCATATATATATAAAGTGTATTATTTAGTAGACTGAAAATAATTTGCACGTCCTTAACAAATATTTAATGCGCATTCAGGTCAATTGCACTCATGCCAAAATGAGTCCTTTATCCTTTATATTTTAATAATATATTAAATTGAATTATTAATTTGATTTTTAATTCACATTTTAAAAGCATTTGCATTTGCCTCGATTTAATCGTAGCTTTTATTCTGGTAGCCTCTGGAAAACCTCTTTTCAATATGGTTCCATATTACCTGATTCAATGTACTTTTGAAAGTTGCCGATGTCGAATGTAAGCCAATCAGTATCGCTCGCCACTGGAAGACCTCTTCCATGCCTTTGGTTTTATTCTTTACCAGCCCAATCCGCAACAATTCGTCTACGTTTTTATTGATTATCTCCAATTATTGTTGATTCTTTGTTTTATTGGCAATCTTGCGTAATATCCTCGGAGTCCTTATTCTAGTTTCACCCTTTCCTGCCGTATTTTTACCACTTGCAAAGTCCATACCTACTATTAGATCATCTGACAATTGCTCCAAAGACAATAAAACAATCCCAAGCACCTAACATTAAGCTTAGGGCCTGCTCATGCTTCACTTTTGTCTGGAACCCATTAGCCAAACGTACCGTTTTCTTCACCTGCTCACCAATTTGAAGTATTCCCAAATTTTCGAGCTTATCTTCAACTAACAAAACTACAGGCTCCAAAAATATCACATGTACCTGCACCATCGCGAACAGGCTATTCTCTTTACCCTTTAGCACATGGACTAACTCAACACGAGTGTATCGATGTTCTAAGTTCTTTGTATGGCGATGAAGCACCTTCGAAAACCAGTGTATATCGCTGGTATGGTGAATTCCATCGTGGTTTCAGTTCGCTCAGCGACGAATTCCCTGAAGATCGCACAAAATCGGTTGTTGTGTCAGAAAACATCGATGCTGTGCCTGAACTGATAATGCGAGATCGTCATATGACATACCGTGAGATTGAGGCATCCCTAAACATTAGTTCCACCAGCGTATATAAGATTTTTCATGAACAGCTTGCCGTAAAAAATTTTTGTTCGCGTTGGATTCCGCATAATTTGGCAATCGCTCAAAAAAATGGCTTATATGGATTTAAGCAAAGAAATGCTGAAAAATACAATCGCGGTGCTTTAAAAGACGTTTCTAAGATCGTCACAGATGACAAATCATGGATATATGCTTATGAGCCAGAAACAAAACAGCAATTGACCGTGTGGGTGTCTCCAAGACGAGCCAAATCCAACAAATGGTCGCCTGTTTTTTTCGGGCGAGTGGGTCATGTGGTCTCGGTTTCGTTGAATGGTACACGAACATTTGTTTGCATGAAGTCTACATAGATATTCTCAAACCCAACCGCCGAAGACGAATCACCCTCCACCATGACTATGCAAGCTCTCACATACCGGCTCACACAAGAGAGTTTTAAACACTCAAAATATCGAATTGATGGTTCATCCGCCGTGCAGCCCGCATTTATCACCTAATGATTTCTTTTTATTTCCAAACATCAAAAATAAACTGCAAAGTAAACGTTTTTGTACGCCCGAAGAAGCTGTTTATGCATTCACAACCCATGTTTTGAAGTTGCCTCAAACGGAGTGGAAAATGTGCTTCGAAACATGTTTTTGTTTTGGGCGAATGCAAAAGTGCATTAAATTTCATGAACAAAGATTTTAAAAACAATAAAGCCACTTTTTCATTTTAAAATGTTTTTATTATTTGCTATTCCCCAAATATAAATAATGACTCTCGTAGACGATCCAATGAGGTAGATCTCTTTTCTTCACCGGACCTCCTCCAATGTAGAGCCATCGGTCGATTTCTCATAGTACGCAACAGTCATTTGGAGATACTTCACGAAAGCCACACTTATGACATACGAATGAAGTCTTACAGTGTCGTTGGCTCCATTACTTGTCCATGCAGCTTTGTCTACATCTTTGGAGCCCTTTTCTGATATTTCTTTCAGCCCTATAAATGCTTCATAAGATTTTGCATACCAAGAACGAAGTCCTTAAGGTGTTTCTATACTTTCTGCCTACTATTATTGCAAATTGTACCGTTTAGAAAGTTTAAGAACGTTCTCCATAAATATTATCCATGTCTTTTACTGTGAATTATTAATTCGGATCCACATTAACATGTTGTCCACCAGCATTTCCACTTATTCCATAGACAACGTCCAATTCCTCCACCCTTTCGAGAAAAGCCAAGGGTGTAAGATCGACTGTAAGATTCATTGCCAGATTGAACTTTGGACAATGTCTAAAATTTCTTCTACCATACCGTCCGATCGCAGTACCACTACTTGTATGACACCAACTGCGCTCAACGTTGCAACTGGCCCTTTTGCTCACCAATCTACTCAACCACGGTTCCTGTTATATCTAGTTTAAATTCAGCTACATATGACTATCTCCTTCTTGTGTAGAACATTCACACCTCCCGTGTGTAGGACTGTTATGTATACATTACTTAATATTTTAGCAACCACTGTACCTAACAATAACAGTAGCTGCGGCTGCTAAATATTAACAGCCGCGGATTCATGTTACAGTCTCAGCAATCTCAGATAATTTCTTAACATATTTTTTTTTTTTAATCATATTTCGATTTTCCGATATATGAGTCCTCACAAATCGGGATAAATGAGATTCAGTGGACTCCTTTCTTATATGTATTAACTGGGGATGGTAGATACAGTATTGTGTTCTGAGTTTTAAATTACATCTTTTTAAGTCTACTATTAAACCAGTTCTGTCATAGACTTCGTTTTACGTAGCCTGAATAATTAATATAAGATTAAGTGTTATCCTTTTTTAAATTTAAGTTTCTATTCTGAGCAATTTCAGCTTTGGTTTGATTACAAATCACCCAGTATGTAAGTCAGTCTGTGCATTTTTTTCGATGCTTTCAGAAACCGCATTCATTCTTCAATAGCTGGGAGTGCGCAATGTAAGCTCTGTGCATTGCACGCTGAGTGCATCATCGACTACAACATCGTCGTCGTCGTCATCATCATCATCGTCGTCAACATTGAATCAATGTTGGTGTCGGCAGCTGAGCTGAGCCATTCAGCTGCTGCACAGGCAACATATGCATCGACATATTTCTCAATGCTAAGGTGCAATGTGCCCACAAATGACAAGTGTTACAAGCAACCGAGAAAATGAGATACAGAGCTACTGACATGCAGCCAGTACCTGACATATAGTCTAACGCAAACACAGACACATAGTTACAAACATATGCAGATACTTACAGAGTGGAAGGAGACTTACATCAAGAATCTCTTAGATTTCTATCCTTATAATGCGATTTTTTTTTCTTTTTTTTTTTCTGATATGTATATATAGAAATGTCTCTGTCCTTTCGTTTCAATCAGAATATAGTTCCACTATTGGTTTCATTTTTTTCTTTTACTTTTAGCTACATGTAGCTATATGTAGGCGTGTGTAGCGGAGTGTGGGCGAGAACAGGTAGTGCAGCACTTTGGTGACGATGATTCATGTCAGCATTCCATTTGACTGGCTTTCTCAATTTCCACATAGACATAAGGGCATATATATAGACGACGCAAATATCAGACAAAATGGCAGACCGAATGACAGACGACAGCTGAAATAATACATACTAAGATGCACATGGCAATCTATACATATGCACGTTTAGCGATGTAGCTGTATTTGTTTCACTTCCTTTTTTATGCTCGAAACGCATAATCTGAATTGTATAATAACTATGGCGGTTTGCTGGTAATACCCAGAAGAAGGCATTTAAGAGGCTATGTATAAAATGAGTTTTCTTTATAAGCTCGACAAGACGCATCTGTTTAAATGTTTCATTGCTCGTCGCTCGAAGTTTGTGCAGAAGTATGTCAGAAGGAGGCAAGACATTGTATATATGTTAATCAGCATCAAAAGTCAAG
This sequence comes from Leucophenga maculata, assembly GCA_035044805.1. Lineage (NCBI taxonomy): Eukaryota > Metazoa > Arthropoda > Insecta > Diptera > Drosophilidae > Leucophenga > Leucophenga maculata. The sequence goes on from JAWNNP010003460.1 coordinate 323,535, forward strand.
TTTAAACAGAAATGTTTGTCTGTCTCTGGCTGTCCCGCTGTCTAGCTGAAAAAAATTAAAATTTTAATATTTAATCTTCAGATCTCTTGAACACCCATCTCAACTGACACCTGCCATGCATTTGGTATACCTTGCAAAAATCCATATAGACCAAGATTGGACCAGTAGAAGGATTAGCACTCATACAAATCTGTTCCTCCTTTCTTCGTGGGTAGGCACCATTTTTTGTCAATCCTAAAACAAAAAGGAAGAAAATTAATAAGAAACAAGTAAGGAAATTTCAGTCGGGCGTAACCGACTGAGAAAACTTAAACTCAAATGTGGCAAGCTCAAACTCAAGTCAAGTGAAGTGCGACTCGTCGAAGGCTAAGAAAAACAACAAAAAACAAGTAAGGAAATTTCAGTCGGGCGTAACCGACTGTAAGAGGCTCTGTACCAGTTCAGGTCGCCTAACAAACACATTAAATGTTTCCCGAGCATATGACCAAACACATGACCACTTCTCACTGCGCGAATATGAATGAAAAGAAAAGGGGGGTCGTTCAAATTCAATTGCTTATAAAATCGTCATTTATTATCCGATTTTGATGAACTTTTTGGATTTGGGCTACGAAGAACGTTAACTTTATACTGGTGTACTCTATTTTTTTTGTGCCGAAGAAATTTTTACCCTAAGGGGTGATTTTATGGGGAAGGAGGGAGGTGGTGGGGGGGAGGAGCAAAATTTTAAAATAAACTTGTGAAATTCTGGAGCAGTCCTAGTCGAATGCAAAAAACACGAAGTCTCTATCTATTACCGTTTCCGAGATCCTTTCGTTCACACAGACGGACGGACGGACGGACAGACGGACATGGCTATATCGACTCCTCTATCACTCCTTACCATAATGGGGGTAACTTTGAGGGGTCTCCGACAATTAGTTCTTTCTGTTTCATACATTTGCACAAAACCAATAGGCTCTTGTACCTTCGGTACAGGGCCTAAAAATTGGTACTGACGAAAAGTATTTTGCTCTTCCCACTGCACGAATAAGTGCCTTATAAAACATTCTTTATGTATAAAAAGAAAAGGGAGGACGAAAGTATCATAGGTTGTTTAAATTCAATTGCTTATAAAATCGTCATTTATTATTTTTGTGCCGAAGAAATTTTTACCCTTGAGGGGAATTTTATGGGGAAGTGTGGGGAGAGGAAAAATTTTAAAATAAACTCGTAAAATTTCGGTGATGTCGTAATCAAATGCAAAAAGAACGAAGTCTCTATCTATTACCGTTTATGAGATCCTTTCGTTAATACGGACGGACAGACGGACATGGCTAAATCCACTCCTCTATCACTCCTGGCCATAATGGGAGTAACTTTGGGGGGTCTCCGACCATCATTTCTACCTGTTACATACATTTGCATAAAACCAATAGGCTTATGCACCTTCTGTACAAGTCTTAAAAACTAACGCTTCCCTCCATTGGACGTTCATATACTATGGTGCATAGATGCTTAAAGTTTGTTGGTGGCTGATCAGTGGCTGCATGCTCCATTCAATGTTTTCGCTTCCTGTTAACCAATCTGGTAAAAAATTTAAGGAATTGGATGCGGATTTATTTAATAGTCTTCGGTCCAGATAAATTGATTAAATCAAATCTCAATGTTTGTTGTAAAAATGCTGCCCCGTTTGGATACCCAAATAAATCACCCTTTTGGAGTCACGGACAGCTTCGATCTGTAGGTAAAAATTGAATTTTTAAATCTCTTAGGGTATTTCATAATCCTTACAGCTATATATTAGACTTTGAGCTTACTGAGGAAGGCGATCAATTATTCGCATTACAGAACATAATATTTTTTAAAGTATGCATCTCAAGTTCCTATTGATACAATTCAATTTAAGTAGATCCCTTGTCCAATCTATATGTATGTATGTCCAGGCTATAGGTTTTATAGAAGCAACACATTTGAAAATAATACAAATAGAGCCTGATATTTTGTAAATGTCAAGAACTCTAAGACCTCTTAAAATCTAAGGCTGTGTGCTTTCCTTATTTTGAAAATCAAATTTAAATATGGATACACTGTTTTCCAAATAATTTTTAACCGGTCCTGCAACATGTGGCCGAGCGTTGTCATGATGGAAAATTATGGATTGTTGTCTGGTCGCACATTCTGGTCGTTTTTCTGCGATCGCTCTTTTCAAACTAATCAATTGTGTTCGGTAGAGGTCTCCTTTGATCGTCAAGAGCTCATAATACAACACACCCTTTTAATTTCATCAAATAATTAATTTCATCGGCTTTGACGTAGATGTTAATGGATGTTGGGGCTATCGTAATGAATCCATTTTTCATGAACAGTGGAAATCCGATGCAAAAATGACTTCGTTTTGTGACGTCCAAGCAACATTTCCGACATGCAGAATCGGCGTTCAATTCATACGGCACCTATTTTCAAAGCATTAAGATGAAGCTAAATGCTTTTAATGGAAATCTAGAAATGTATGCTTGATCACGCATCTTCATCCAGCAATGCCTCCAATTCTCCAACTTCAAATCTGTTAGTCTGTCTATGTTGTTGCCACTTTTAAACCGTGCAAACCACTTCTGGCACGTTCGTTCAGCTGAAGCATGCTCACCATAAACTCCCACTAAAATACGATGACTTTCGGTAGCACTTTTCTTCATGTTACAGTAATGAAGAAGAATACCCCGCAAAAACATTTTAACTGGCACAAAGTTCGAAAAATGACATATACTAAAAAATACCCGCAATGACAGTAGCTTCCAAATGAATATAGTCACGGATAATAATAGTAAAGCTCCCTCTTAGAAAACTGCACAAATTAATGGTTCCCAAGATAGCGTAATTCGTAGTTGAGCCCACTTGACTGGAGCATTCTTTCTATTTAAAATATTTTAATCACTTTCTGACAGTTCGCATTTTTATGCTTTTTAAAAAACTTTCGCTATAGTCGCGTGTAGTTTAGTGTATTTGATTTAACAAACAGCAGAAGACACGACCGAATTCGTTTAATAATATATTTTTTTTTTTTTTTTTTTTTGGAACAGCATTAAATTTCAAGTTCAAGTATTTGTTCGCTCCTCCTTGACTAAGTGTGACAGTGCGTAGAATGTCACATGGCCACACGTGTCTTTGTTATTCCACAAAAATTTCAAAAACAATTCCCCTCCTGTCGCCCTTTGACACCATTATCTGTAAACGAAAGCAAATGCCTAATTTCTTACTTACTTAAGAAACTTTCACCAAAAATCCAAGGTAAAGTTCAGTCAACATTGCATGCCAAGCACTGTCGCCAATTAAGCATAAATCCTGCTTTAGAAAAACTTTGAAAAATTAGCCGGATTGTATAAATTGGTTGGAAGAGTAGACCGACCAAGAGCGTATATATATATGTTATAAATGGTAAGTAGACAAAGGCAACCAGGACATAAACAAAAACGGAAATGTAGAATGTCAAAACAATAAACTACAATGCAAAAAGTCAGTCGACAAAACGCAGAACCCAAGAAAAGAAAATACTGCCGGGTAAAAAAAAAAAAACCAAGGAAAAACACAAGAAAAACAGCCACAACAAAACCGAATGAAGTATGAACAAAAGCCTAAAGTCTAAACGAAAAGGTGTAACGAAGCAACAGCAAGAAAATTATAAAACGAAAAAAAAAATAGAAATAATAAGAAAATGAATGAACTGAAGAGTTGCGGAAATAGGGTTCGGAAAAATAAGCTTTACACAATACTGGCAAAGAACTTACTAATAGACAATGGAATCAAATTAACCCATTGCTGAGCGCTTGTCCAGCAGCTTGTCGAGCAGGTTGTCCTGAAGGCGCATGTACAGCTTGTTGCTTGCTTGTTTGTTTGTATGTCCGTCCTGCTGTCCGTCTGTCCGTCTGTCTGTTTGCATGCGTTTTGAACAGTGTTTCCGCTCCTCGACGCTCATACAAATGAAAGTAAATATTATGTGCAGTCAAGCAAGATCTCACTTCTAACTTTTTATTCCATTCATTTCTTTAGCTTATTTTTATATTTTTTTTATTTTTTAGCTTCTTCCTTTTTTTGTTTTCTTTTGTACTGCTTCTGGCTGTGTTTAAAAAGGCGCCAATTTAAGATTTCTTTCAAGGCTCGTTGCCTTGTTGGCAAACAAATTTCAAAGTGGTTTTCTACTTCGCTAAAAGTTCTTTTTACCTTCAGCTGCGCCCATGGTCGACAGCCGCTCGCTCCTAAGCCTGTGCGTATTAACGTGCAGCAGAATAGTCGCGCGATTCAAGCATTGCATGGATTACTTTATTACACGTTGTATGTGTAGGGTATAAAAGTTCGGAAGCGAAAGATAGGCCGATTATATATAAAAATGTTTGACATCACAAAAATGAGCCAATTTTTTTAAAGTTATTTATGGAATTATGGAACCAAGGGTCTATGAAGATTTATTGTTAGTTCTAAAGAGTTTGATAAACTTATCTTAGTATTTTTCTAGAACCTAATATCTTCAGCTTGTCTTCGTTGATGAAGTGTGGCTGCTTAGCATAAGAAGTCTGCTTCTAGCCACTGCTTCATACTCTGCGATAATACCAAAATGGATCTCATTCTCATGTTCCCAGAATTTGCCTTCATTTGAGTTGTGTAATTATACACAAATGTTTTTTAAGTCCACATTGGCCTGTTAGCATTCTTATCACTGCTCTTCTACATTAATTACTTATAAATTTTTAATAATAAAAAAGGGAAAGGAAAGGATTTCTGGATGTTTATTTGCAGAGCTAAAACAAAAAATAAATTATTTGGATGATCAACTCGATTCAACTTTTATTATCGTGCAATGCTAGTTTGCTAAATTCAATCGAGTCCGTTTCTATAGTTTTCCAAAGGCGACAGTTGCAATAGAAAACCTTAATTAATTCATATTTTTATTGAATTCGCCAATTTAAACCAATATAAGTTCGCCGACTTAGCAGGTTAGCCAACAAAAATGATAAAATAAATCGTTTAACGCTTTTATATTCTATTCAAAATTCCTGTTGTAAACGTGTTCACATTAAATTAAATTTATTAAATGCAAAAAAATTAAAAAGAAGAAGACCATTGCTAAATTCAATATTAAAATTTCGAGCGCAGATATTGATTTTTGATATTTTTCTAAAATTTTCAGCAAAATAACTGGTTTTAAATGTTGAAAGGTTCATAGTGCTATCTATCTACATATGTATCTAGATACAAGTAGGCACTATGTATAAATATTTTTATGCATATTTTTACATTAGCTTTTGTGTATGTGTGTGTGTGTGTGTGTTGAAAAACGTGCTGCTGCAATGCCTGCTCGTTCGTTGGTTCGCTTGCCAAGCCAAGTTAAATTTTATTCACGTTTGGCAAAGGCCAATTTTCAGGCACAATAAATTATGCAAAAGCCTGACTAAAACAAAGGCAGCTCAATTTTATTTTTTATTAAAAGTTTCACAGTACGTTGCCGCGAAATTTTATATTCCGAGCCGAGCCGAGCAGCAGCGTTCCGAATGTATGTGCCTAAAAAAAATATTTGCAAGAATGAATGAAATGTACGAATACACACACACATTCAAATATTGTACATAGCTGCAGATATAAGTTAATAATATAAATTGCGCTAAAAATATGAAAAAAAAAGGCTCATTTTATTTTTAAATAGAATTTGTAATAAAAAAAAATAACAATTGCTGATGCATAGCGAAATACTTGGCAGAGTTTAGCTTGGTGTGTGTGTGTGTGTGTCTGCCCGTCTAAGAGCTGCACACACACACATATACACACACATTCATCAAGCGTTTCTAGCGGCAGCTTTTGAGTCCTTTTAGGAAGCAACAAACAACGCTCATTATCGGTAGGATATTAACTCGGCAAAGTGTCAGCGGCAAGCAACTCTGAACGCAACATGACCGCCATTTTGTGTCTACTGCAGCTGTCTGTGTTGTTGTTATTATCTGTGTATGTGTGTGTACTCATTTTTTAAATGTTATACCGCACATGGGTTTGACAATTTGTTGCCAACCTCAACGAAAGGTTTTGCACATTTCAGTAAAAAAAAAAAATTAAAAAAAAAGCCATCAACAGCCATCATATAGACCCATTTTGAACGAATCTTCAAGAGACTTCGCGCCAATGTTCAGTGGTTTTACAGCTTTGTAGCTTAGATGTAATGCTTTGAGTAGAAAAGTGCTGGAGGTCATCAGTACAAGTGCTTCTTAAACTGACTTCAATTATTCAAACAAAACGAAGACAGAAATAATGTGGGAAATCTGCCATTTATCATTCATCGCATCACCAAATTTTTTTTGAAACAAGTATGTTCGATGAGTTGATTCATTTGACTATCCCATAATTTGCTCAACAGTTAAATTCTCACAGATACACCTGTATATCACGCATATAAGAGAAGAAATGGTAGTCGCAATGCTATCAAACCTCTGCCGATGGAAAAATCGCCGGGGCCTGACAGGATATGTCACATTAACCTGAAGGCTCTGCCGAAGCGAGCGATTCTTTTTATTGTATTGATACAATACTATCCGATCAGCTGTAGGCTTGCAAGAGTTCTCATGACCCACAAACCTTGTAAGCTGAAAGAAGATCCTGAGAATTAGACTTCTTTCTTCACTCTCCAAGTTACTTGAGTGGCTTATTGTGTTACGGTTTTTATTTTCTGCACCTATATTTAATAAAGCCAATTCATAAAATATTTTTTTTTGGATTTTTTCCTATTTTTCTTAATTTTCATTTATGTAAATATTTAAAAATTTTAAAACAACTCAATACTTTGTTGCTGCCAACTAGTCCATTGTCCTCAAACAGCTTAGGATGTAAGCGAAGTTTTAACAATGTTCGCAAAATTCCAACTAATAGATGTGCCGTCGAATCGAAATAAAACTTCATTTCTAAATATATCACCGAATCGCATAAAAGTGCCAATATTTGCAATCCATCAATTAATTTCAACAATTTCAAACTGGCGTACAACAGAAAACTTTTATTTTGTCACAGAAAACGAAGTCTTGTTTGCAAAAAAAAAAAAAACAAAAAAAAAAAGTATTGCAGGTAGAGAAGCGCTTATACTGCGCCATTTATTACCTCGCATCGGTTTTTGTTAAGAACTGTTGTGGAAAAAACTTATTTTTCAAATTTAAATTGTTGTGTCACCATTTTGCAATGCAACAAACTTTTCGACAAACTAATAGCATAATCATTTATGCTATTTGTATAGGGTATAAAAATTGTGAAAATTATTTACGTATACAATTTATGAGCATCAATGTCTGCAGTTTGGCATATAAGCTGCCAAGCCGCTCTGCGTCTCTGTCGTACTTTCGTCCAATACCAATAAATGTCCGTGGGTATTTTCTGTTGTGTACTCTTTTTTTTTTTTTTTTTATTGATTTAAATGTATAAAAAATGACAATAAGTCAGGACGAAAATTATTGTTTACTTACATAAAAAAAATCAATTAAGCAAATGCCAGCAGCAGTTGCTTTCCTTTTGGTCTACCATGCCCCTTCGCACTTAATTTGTTTCTCTCAGTCAATTTTCGTATAATGCGCTTTAAACGTGCTGGGGCATGGTATATTGATTTTAAAATAAAGTTGGTAACAAAACGCAGTTCATTTTCTCAGTTACTTTAAGAATTTGCTCTTGAATTTAGTAATATTTAGTTAAGCTACTACTTTTGCTAGAAAAACAGTCTTGGTTACTCTCAAATAGACACCACTGTATTAAAGAATCTAACACATATGTAAGTCCATTCTCGGTCTAACAATTATCGTTAATGCGATGCTAAGGATTCAGCAGTTTCCAAACGCTTGGTAATGTGCTGAAATATTTACAATATGATTGCAAAACCGAAGAAACCAGTTAGTCTGGTTAACTCGTATCGTGCCATTAGTTTTCTGGCAGCTTTCTCGAAAGTATTCGAAAGTATTAAAAAAAATTGCCGACGAACATCATGGTACTGCTGAACAAAGCCATAGAGTGTTAAACAAAATAAAGTTAACTCTAGAAAAAAAAAAGGAATACTGCTCTGGAGTATACTTATTTACTCAACCGTCTACCAGTCATGGTCGCGTCTAGAAAGGCGCGCCAGCCTCCATAATCTTGTGCGCGCTGGCGTCAGTTGTTTTGAATGCCAAGTAAGTAAAGATCTCCCCATACCTGGTCATTCCATCGAGTGCCCGGTCGTCCTCTATTTCGGCGTCCACCAATCAAGTTTAGGCCCCATGTAAACCACGCGTGCTGAAGCTCTTTCATACATTCGAATTAGGTGCCCAGCCCAGTGCAGCCGCTGGAATTTTATGCGCTGGACTATGTCAACCTCATCGAAAAGCTCTTACAGCTCGCGGCTATACGGGACCTAAACACATCCCCGACTCTAATAGGACCGAAAATCCTCCAAAGAATCTTCCAATCAAAGGCTTCCAACACTGTTTCATCTGACTCAATCACGGTCCATGCCTCTGGGCCATACAATAGGACCGGGAGTATCAGCGTCTTATAGATCTTGGTTTTCGTCTTTCGAGAGAGGGCTTTACTTCTCATTTGCTTGCACAGCCCAAAAAAGTATCTGTTTGCAAGCATGATTCTTCGCCTGATCTCCAGGCAGACGTTGTTGTTGCTGGTTATCTCAGATCTAACATAGACGAAGTTTTCCCCAACACTGAAGTTGAAATTCTCCACCATAACTCACCGTCTTAGACACAATGACGGAATGCGAGAAGACACCAAGTATTTGGTCTTGTCCTCATTCACCGCTAGACCCATGAGCCGAGACTGTTTTTCAATCTCTGAGAACGCTTTGCTGACTCGCCGTTCCTGCGTGCCGATGATATCGATGTCATCGGCTTAAGCGAGCAGCATCACTTTCTTTTGGAAGATCGAGCCCGACATACTCTGTATGTACGGGCACTGGCATAGAATGTAATCCATCAGAAACCTATCTTGGTATCAATGGGGTCGGAGAGCTTTTTCCCCACCCTGAGTACGCTTTGTGTGTTAGAAGCGTCGTCATGCAGAACGGACATATCTTTGCCGGGATACCCAGTGCAGACAGGACTTCGAAAAACTTCGATGACATCAACCAGCTGGATATTTGCACGATCCCAATCAAGAGTGTGGACATTCCAGGTGCATAACCGTAATTCATGGTCGTAGAGTTCCTTCCGAGGCTTCCTTCTTGTTTTCATTGTATATTAATATTTTATGGAGGCGGGTCCCAAGCCCAGCGCACCATCCCTTAATTAAGCGCGGATTATTTCGCCTTCTCACGTTAATTTTAATGCACAGCCTACAAAAAAAAAATGAGAGGAGACCGCCATAGAACAGCTCAACGAGACGAATTGAATTAGCCAAGTAAGTGCATATGCCTGTCCGTCTGTCTGTGCCCCGTCTATATGACTCAAAATTATTTCCTTCAATATTGCAAAAATTAAAATCTAAAAGTGGATAAGTATTTTGTTATATTCTGAAACAGAATCAAAGATTTGAGGTGGTCACTAGAAACCGCTCACATATACAATTAATGAAAGCTATTAAATAAAAACAAATTATTTTATTTTAAATAAAAATAATTGTTTTGAAATTGGGGGGGGTACCCCAATATATAAAGTTGAATTGTCTGAACAAACTAAAGTTGATGCAAAGTTGTGATTCATTTAAGAATGCTATCAAAGGTGCTACTGCGGTATATAAAAGAGGAGATCGTCAATGTGGCCTGCATCTAAGAACATCCAGAATTCTAAGATGCAGGCCACATTGACCACATGGACCTTCTGTGTAAAGCTTGCGAAATTTTCATGATGTAGTTTCCAATTTGAGTTTCATACTGTTGATCGTTTGTATCAACCTTTTTAGTAATTCATTATAGCCCACATAAATGTATTATGATGATTCTAGCTAAGACTTCAAAAAATATTACCCGATTTTCATGTAAACTCTGTATAATGCATCATGTTCATCATCACAAATACCAATTGTTTATTTGAACAATCCATGTTGTAACAAATAAAACCTAGAAAGAAGCTCTGATATTTTAAAGCAGAATGTTTAAAGGAAAATAATTTAAACCACTTCGATATATAACTTTCTAAAGTAGCCAATATTTGACATCTCTACGAATATGTTAAAGTTTCATTAAAGAAATATAAAATTAAAGCATTACCGAATATGAAGCAAGTCTGAAGATGCTGTAAGTTTCGATGTATATCTGCCATGATGTATCTAAAGTGCGTTGCCACCGAATTTGACGATTTAGGTATTTTTGCATATTTAATATATGAAAAGATCCGACAAAACCAAAATATCTACATAAAGTCTTCTAAAAGTAAAGTGGAAAATTTTGAAAACGTTTAAAAACGAAACATAGAACGGCTTTGTGCATAAAATTGTGTATCTCCACTTGTACGCCAATTAGTACAGAAGCTAAATTCGGCTGCAGGAAAAACATTCTGGTTGTATGCCTGAATTGAAATATTCGCCAAGAGAACCCCTTAGTTCCACAGTCTATTCTGAGTTGTTACCTTACTGTTTTCGATTTTTATAGGCGATATAAATGATGCACTCAAAACCGTGAAGCCATGTATGACAATTTTATAAGCTATATTCGTAATTGGATTTGCATCACGAAACACACACACAAGTCTGTGAGGCTGACTCTGCAATCCTGTTGAAAATTTTGCTATCAGTCCTTGTCAAATGGAATTGTATGATATTATGACATTCGATTGAATCGGCATCCATTTGATAAGTGTGAGTAATTTCGCTTCACAGAGCGCGAGTGAAACCAAGCTAGTTCCAATGGATCTTGCTTCTTACTTCATTCAATTCCATTACAATATAATACCAAATTATTTTTGTAAACTCATCACATATCTATTTTGCGCTTCGTATAACTATTTAAACAACCAATCATTGTCATGGCAAAACGTATTGATACGTGTATACCTACAGCAAATAGCAACAGTCTGTCAAAATATGCTGAGTACTTAAAAAAATTGTCAAACTGTAAAATAGAAACTTCCGATTGAACCCAATAAAGTGCATACAACAACGCTTCAAAAACAAAACCAAAAATATATACCATATATCTATACAAACTATTGAAATTCATAAAATTTATTTTAGATATTTGTAACTAGCACAATTTTTCGGACATTTTTATTATGTACAACGACAAAAACACACATTGGATCAGGTTAGGTCAATGTCTGGTCACCCCACTCGCTTTATGTAGGATAAAAACAAACAAAAAAGCGAGGAGACAAGTGGCAACAAATGGCGATAACTTCGTTTATGGCTATGTTTCAGCGTAACTCATAAAATATTTCTAAGCTGTCGTGCTGTTAGAGTAAAACAAAAACAATGCATGTGTGTGTATGTGTGTGTGTGTGTGTGTGTGTGTGTGTGTGTGTGTGTGCGTGTATGCATAACTGTGTGAAATGCTGCATAACCACAAAATTAAAATACTAAATCCCAACTGTTGCAACAATTTTGCCCGAGATTCAGCGTGTGCAAGTACTTATATGACCGCACAAGCGCGCAACGGTAAATATTTTTGTATATATATATATATATATGTATATATATTTATATATAAAAATATATATGTGTATATTTATTTGTAGAATAGAGCAATGACCACTTCTTGATTGAAATTGTGGCCATTTGTTGCGTTAAAATAGCAAATAGTGACAATGTTTGTCAGAACGATGTATGTATATATTTTTGTTAAATTTATTTTGTCATGGTTTTGCGTGCAGGGAATTTTGGAATGAGTGACTAGTGATGTACTTTATTGATATTAAATTACAGTTTTTAGTATTTTATCAAAAAATTAATGGCTCAAATCTGTTATTGCAGTTTGAAAATAAATAACAGCGATTTTATAAAGTTTAGTTAGTATTCTTTGCATATATAGAATGAGCAGCGTTTTAACAGCCCCACAAAAAAAAAAACAAGTAAGAAAAATACAGACGGGCATTACCGACTATAAGAGACCCTTTACCAGTACAGTTCATCTTACAAAAACACATTAAATGTTTCCTTAGCTTATGACCAAGCAGTGCAAAACAAAAAGGTATGAAATTAATAAGCAAAAATGGTACAAACGCAAAGTATTTTGCTCCTCCCACTTCTTACTGTATGAATTCTCAGATATCGGATTTGTTTGCTACTTTCTTTCAATCTACCTACACTAATATTTCTCCTAACCGTATAACATCTTATTCGTATGTTATCCCATTCTACGATTTTATATCATCTCCTTTAATTAACATATCTAATCTGCTGATTTCTCATAAATCTTTTAAATTTTCATCTCCCCCTGGTCCTAATAATATAATAATATTACTACGTCGATGACTCTAATAGAACCGAAAATCCTGCGAAGAATCTTCCTCTCGAAGACTTTCAAGTGTGTCTCATCCGACTCAATCACGGTCCATGCCTTTGCGCCATACAATAGGACCGGGAGTATCAGCGTCTTATAGATTTTTTTTTTCGTCTTTCGAGAGAGAGATTTACTTATCATTTGACTGCTTTGCGTGATTCTTCGCCTGATCTTCAGGATGATGTTATTGTTAATGGTTATCTCGGATCCAACATAGACGAAGTTTTCTACAACACCGAAGTTGAAATTCTCCATCGTCACTGACCGTCTAAGAAGCGATGACGGAGTACGAGAAGACACCAAGTACTTCGTCATGTCCTCATTCACCGCTAGACCCATGAGCCGAGACTGTTTTGCAATCTCTGAGAACGTCTTGCTGACTTGCCGTTTCTGCGTGCCGATGTTATCGATGTCATCGGCGTAAGCGAGCAACATCGCTTCCTTTTGGAAACCTTTGAAACCGCTGAAACCTCTCTTGGTGTCAAAGGGGTCGGAGAGCTTTTTCCCCACCCTGACAACGCTTTGTGTGTTAGATAGCGTCGTCATGCAAAGACGAACAATCTTTGCGGCTTTATAGTCGACCAATAGGTGGTGTGTGTCTTTGTTAAATTCATGGATCTTTTCCAAGATTTATCGTACTGTGAATATTTGGTCACTGGTCGACCTTTTTGGTCTAAAGCCATACAAATGGTCCTATCAGTGAATCCATATATGACTGCAGCCTATTACACAATTCACGTGACAGAATCTAGGATGAAAAGAAGACTTATTCCGCGGTTGTTGGCGCAAACAGCGAGGTCTCCTTCCTTAAGATCAAATAGAGGACACTGAGATTCCAGTCATTGGGTATGCGTGCATTGGATCATATCTTGCATAAAAATTGGTGCTTACTCCTAAACAACTCTTCGCCGCCGGTCTTAAATAACTTTGCTGGCAGCCCATCAGAGCCTGCCACTTTGTTAATTAATAACTGAATTGACCTAGTTGTAGTCTGGTGACTCAACAATAGTGCAATCGTTAACTGGTGGTTCTGCTGTCATTTCTCTATCGGCGGAATTATGCGCTTAATCGCCTCCGTATAGGTTGGAAAAATTACTCCTGCATAATCTCAGTGATTGCTGTTCATCCGTTACCAGATTTCCATTGTCATCCTTACAGAATTTTACTCTTACAACCTTCAGTCCTTAAAACCTTCAGTCGCTTCTGTCACGTAACATCTCAACTCCAGCCTTTCTTGCTCCTTTTTCTTGCGTTTGAAAAGGCGTTTATCTTCTCTCCATTTCTCTCGATATCGCTCTCTAACATCTCGCGTTACTCCTGACTGCAGAGTTCGCTGATAGGAAGCGTTCTTCTCTGCAGTAGCATTGCGACACTCCCTCTCGTAGTAAGAATTAGTCCCTGGTTTTGTATAACCAATAACAACCTTGGCAGCCCTATTCACGGAGCGGGTTATATGTTTTCACTGTTCACATATATCTCGAGAAGACGGAGAGGTTTCCCGGAGCAGAACATTCGCACGTCCAACACACTTCGTGCGTGCTTTCCGTCAATCAAAACATGTTTGCGTGTTATTTGATCTGGACTCAGCCATGTACCCTTGTGGATGTTAAGGTGTTGAAATCTGGTGTTGCTAACTACCATGTTCCAACCTGCGGTGGAATCGATTAGCCTTTCTCCATTATTGGAGATAGTGTCGTGAAGTCTAATTTTTCGACGTTTGCGCCAAAGATACCTTCCTTCCCAATCTTGGCGTTTAAATCGCCAAGCACTAGCTTGACATCGTGTTTGGGACATCGCTCGTACAGACGTTCCAAGCGCTCATAGAACTCACCTTTAGCATCGTCGTCTTTCTCTTCCGTCGGGGCGTGCGCACAAATCAGGCTAATATAAAAATATTTATCCTTGATGCGTATCGCTGCTAGACGCTCGTCAACAGGCGTGAACCACATCCAAATTCGTGCTTACTCGCATGTCACAGAATGCTTTTTTAGAGCAACTCTGTCCTATCAATTGGATTTCTTGGATTGCGGTGATGCCAGCCTTGCATCTGTCAAGGACATCAACCAGCTGGATATTTGCACCATCCCAATTAAGCGTGCGGACATTCTAGGTGCATAACCGTAAATCGTGATCCTTATATCGTTTGCGGGGGTCGTCATCATAGGCTTCCTTCCGAGGCGTCCTTTGTGTTTTCATTGGAGATTAGAAAAATGCTGTTTTTTTTTCGGCAAATGGGGAGTGGTTTTCAATTACTTATACTCAATGATGCTTGGTAACATCGGCGAAATTTGATTAATTCTTTTATATCAGCATAAACGCTGAATTCAAAGAGTAAATGGTTACCAATTATGCGGTATAATTTGTTTGATTTTATTTGGAACTGAATAATGTAAAGTGGTTATCTTTGGGTGATGCCGTTATGAAGGGGTCTTCGAGAGGAAAACAAAAATCCGGTTTGAACTATGAGTTTAGCATTTATGGTCGGAGCTTTCGTCCGTATAGCTCGTCCATCACTATATGAATGCCAGTATTATCAAAAGCTATTGTGAAGTCGAGGGAAAAGGCTGAACTGGTTTCAAATCTTAGCATTGATAATAAAAGGCATTAATAAAAAGATAATTTGTACAAAAAACCCAAAATTAGGCTGTGGGTTTATTGAGGCTATTCCCAAAAGCAAAATAAAAATTATATACAAAGTGATTATTAAAAGATTCTATGAACACTGATTAACTATTTTCCGACACATGGTATAGCTTTAAACTTTGCATACATTGTGGTATCACTTATGTTTCCTACATGTTGCTACAAATTGTTGCATGTCAAAATCAATACACTATACAAACTATATGCGTAAAGTTGAATAAAAACCAATTTTACTCATCACTATCATAGTCCCACACACACACACACACACACACACACACACAGACACATACTCGTACATGCAGAGATAAACATTTATGAGTATGTCAGCGCTTTAATGCCAAATGAAATGAATTTCATGCTTCAAAAAGTTTCGTAAATTGATTTCCATTTTGATGACGTAGTGTGACTTCAATCAAAAGCTACTAAATCAATCAATTTAAAAAAAAAAAAATGAAAATGACAAAAAAAAACAACTATAAACCTATTGGAAAAAAATTACTCACATTGCGTATACGCAATGCTGTATGTGGCATTAAAAATTACGTATACGCAATGTGGCTGTGATCGCATTAAAAATAAGCCACAAACTGCATGAGAAAACAAACAAAAAAGCACAACAGCAAGTTGATAGTTGAAATGGAAATATTGCGCTCGAATGTAAGCACATACATATATACTGTAATATATGCGAGGTGTACGACAAAAGTTTTAAGGCTAAGCATTTTTAAAAGACGGACATGAGTCATCCCAAAAGTTTAACAATATAACTAAAAACGTTTTTTCAAACTAATTTAATATTTGATTAAATTGCAATACTATGAACTTGGTGTTTGGTTATATAATAGCCGACATATAAGAGTGGAGACATCATAGAAGTTTGCTACAGAAATATGCATAAAATGTTTACACTTTCTGCATAAAAACTTTAGAAAATAAAAAAACTAAAACAGTTCCAGTATATTACAGAACTAAATTCGACGTTTATTTAACCATTTAAATAAATAATGATGCGAAGCTATTGCAAAAATGTTTCCAATTTTAAAACAAACAATTTACAAAATATAAGTTATTGTGTGAAACTTGAATGAAATATTTAAAAGTGTTGATGAATATTTTCTATTTTTTTCTTTTTTGATTTTTCGTTTACTAAATTTCAAGATACTATCACAACAGTATAACTTTTTTCCTGTCAAAATACTTTTGCCAACTAATGTTTACATATTTTTATTAAGCCCAGAGGACGAAAAGTACTTTTTTAAGCTTGAATGCAAAATATTTTGTCTATTATAAATATCTATATACAAGTTAATATACTTATATGTAGTTATGAACGCTTTGTGCTAGTATATACATATACTTATGTCTGTATATGAAAAGTGCAGCACGGTAGAATGCAGCAAGAACGAAAAAAATTAAAACAAGAGAAGAATTTAACTTTGGTGGAAACGAAGCTTAAATACGCTTTACATTCAATACCAAGTTGGCTGTGTTGTCTCAGTTTATAAAATATGAGCGTTTATTAAAGGAACCAAATGTCAGATCTAATTGCTTGCAGCTATGTTAGTAATGGGTTAATTTGAATTCAATTATATATTAGTAAAAAAAAAAAATAGTTTAAAAATGTTTAAGCTTTAACATATATCTGCTGATTATAATAAATCTACAAAACAATTAGTTTTCCAATGATTTTGGAAATAGTACGCATTTATACGTATAGACAGACAGACATGCCTTGTCGAGCTTATAACTAATACATATTTATATTTCACTTTCGTTGCCAAACATTTTTACCAAATTTTAATACTGTTCGCCTTCTATGTATAGAGTGTAAAAAATACAAATTATTGCAAATGGTTTAACTAAAGCGCTAAGCTCGACACTTCTATAAGTGTATGTGTTTCTGTATATATTTATATTTATGTCTCTCTATATATAAGTACATATATATGTACCCATATGGCTATGTGAGTCGCACGTCTGCAATATATTTTGCAACTTACTGAAAATGCTTTTATGCATCTTTTTTTTTTTCCTATGAGCAACGAGTCTTGTTTCTCATACCCTGTTCTCAGAGTGTCAACGAGTTTACTAGTTTAATGCAAATGTATGTAACTGCATATAATGTCAAGGCGAGATAACTATGTGCGTATGTCTGATTTTTAACTTAAAAGTTTTGAATGAAAAATTATGAGTCTACTATGAAACACTGCTCAGCAGAAAGTCACAGCAGATTTATTAATTGGGATTGTGCAAATATTCAGCTGGTTGATGTCCTCGAATAATACAAGGCTGACTTTACTGCCATTTAAGAAATACGATGAATAGGACAGGGTTGCACTAAATAAACCATCCTGTAACATCTATCACACTATAGCTGCCATGAAAGTAAGCGGGAATTAGTGGTAAGTAGAAAACTAAGCAGCAAACTCTGCAGTCGGGAGCTACGCGAGCTGTTTGAGAGCAATAACGTGAGAAACGGAGAGAGGAGAAGCGTCTTTTCAGACCCAAAAAAGGAATAAGAAAGACATGTGTTTAAGGATGTAAAGTGGTTATGTGACCGAAATAAAGTTCGAAAATTCTATCAACAGTTCAAGCGTCTGACTCAAGGTTTTTAATATGGATAAACTTCTAAAAGGATGAACGTGGAAATCTGGTAACAGATGCACAGGAATCACTGAGTTTATGGAAGCGTCATTTCTCGAACCTACTTAAAAGCAATGACACCGGAACCACCAGTTAATGATGCCACTATTGTAGAGTCACCTCACTATAACAAGGTCGATTTGGTTATTAAAAAGCTGAAAAATAACAAAGCGGCTGCCAGCTGAGTTATTTAAGACCGGCGGCGAAGAGTTGGTTAGAAGTATGCACCAACTTTTATGCGAAATATGGTCCGATGAACGCATAGCCGATGACTGCAATTTCAGTGTTCTCTGTTCTATACTTAAGAAACGAGACCCCGCTGTTTGCGCCAAACACCACGGAATAAGTCTTCTTTTCATTCTAAATACTGTCACGCGAATTGTGTAATAGGCTGCAGTCATATATGGATGCACTGCTAGGACCATATCAGTGTGGCTTTAGACCAAAAAGGTCCACCAGTGACCAAATATTTATATAACGCCAAATCTCCGTGAGTTCAACAAAGACACTCACAACCTATTTATCGATTACAAGGCCGCTTTAGACACGCCGATACGAACAAAGTTTTTAGACGCCCTGTCAGTACTAGGTATTCCGGCAAAGATCGTTCGTCTTTGCATGTTGACGCTATAACATATATAAACAAAGCATTGTAAGGATGGGGAAAACCTCTCCAACGCCTTTGAAACCAAGAGAGGATTCTGGCAAACGAAGAACTTGGTGTCTTCTCGCACTCTGTCATCGAGTCTTGGACGGTCAGTGACGATGGAGAATTTCAACTTCAGTGTTGAAGAAAACTTCGTCTATTTTGGGTCTGATATAACCAGCAACAACAACGTCAGCCTGAAAATCAGGCGGAGAATCACGCTTGCAAACAGATGTCTTTTTGGGCTGAGTAAGCAAATAAGTAAAGCCCTCTCTCGAAAGACAAAAATCAAGATCTATAAGACGCTGATACCCCCGGTCCTATTGTATGACGTGGAGGCATGGACCGTGATTGAGTCGAATGAAACAGTGTTGGAAGCCTTCGAGAGGAAGGATTTTCGTTACTATTAGAGTCGGCGACGAGTTTAGGTCCCGTGTGAGGACTTTCCATACAATGATAACTTATTTACAGTTCCATTGGCTTATCACCATTGAAATTTGACAAAATATACATAGGCTGTTCAAATATTTAGTCGATGGACGAGCTAATAATATTGATTACCTTGTGCTTAATTACTTTCCTAAATATAACAGCTCTTATAGCGCGAGCTCTACTAGAGACAAATATGAATTTAGTTTTGATTTAGAAATCGATTCTAAACTTTTTATATGCACTTCATCTGCATTCCATGACATAATATGATATTTTATTAATTTATTTGCTAACATACACATATTAATTTGCAGCTGCAGGGTATAAGATAGTCGAACAACTCAGCTATAGCTTTTAATTGTTGTTATTTCATTTAGTTTTTATTTTTTTTTTTTGCAACTTTTTCGAGTTTTATTACAATTTATTATTATTTTTCGCAGCGCATATTTAAAAAGAGAAAAAAATTAAAAAAAAAAAAAAAAAAAACTTCAAATAATGTGTTACAAATTATGAGAGCGCAAAAGACTGCTAAACTTTGCAAATAAATACAAAACTATTTTGTGGCAGAACGGTTCTCTTGCAAAGCGAATGTCAATGACATCATAAAATACGAGGGCTGTTCCAAAAAAAAGTAGTTTAGATATTTTTATATTTTATATTTTACTGCCTAAAGCTAGCCGGTATATCATTTCAATTGGCTATATCAGTAATGAGTTCTCAGATATACAATATGCTTAAGTTATTAAACTGATTCAAGGCTGCCATATTAAACAGACTAACTTCTGTTAACACAATAAACGAATTCTGCTACTGCTGCTGCTGCTGCTGCTGCTGGTGAGTTATATATAAAAATAATCTCGCTGTGATTATTTATGATAGATTTAAATTCTTACAGCACTGCGGCGACAATGATAAATATGCATTTTTAGCAATATTGACATTGCAATTCGACATTATTCAACATTTGGCTAAATACACATAAATAACAATAAAGATATATTTATAACAAAAACATTGTCCTTGAAAGCGAATTCATTGTAGACAATATTTTATATAGTATTAAACGATATACAAAACTGTTAACAGAAAACAGCAAACCTAAGCAAAAACTTTTGTCCAATGATTTGTTACTTCAAGGTTTAATTTTCGACAATAACCGAATTTAATATAGAAAAAAAAAACATGAGTTGTTGAGAATTATTTAAATAAAATATGAACATGTTTTTATATGCAAACAGATGTCCTTTTGCCACAAAATAGAACACAACCATATGTTTGCATTATTGCGCTGAGTTTTTGTGTTTGGATAATCAAAAATATTTAAATTGAATTTGGCTTAGATAAACACAAATATGGCATATATATACAAATTAAGTTTACTAAACTAGAAATTAATAATTTCAACAGAAATGTATAATTTTGTTAGAACAGAACTATTTTGTATTGAAAAAATTAAAACACAAATAATTAGGAATTTTAGTTTAAACAAAAATACGATGTGGAGAACATTGTAACGCAACATTAGTACACAAAATTACAAACGATCCAACTCCCTATTCATTTGATTTGCATGAAATCACCCTCAAGCCAAAATATTTCTTTTGCACAAAAATTAATTAAGTATGCCAGAATAGAGAAATCGGACGACGATTTTAAAGGCAATTGAATGTGAACGACCTATGATGCTTTCGTCCTCCCTTTTCTTAAAATACATTAAAAAAAAACAATTTTCTACATCCCAACCAATTTGGATTCAAGCGATGCAAATCGGTTGCAGTAAGTCTGCTCTACGCAGACCTTCTTGTAACCACATCACTTGCTGCTTAAAAACCAATATCTCTCATTGCTTTTGAATTCTCAAGCGCATCATAGAACAATTACACAGCTGAAAGACAGGGCCAAACATAACCAATTACATAATTAACTTCATGACAAACAGGAAAGTACACAGTACGAGTTGGAAATCAAACGTCTAACATCTACTCCCTAGAAAACTGCATTCCACAAAGTTCTCCAATTTCTGTTATAATTTTCCTTTAATAAATTAGCCAACATTGTAAGTCTACAAATATAAAAAAAAATTAAGTGCATATGCAGCTAAATAAAAATATTAATTTTAACTTAGACACCCTTTTCCAAAACATCCCTATCCCTTCAAAAATGCCATATCTCATGCAACAATATGCAAATATCTACAGTCCCCTCAATAAGAATCTTCGGTCTTAACTCTAACTTGAAGCAATTAAACTATTCTTAAATAAAAACAAATACATTGTCATCTGCTCCGACTCGTTGTTGACATTAGATACAACAACTACAACACTCACCCAAACGCCTTTAGATTCCTCCTCATAAAAGCTGCACCAAGAATCAAAATTCTTTGAGTTCGCGGCTACTCCAATATAAAAGGCAACGAACTGTCAGACAAAGCAGACAAATCAGCTCTTAACATGACCCCAATTCTTACACCGAATACTAACCCAACGGACATAAGCAAATATTTAAGAGCCATTTTATCAGACAGAACTCAAAATAACATCACCAGGTTCAGCAGAGATTGGGAGATTGGGATTCGTTTGCTCAAGTTCATATTGTGAGAAATGGTCAACAATGATTCTTGTTGCAAACGGTCTAAGCAACTCTCACGCCCGTTAGGACACGTATTTTCTGGTTAGCCACCTATTCATAGGTGAGCTAGCGTGAGAAGGCGTAAACCCTCTCCCCTTAATTAGAGGTTGTTGCGCTGGGCAGGTGACCCGCCACTGTAGAAAATAAATCTCCAATGAAAACTAACAGGAAGCCTTGGATGAAACCCCATTGATGACGACCCGTGCAAACGATATAAGGATCACGATTTACAGGGGTCGCACCTAATGGTCGACTACATTCGACACGCCGATACGATTGATGTTTTTCAATGCACTGTTTGCACTAGGTTTCCCAGCAAACATTGTCCGTCTTTGCATGACGACGCTATCTTGCACACAAAGCGTTATCAGGCTGGAGAAAAACCTCTCCGATCCCTTGCGATTTTTTCAATCTTCTGTTGGAATACATCCTACGCCAGTGCCCGTACATACAGAATATGCAGGGCTCAATCTTCCAAAAGGAAGTGATGTTGGTGATGGAAGTGGTATGCAGGAACGGCGAGTCAGCAAGGCGTTCTCAGGGATTGAAAAAAATTCTCGGCTCATGGGTCTAGCGGTGAATGAGGACAAGACGAAGTACTTGATGTCTTCTTGCACTCCGTCATCGCGTCTTGGACGATCAGTGACGATGAAGAATTTCAACTTTAGTGTTGTAGAGAACTTCGTTTATCTTGGAACCGAGATAACCAGCAACAACTACGTCAGCCTAAAGATCAGGCGAAGAATTATGCTTGCAAACAGATACTTTTTTGGGCTGTGCAAGCAAATGAGAAGTAAAGCCCTCTCTCGAAAGACAAAAATTAAGATCTATAAGACGCTGATAATCTCGGTCCTATTGTATGGCGTAGAGTGATTGAGTCAGATGAAACAGCGGAAGTCTTCGAGATGAAGATTCTTCGCAGGATTTTCGTTCGTATAAACCGCGAGCTGTACTAGCTATTTGATGAGGTTGACATACTCCAGCGCATAAAATTCCAACGACTGCACTGGGCTGGTCACCTCATTCGAATGGGTAAAAGAGCTCCAGCAAGCATGGTTTACATGGGGGGCCCAAACTTGAACGAACGACGAAATAGAGGATGACCGAGCACGCGTTGTAATGACCAGGTATGGAGAGATCTCTACGTGCTTGGCATTCAAAACGACAGCCGACTATGGAGGCTGGCGCGCCTTCCTTAATGCGGCCAAGACCGGAAGACAGTTGACGGCCATTCAGCAAATGGTATCAAGACTTCAACACAAACTGCCTCCATACTAATAATTTCCAAAAGTTACTTGTCCCACAAAGGAAAACATTATCAAATTCATTTCATATTAAAATGAAATAAACATAAACCATAAAATGTTAGTCAAATAATATATTTAATAACTTCTATAAGTGCCAACGAAATGTTTACCCTTGAGGGGGTTTTTATGGGTAAGTGTGGGGAGTTGAAAAATTTTAAAATAAATTCATAAATTCATAGACATGGATATATCGACTTTTCTGAAAATATAAATTCAACTAGTTTCACTAATAAACAAGCAAAAGTCGGCTTTATCAAAATTAAAAATTATATGAAATTTGATGAAAAAGTCGACTTTTAATATAGTTTATAAGTCTGAATGTAGTTCTATGCATTCAATGTCTGTCAGTTTGCATTCAAGAATACTTAACTATACACAGACATATATGCACGCGATATATGCACGTCGACAGCTCAAGTCATAGTGACTATTTTATGCTTGATGATAAGTGGAAGTATCTGATAATGATTTTGCGTTAAAATGAATTACATTTGATTTGTGCTGAGCATTTTTCGTTTTGCGCTTTCACTGCCAGCTAAAGTACACAATTTCCAAGCTATTCGTGTTTCAGTTCATTTTTTTCTTATACCATAATACGCATACCCTACACAATTAGAGTTAGCAGGTGTATTATTAGCTTGTAAGAAACTGCTTAACTTTTTATTTTGTAAAAAGAAAATTAAACTTTTTTTTTGCAAATAAAACTTTTTAAATATTTCTGCTTGAAAATTCAAATAAAGCAGCAGATTTTCTAAAGAATTCCTATGCCAATAAAATTGTTCAATATACAAATATACATAATAACTCTCGGGAGCAAGTCTAAAGGGTATAAATTGTTTGGTTTTACCAAACTTAATTTATTTATTCTACTTTTTTTTTGGTTCTGTCTCGTTTTATATCAGTCTAGTCTATACTATATATATACTATGTATATATATTCGACATTTAGTTTTTTGTGGCTTGAATGAAGCACTGCTGTGAGTAGCAGCAACTGCGGTTTTTAGCATTTTGTGGCCAACTTGTTTTCGCACACAACTCATGAATATCATTCATGATTTGTGTGCTCGTGCCGATAGCTTCTATCTATATACTTAGTATATACATCATGTGCGCTTTTTTTTCTTCCTCTCCTCTCCTCTCCTCTTCGGTTCTTTTCTTGCCTTTCCTTTTATTAAGCCAAAAATGAATGCATAAACGACTCTCGAGCAAAAAGTAAAACAAAAGTACAGGAAGAAAATGTGATTTGCTCGCACATAAATCGAAAGTCGATTGGATTTATATTTATGTTTGCTACTACCACCATTCAAATGGAGTACGTCTTTAAGTCAGTTTCGAGTTAAGAACGTATATAAAGAAAATAATAAAAAAAAAAACAAAAAAAAAGAATATATGTATCTAAAGAAACAGTCAGAAATATCAGGAAACAAAATGAGCGTGCATTGCTATTATGACCACGTGCCGGATATATTTTCTGACTCGTTATTTATTTTATGAGGGTTGTTTAGAAAATCTATGATAGATACAATATATATGCGCTTTAATATTCCATAACTCTTTTAATTATTATTATTAATTTTTGCATAATCGTATAGTTGTAGTTAGGTGTCTACTTAATAATAGATTTATGTCTCCTTCTGCTTCATTAAGGTTTGGAGCAACAAATGTAGCATCAGTGATAATACAAAGAAAACCTCGAATATATTCCACTTTTAATTTCAAACAATTTAACGATAACAATTTATGAATATGAACCCTTAATAGGGCATGTGCAAATATCCAGCTAAAGAATGCAGAAAATAGGAATAAAAAGGCAAAGACTTAGTACACTGCCTTAAAGGAACTCCAGCGGCGCATATTGGTCGCATCGTCGAGAAAATTCCTTTTATCGCTAGCTGTAAACAGCGTTTCAATAAAAATTAATTCAAAATACGGAAGTACGCCATTGGTAGCTGCATACTGATCTTTAACAATAGACCCTCAAGCTAAATACGGTCAAAAGCCTGCTTCACGTATTGCTTTTCTTCAAGAGCAACAAGCATGTGATGAACGACTCTGTGGACTTGCTCTGAAGAGCCATGCTGATTTCGGAAACTAAACTGACAAACTAGATTAATATTCCGATCATTTAGTACTGTCAATATTTGAGAATGTTGGTCTATATGAGTCGACCTGTTCTTCGTGCTTTCCGTTAAGATGGAACATGTAGTTGAATAAGAGTACAAGGCTTAAACAGACAGAATTCTCACAGTCTTATTATCAATACCAACGTATCCTTTCCGCGGTTTTAGTGCCTTGATTTGCTCTTTCACTTCTTCGTATGTGACAGTTTGTATACATAAATTGTTGGAAAACAGAGAAGCCGAAGTTGGTTTAGTGTGACATCAACATCAGCAGATGAGGTCAGATTGAAGGATTAAAACGGGTTTCGGCTTTCACCTCGTTAGAGTGGCACAATCTATCGTTCTGCATACGGATAGGTGTGTTTCGTAAAGAATGTCTTTTCATTTTACAGTAAACCTACACACATTGTATCCGTGGGATTTTTCTGGATCCAGATTTCGCAGCAGTTCATCAAAAAAAACTCTTTTATGATATGAGGGCGGATGAGGATGAGGGCGCTGCTCCAATGAAGCAAAACTAGCAGCGTTGTAAATATTCCGTAAAAATAATTCTGCAGCATCATAATTGTGCTTGCAAGATTATATCTCTACGTTGAGATTTTCTAGCTGATCAAGTTTTAACAGAAAGCAATGGATGGACAATAAATCGAGGCCAGTATAATTTCTCCAATATCGCTGTGAACCTTGACGCCAACAGATTG
The DNA here is from genome assembly GCA_035044805.1 of Leucophenga maculata. Taxonomy (NCBI): domain Eukaryota; kingdom Metazoa; phylum Arthropoda; class Insecta; order Diptera; family Drosophilidae; genus Leucophenga; species Leucophenga maculata. The sequence continues at coordinate 349,070 of JAWNNP010003460.1, forward strand.
AGCGCATGAGTAACGCATGACGTAAACAGGGAAGTGGTTTATATAATACACCACCAACGCTTCTATCGTCTGGTTAATTGGCAGAATTCAAATACTTTTTTACTATAGTAGTTTCTGGTAGACAAGTTGGTTTCGCTGATAAACATGACATTGAGTCCATGAGTTTGAATGATGCACGAGACTCCAATAAGTAAGATGTTCATTTTTTTGCAGATCTTGGAAAATTCGTAAAATTTAATTCCTCAAAGTTTTCATGCACAGTCAGCAAACACTCGCAAATTTTACTTGCTCCAACTTAACCGCAACAAGTATGACAAATGGGCAAGGAGGTGGAATATTATTATATATTCCTCAGTACTCTTCAAGCAAATTGTCCTTCACAGTATAAAAAATATCAGAATAGACTTCAGTAAAATTTTTCGCGCTTAACTCTTCATAATCTTAACTGAGATTCGAGATCGGCTTCTTATGCCATATCACATTAAATGATCACTTTTATTCACAAACTGTTTGCTGTTTGCTGATGGCTGCTTCAGTTTATTTAATGCAGGAAATATATTTGTGAAATTTGTTTATTTTTCTATTTTTCAATGACTTTTGAAACTCCGCTCGTATTTATTCACTTATTTCTGTTGCATCGTCCACAACTCTTTGCCTAAATGTGTCTTGCTTAGCTATTTTTCTTTACCACAAACTATCTCCTGCTCCTTTTATGTCCATCATTTACTCTTAAAATTGCTAGTTTCAATGTTTTCTTCTTGCTCTAAGCTCATATCTGCTCATATATAAATAAAACATGCCCAGAGCTATGCATATCTCTACATATGTACTTAACAACCTGCAGATAATAGCTGTAAAGGCATTCGAAGTATCTAATACTTTTGCACGAGTTTGCTCATGTGTACCTACCTTTTGTAGCTCGTATTGTAGCTTTGTAAATTCCATTTGTACTGCAATAATTTGCCAACAAAAAATTTGACAAGAATGCAAATTCGAAATTCTAACAGCTTAGATTTCAATTAGTAATGGATAGAAATGCACTGAAACGTATTTATTTGTTTCTGTAGAGAAAGCGTATTTACTCAAGTTTTTAATTTCAATCAATTGGCTTAGAAGATAGAAAATGTATTGAAAAGTGCATAAATATTCAATAGTAAAATGCTTTAGAACAATACTAAGTTATATTTATGTTTATATTATAATAAAAAAAAAAATATTAAAATAAAAAATGCTCGAGTTTCAATTTGATTTATATATCTTTGGAACACGGCGTCAATTACTGTTTTTAATTTGGTAGTTGATTGAATGCAACTGAGCACATTTTTTAGTTAAATTTTGTTTCGAGGAACTCAATTAAAGGGAGTGCTACAACTACCAATCCAATCTGCTTTGACAAGACCATATTTCTGCCACTTTCGAAAGTTGAACTGTCAATAATTCCAGCTTAGGTCTTTTTGTGAAGTAACAACACGGGCTCCGTCGTTTGCATTATGACAAATTGCGACTACGTCTGCCCTAGTACGTTGCCATTTGTAATGAACAACCATATCAAAATTTGAAATTTCTACGATGTTATCATTAAAAACAAGAAATTTAGATGACGATACTATTCTGTCTAATTGTAGATCTTGTGCAAGAGCTCGTAAACTTTGGCAGTTAAAGGTAAACAGTGACACCACTTTTCATGCTGATGTCGGCAAGCTGGAATCAGAACTGACCGCCGAAGTATTTTCAAACACACACTCTCCCAACTGCTCCGGGAAACCTCTCCGTGTGCTCAAGATATATATGTGCAGCGGAAATATATCACCCGCTCCATGGATAGGGCTACCAAGAAGGTCATTGGTTATACAAAACCTGTGACTGATTCTTGGTACGACAAGGAGTTTCGCAATGCTATTGCACAGAAGAATGCATCCTATCGACGAACTCTGCAGTCCGGAGCAACGGAGAGAGGAGAAACGGCTTTTTAGACGCAAAGAAGAGGAACAAGAAGGGAAATTGAGGATGTTGAAAGGTTCTATGACAGAAATAAAGCTCTCAAATTTTATCAAACGGGCAAGCGTCTGAACGATGATTTTAAACTCGGCTGCAGCCATATACGGATTCACTGATAGGACGATACCAGTGTGGCTTCAAACAAAAAAGGTCGACCACATTACGCCAAATCTTGGAAACGACCCGTGAGTTGAACAAAGACACACACCACCTATTTGTCGATTATAAAGCCGCTCTCGACACGATGATACAATCGAAGTTTTTCGACGCCCCAGCTATCCCAGCAAAGATCGTTCGTCTTTGCATGACGAAGCTATTTCTCACACAAAGCGTTGTAAGTCAGGATGGGGAAAAACCTCTCCGATCTCTTTGATACCAAGAGACATTTGAGGCAGTCTTATGCGTAATCGAGCGATGTTTTCAATCCTACGTAGTGCCCGTACATACAGAATATGTCTTGCGTACGCCGATGATATTACTGTCATCGGTACGCAGGATCGGCGAGTCAGCAAAGCGTTCTAAGAGTTTGAAAAACAGTCTCGCCTCATGGGTCTAACGGTAAATTAGGAAAAGACAAAGTACTTGGTGTCTTCTCGCACGCTGTCATCGAGTCTTGAAGCATTTCAACTTCAGTTTTGTAGAAATCTTCATCTATCTTGGAACCGAAATAACCTGGAAATCAGTCGAAGAATCACGCTTGCAAACAGTTGCTATTTTTGGCTGAGCAACCAAATTAAAAGTAAAGCGCTCTCTCGAAAGACGAAAGTCAAGATCTATGAGACGCTGATACTGCCGGTTCTCTGTATGGCGCAGAAGTTATTGAGACGTGATTGAGTCAGATATAACAGCATTGGAAGTCTTTGAGAGAAAGATTCTACGCAGAATTTGGGGTCCCGTATGAACCGCGAGCTGTACAAGCTATTCGATGAGGTTGACATATAGGTTCAGCGCATAAAATTCCAGCGGCTGCTCTGAATCACCGCATTAGAATGGATGAAAAAGCTGTAGCATGCATGGTTTAGATGGAGAACCCAAACTTAAACGAACGACGAAATAGAGCATGACCCGGCACGCGTTGGATTGACCAGGTATCGTGTATGAAGGGAGCGCGCACAAGCAAACGGAAACTAGCGTGTCTTCCTAAATGCGGCCATGACTGAAAGACGGTTGAAGGCCATTTAAGTAAATCGGGAAGCTATTTACTTAAATGGCCTTCAACCGTCTTCAACACTAGAAAGAATCGATTTGGAAGCCAATGCAAATCGTCATGTTAAGAATAAAGAATTCGAGTTGAGCTAAAAAATTAAATGAGATAAATTCGTATTTGAATATGACAATAAGAAGAAAGAAAGAAAGAGGAAAGATCTGTTATATATAAGGATACAACTTTTTCATGCAGCTGTTATGGAAAGAAAATTTTAAGGGAATGTTTC